>OU612025.1:21200000-21687500 GCA_914767945.1 Eilema depressum
CGGTAACCGCATACTGCACAAACACCTGATATAAAACCTGCTGAGCTATATCTATATACAATTAATTTCAGGAGATTATTTCGTTATGTATCTAGAGGAGTTCTCGCAAGACTCACAAGACTGAAATTTATTAACGTCAGACACAAAGTTCTGCAAACCTAACATCAAATATGCATAGTTTCGCTGTTGCCTAGCTTCTAGACTAGACTAACTCCTGTCGGCTAAATTTAATTTATGTTTAGTTAAATCAAGGGAGTTCAATTAGGGAGTTAAGCTAAATACCCTTGGCAAATAAAATGGTAACGCTGTCTTCCCTCCCCTGAATGAAGCATTCTACAGAAGTGGTATAAATTTCGGTACCTACCCTCTCCATGTTATGTTAATACAAGATAAATATTATAACTGTTTAAGAAAGTCAATAGTACGATATTATTACAACAAGATAGGTTCTTCAGCGTGTTTACATCTCAGTTCTATATAAACTCGTCGTATTCCCAAGACAACACGCTTCCTTCCCACTCCCACACACAAGGTTGAGTTAACTCACAAGAGGAGAGTAACGCGACATGAAAGCCTCCGCCGTGCCTAGCGCACGTCGCAGCTGATGGCACGCGCTCCCGCACTCTGGGCACCCTCTCCACGTCAATTCTAATAACCCTCGCCTGTCATGTCATAGGGAGCAGGGAGCTACTGAATTTTAAAAATGTTAGGAGCTTTTTTATCGTGTTTTTATGTGAAAAATATTCGGTTAGACGTTATGGAGGGCTCTTCTTAGAAGTCATACTTTGTTATTTTGGCTTATTAATACTAAGCACAACAAAATTGGCTTTTTATACCACTTAGGTGGCAGATAAGCACACGGCCCACCTGATAGAAAGTGGTTACCGTGGCCTATGAATGTATGCAACACCAGGGGCGTTACACTCGTGCTGCCGATCCTGAAGAAACCTTCTAATGCCCTTCTTGAAGAACCCCATGTTGTAGTCTGCCTCTGTGGCGTAGCGGTAGTGAACACGGCTGCTACGCAGGAGGCGCGGGTTCGATCCCCGCTCAGTGCCAATATTTATATGCATGTATATAAATATTTGCATTGGTCTGGGTGTTTCTATGTATAATAAGTATGTATTTACAAAAAAAAAACAGTATCTAAGTATGTATATCCGCATTCTAGATTCCATAACACAAGCTAATTAAGCTTACCATGGGTCTAGAAAGCGTTGTGTAGAATGTTGTGGAATATTTATATTTATATTATTTATATTAGTCGCTTGGGAGAACCACAGCATTACAATTTGAGCGTGCGTGGGATGAAGTTCCTTTCACACCGCACAGTGCGCACCGTTTCCGGTCGCAATGTGTGAGGATGATCTCCTTGCCTATGGCGAGCGCTGCGATGATAGAATGTAGCTGTGGGTATCATGTCAAACAATTCATCGGAGCACAGACCATTAGCTAGAGATATTTTTGTATTTTAAAGATAGTTAAAAATTGATGGGTTATGGTTTGACCACTATTGCACCTGCAGCTGCCTAGAAGTAATCAAGTCACTATAGATCTGATAATTTCAAAGTTCCGAGCATAGATTCAGGCAAAGAGTTCCACCTTTTGGCAGCAAGCATATCATACTATTTAAGATTAATATTCAACAAGTGGACTATACCTTCACTTCATAAAAATAATGAGCGTTGCAATAAATATTCATATATTTCACGCTTTTAAAGGTTAAATATTAAGTGACCGTGATGGATATACCGGACAAATTAAGTATTCGAGTAACTTTATTGTTTATATAATTTTAAAGCAAGTATTACATATTTAATATATCGGTGTATGCCACTAGTTTAACTACATTTAATTTAATAAATCACATTCAAAGGTCACTGTTAACAGTTACTAAGACCCATTGAGATTCTTGAGATATTGCAAACATTTATTAAATAAAAATATTTTATAGAATATCGACGTTTTATTTCTGTAGCGTTCGTAGCTGTGACCTAGGAGAGCTGTCGTGCCAAGTTCACATTCAAAATTACCTGAATAGATTTTCTCACAATAACTTATTAATTACAAGAGGTTCGTAGTGGGGTCATGGTCTGTCTAAGTGCGAAAATTAAGCTAAATCCGTTCAGCCGTCTTTGCGTGACTGAGTAACAAAGAACTCCAACAAACTTTTGACTTTTGGTGGAACCCCCATACGTTGGACTATTACAATATGTAAAAATAGACGGTATAATATTATAATTATAAAAACCCAACCCCACTTTTCTCAGAGAGACATTGTAAAAAATTAATAACTTGTAAACTTTCACATCTTTAATATTAGTACGATAACGAGTCCTCTACGTACATTTTGTGGAATATTTCCTATTTCGCAGCAGCACGTTCTGATAAAAAGCGGAAACTATCCGACCGCGTCTCGCCCCACACCCTCCGGCGCCGGATCCGGAAAACCGGAAACAAAGACAACCGGCGACACCTTCGGGCACCGGCAGGGGCCACCTCGCGCCTCACGCTCCCGCGCTATAGGAGTACCTACGTGCTCTTGTTAACGTAAGAGATACTTTTTAATTGCTGTTTTTGTGCATGTTCACAAATACTGTTTTTAGGTTCGTTAGAATGTTTGTAGGAGCTTTTTTAATTATTGGTATGAATGAAAATGTGATACAATGTCATCGTAAAAGGTGACATGTATGCAAAGTGCCAATGGTCTTAGTTCCAGGGAAACCCTGTGAAGTGGAGGAGAAACTGCTTTGAGGCGGACCCCGGTCCTCGAAAGCCATAGATGCAATCGGGACACAACGCTGTTATGATGATATTGACTAGGATAATTAAGAAAAGAATGCTTTCAGTTACCAAGTACATGTCTACTACAGAAAGAAAATCGATACTAAAATGGACTTCAAGTACAACAAAAGAAAGTTAGACCTTACTCCTTTTAGTTCATTCATCAATTTTATATCTCCAAGCCTTTCTTTCAAAAGAAAACGTCTGTTTTCAATAGAGGCTAAATATATTAAGGATATTTCCAATGGTACAAAAGAAGTAGGCACATCTCTGCATCAATGATCACCATTCGATATCAGAAAAACATACATATACCCATGCTTGAACATCCCCAGAGCTGCTCCAAAGGTGCTTTTTGCCAATAATATTTTTAGGTTCCACATATCCGAGGGCAAGCCTAGCGACTTTTCATGGGCAGATGTTCACTAGGAAATGGAGAATAGCCCTATCCCTCAGTCGCCTTATAACCACGGTCCTCGTATTCTACACAGCCGGGAACCACGCGCATCAACAATAATAATATATTTGTAATCGATATTGTCATTCAATTCGGCCCCTACCCAGTCCGTTACACCGGCTATAATAATATGTTTACATTACCGGTGTGTTAACTTTATCCAACGAGGATGTTTTATCCTGTTAGACTACAACAGTTCCATTATTCCTAAATGAACATACACATAAATGTATTTATAGCTGTGAATCAACAATCACATCTTTTATGAACCAATAAAGCGTGTTTGGGAGACGATATCGAACTTTTCATTACACAGACATTGTCGGCGGGCGAATGGTAAGGAAATTCTGGAAATTTGAGTTGCAAAATATCAACTTATTCCGAGAATTCGCCTTGAAATGTTTAAAATATGGCAGTCACACAATACACCATTCTTCTTGCTTTAATTAAACGATATATTTCTCGCGGCATGTTTCGTAAGGTCACCCCAGGAATTACTCTCATTACGTTGTTATTTGCACCTACATAATGCCACGCTATTATTCTTATTTAATAACTTCAAACCGTTATTACACGGCTGATTGCAACTTTACAAAGACATCTACTAATTTAGTACCGAGTATAAAACTGTTCTATATAATTAAATAACTTGTCTGGTTCAAAGCGACTTCTATTTCGTGGGTAAATGTTGATAATCAAAATGACATTAGTACAAACTAATAACGCTTTTTTTAAGCTAATGCACTGATTAATGCGACCCCCCATACCTGGCACTTAGCGATTAACGATTCATGAAACCACAGCCAGCTTCATTAGCTAACAAGCATCGGTTTATCGCAACACTATAGTTTTTACATATTATTCGTAGAACAGGTTCAACGGGATAGCATCAGGATTTATAAAACGCCATCTGTTATTGAAAATATTGAGTTCGGAAAAACGCGCGTAGCGGGAGAGACGCGACCGCCCGCGGGTAGCGCCCGGCGGCGACTGACGGACTCGGGCCTGACCTGCCTGAACCTTGAAGGCTCGACTCGAAACCGGGAATAGGATTTAGGGGAAAACTTGAGACCACGAGGCACGAGGCTGTATTTATAAAAGGAAATGAAGGTAGAATATAGTGAGCGAGGCAAGACGCTTTTTTCTCGCTACATCATATTTAATTAAAACAAAGGTGCACCGTTAGCGGGCGTCGTTAACGGCATAATGAGTGCACAGGAGTAATATCTTTTTTGTACGTCTGTAGCCTTTTGTAGCCTTTATTCACTTGCTTGGCTCGGGTTTCAGCAGTATCTAATATTATTCCTCTCTGCCGAATACTGACTGAAATTCACAAACGTAATGCCGACGTTACACGTTTTAAGCTTTTACGTATATTGGCACTCACAAGTTCACGAGCCAAATGGTTAGTTATTACAACTTTTATACCAGTATAACTTTAACGTTGGTATATTTTAGTTTAAAATTGTATAGTACAAATCGCCACAAAAATGTTGAAATTGCGTTTATTTTAAGGATCACGGACTGCTCAAATGATGATTGACTCAAAAAGCTTAATGTACAAAGGCACTTAGTTTTATACTTATGAAACGCATAAAACAGGTAGCTGCTATACTTTTTTGCTTTTAATAAGACTGTACAAAAGAGTTTAGGCAGACAATGGCGTGAATATCGGCAGTTTTCACCTAAATAATTTATAGACTAGGTCATCTTTCATCTCTACAATGGCTAGGCAGGCTAATATAAATGTATATCGTCTACTTATTCTGTCAATACGTACTTACTTAACTGTAAAGGAATTAGGTCATTTTGCTAATAGAACATTTAGCTTACAGGTCGTTTTGCTGTGAGGTCAAATTGCTTTTAGGCCCTTGTGATACGGAGGGAATGTGAATTTAACCATCGCTCTGTCTGTTATAATTTGGCACAGATGAAGAATTTAGACTGAAGAAGGACGTATGTAGGATACTTTTTTATTTTGGAAAAAGTAAATTTTCCGTGAAAATTAAAAAAAATTGTGACAGTGACAAAAAAGAGAGATTTGTTTGTCCTTTTCAAAAGCTTTTTTAAAAAAATGTGTCTTATTTTCTACCACTTTATAAGTAAGTTAAGGTATGTGTGGGAGATACCTACTTCAAATCTACAAAAACCCGTACGTTATGTTATGACACCGTTTATAACGAAAACAAATCCATGTAATTCTGTACTCTGCTTGCCTCTAATCACACCTAATTGTCGCGTGCGATTGTTGAACAAATTCAATTATATTAATTGTACATCATCAACGCAACACAAACGCTACTGCGTAACTCTCGCTACACAAATCAACAAACAAATTAGGTAGTTGGTATGTACCCGGCACCCACACAGCGTCTCCGTGTTGATCTAGCCTCACGCAGCACGTGTGCCGGTGTGTGACGGTGTGCGCCACATACGCAAATATTTGTATTACGTCTCACGTTCATCCCACAGATGTAGTGTACGATAGATACAGTAAATCGTGAAAGTGTCACAAAATCTTGCGTAGTTCACAAGCGCACTGAGTGTTTTCGCGCTCCTATTTTAATCTACATTCAATCTTGTCCGTCGACACAAATATGCATAATTGTATCGACTTATCGATTGACATGATGTGAACGATTTGTTCCCAATCACCATCATCATCACAGCATTAGTCCCGGTTCGGTCGCATCCAAAAAATGCACTTTTGAGCCCAGAGTCGACTCATTCTTTTGATTTGGCTTATCTTTGCGGATAGTTAGGAGGATGATGATGATGATGATTTTGGCTTTTGCCTCTATCAACAAGCAATATTGGTGAAGCCTCAAAAACACAGTCATAAGATTTTGTTTCCAGTGAGCATTTTCCTGAAATATCTTGTGTAATGTCATCCGTGCTAAAAGATTTCACGTTCAAGTTTCACACTATTTGACGCACATTCAGCATCTAGCCTTGTCAAAGTCTGTGGTAGACCCCATTGGCAGACACGTAGTTATTAAGCAAATAATATAACTTAGTTACTGCTTAGTTACTGCTATAAACAAAGTTAATTTCACCTAAAACAGATGTTGTCAAGGTGAAGTTTTGCGCCTAAGCTTTTAATTTATAAAGTAGACGAAATTAATTAAACCATAATGAGATCGATCACAAATACCTATACAATTGGTACAAATATATTGAAGGGAGGAACGAAGGAGCTTTGTTTAGCAGCACACACACAAGCTGGTTCTAGCGTTATGTGTGTTATGGCATAAATTAGGAGAAGCCTAGCACAGTGGACAGCAACAGGCAGATCGATTGACACACATAATTAAGGGGTAAGTTGGCTTTACATGGGAACAAAATATAGCTTTCTATATTCACCCGTTACTTAACTCCATCGAAAATAATTATACAGAAGCCATGGTACCAGTACAGCTGTTGGTATATCTATTTCTGTACAGTTAATTTTATTAGTGTAGGTACAAAAAAGAGTTTTCGATCTATCTTTATTACCACAGTTGATAGGTGATCGTTCTTCCAATAAAAACTGCAAGACCAACGTCGTCGGTATCTTTATTCCGCAAGGTTGGCTACTCGCAGAAGCCGTACGACACAAGTAGACAAGGACAAACACCAGTACAACGACTCAAATATAATCACACATCAAAAGTTGAGCAACAAGCAAAAAGAGGTACAGCTTCAAAGCAAAAGCAACATACTTAATTCCCGGGTCTTAAACTTTTTTAATAAGACCGCGCTATGACAACGAAGGTTTTAGCCCTAAAAGTTTGTTTTATTTACACATTTCCAAACGGGAGGTCGTAACTCGTAAATGCGGGGCGAACAAGCGGGAAAACTTGAAAATAATTCGCTTCTATCGAGAGGAGGCATGATGGAGAGGGCCTATCTTTCCTCAATTTAGTTATATTTTGTACTTTTGTCGTCGCCGTAGAAATTGAAACTTTGTTTTTCACACTTTGCTGTTAATTTGATATTTCTACAGTTGGTTTTTGGATTCATTAAGGTGAGTCTTTACCTATAATTTGATATTGTTCTCGATGTGTTATTTTATTACCTATGATAATATTACAGCAATATGCAATCGTAGCTGATAATTTGACAATAAAACAAGCTTTCAAAGAGTTCACTTTTAACATCAAAACATGTTATTCATTCAGTTATAAAACTTATATGAGAAAGTTAATATATTATGTTTTATTTTTAATATCGCATAAAGAACCTTTCTATAAGAAGCCACCTGCTCCCTTTATGTACCCGCACCAGTATTATCTACATTGTGTCAAAAAGAATACAAATCGCACCAACAAAGCAACAAAAGCGCTACAATATGTGTACAGTAATTGACATAATATGAATACAAGTTGGCGACAGCATACAGCGCTGAGAAGGACACGATCGATAGTTTCCTGTTTCCTGCACAGCAGCGAGCATGGTTGGGCTGCATGTCGGCAGTTTCGGCACAGTACACGCTTGAGTTAACCACGTCGGGAATGGTGCGGAGTACGTTGTTGCACAGTTGCGTCCTATTTCTAAATGTTTACACAGCTTTCGGTAGTGGATTGGGCACTAATCCAAACGGCTCCATACCTATGAACTGCCGGCTATATTTCTTTCACTACTTGTATGTTATCAAACGAACGGATATGTAACTAACAGACTAATCTCTTCCTCTGTATGAATCACGTTTGGCTGTACCTACGCTATTATAGACTCATTACGCATGTAATGGTAAAGATCAGAAATTACTTAGATACATCCATAAAAAGTTTCACCAAAGTACAATATAGTGAGTTATTCCGGTTGGATACCCCGTATTTGATACCCTGGGGGATCAGTTTATTTTTATAATATTTTCTATTCCACTTTTGCCTACGTTGCGAGAAATACTCGTGCCTAGATCACTTTTACCGAGAGCAATAATGGCGATAATGGCGGTCCGTGTACTTAAGTATAAGTAATGTGTAATAAGTATCTCAACAAAGTAATATTATTCTTCGTAGTGAACAACAAAGAAAATTTTGTTTTATAGTCGATTTAATGTAAAGGTATTCCATTAAATCCAATTTAGAAGAACACAACATCCAATTATTTAAAGAAAATTGTTGTACTAAAAAGTTATTTAAAGAAAATTGTTGTCCTAAAAAGACGTAACTACATCATTGAAGTGGAACCCTTGGGTTATCTGGGTCATTATGCTTTACATCCTATAATATAAAACTCAAGATATAAGATATCATGGAATCTTCTAAAAATTAACCACCCAAGTTACTAAGCGACAACTCTATCTCCCTACTACAGATGCTTGAGTGCCAATAGTTGTTGCAAGACCCTACTACGAGTACTACGAATACACGCTAATAATACAATCCAAGGGTTTTAACGTCAGCTTAGTCCCTCGGCGGCTATTTGTCAAGCTTACCGTTAGGTGATGTGATTATCGAGTTAATTGAGTGCGAGTTCGTCTCTTCGGCATGACAAATGGTAAGCCCGACCGGCTGCAATCAACGTTAGCCGACAGTAAGCCACCCAGCTACTTTGTTGGGTGCAGCTGCTGCTAAGGATTAAACTATGTTTCTAGTGTGCGAATGTCTGTCTGTATCCAGTATCCATATAGGTATACTATATGAATGTATAGTATAAGTGCAATACGCTCACGTTGCACGCGAGTGCCTGTGTTTCAAATTCTCTGAAGTTAATTTTTATTCATTGTCTTCTTTACCTCACCCATTCTACTCTTTTCCATTTTCCTTTTGTTTTCAAATGTTTCCATGTCTTCAATCAATTAGCCCATTGCAGTCCACTGCTGGACCTGCCTCTCCCAATGTGCGCCCTTTCGCACGAGTTAGTCAGTCTTTCCTAGTCACCTTTTTCAGGTCGTCAGTCCACCTGGCTAAAGGACGTCCCACCTTCCGTCGACCTTCTTGCGGTCTCCACTCTAGGACTTATCTGCTCCAATGGCCATTGGTGCTTGGACAATTATGCCCAGCCCACTACCACTTCAGCTTGCTTATTCTGCGAGCTATGTCGATAACTTAAGTTCTTTGTCAGATGTCCTCGTTTTGAATTCTCCATGTCTTATATAGCAATAAATATGTCTGTAATAACTATGCAAAATGCGATTTTTATATCATAATACTGTCTAAAGGTGCAAACTTTCCCATGAAGTATTACTGCATTAGGTATTCTCATGGAGTATGCTGTTCCATTCTTGTTACGCAAAACGGTAATTGTGTGAAAGCAGAACTTTCGTCGCGACGCGATGGCGGGACACATCCTCACTTCCACAACAATATTTCCTAAGGTCTATAAATAATCGGCTGCTCGAACCATAGTTAAGTTATGATTCCGTAGCCGACCGCTTACGACAACTGCCGACGCACGCAGCACATGCGCGTAATTCATTGCGGCATTTCAATGATCCCTTTTATCTGTATCGGAGTTTAACAAGTAATGGGTACGCTGTATGTGCTGCATGCGTCTGTCGTTGACGTAAGCGGTCGGCTACGGAATCATACCTTTATGCGACGTATTAATAGATTCAGCGTGTGTTACAACGGCACACTATATGTTAATAGGTAAGTCATGCAATACCATAAAAAAAAAACAATTTCAAGCT
This sequence comes from Eilema depressum, assembly GCA_914767945.1. Lineage (NCBI taxonomy): Eukaryota > Metazoa > Arthropoda > Insecta > Lepidoptera > Erebidae > Eilema > Eilema depressum. The sequence goes on from OU612025.1 coordinate 21,209,861, forward strand.
CACTATGTAGTACAGTTAGCGTTGTGGACTAGGAACGGTGGCTCTCACACAACATCACGAATGTTCGGTCACAGAATGAAAAACTTACTATTTCAGTAAACTGTTGAAGTTCTAGAGAACCAGCAAATCTTAAAACTTGCAATAGTTTGATCTGTCTGAGTGAACTAACAAGAAATTTTTCAAGAGTTTTCCTGTAGAAATAATCATCAGATCTACTCAGATCAAATAGCAATTAATCTTAATAAAAGGGAATCGTTTATAAGCTTTTATGAAACCTTACTTGATGATCTGTACAGTCAACAAAATAAATATGGGAGCTACTATAAAGAGAGGGGTCACTGCGCTGGCACTAGATAACTCTGTAATTGAAGAGTGATCCTCACCAGAAAGTGCACAGTAAAAAAAACAGACATTTTGCTTGCACTGTCAAGCGCAAGTTATTTTGCTCACATAGATATTTTACTATCCAGAGTATATTAACCTTCACCTATTTGACGCAGTAATACAAAGTTGTATAAGTTGCAGTCTTTTGCAGTAAAGATACTTTATCAGATGACCTATCTTGATATTCTCGTAATAGATATTTCTTTGAAAATTGGCTGACTGATTTTTACGTTTATAGATATGAAGCATGTAGGTACATCGTACATAATTATGTTGTTACCTACTGTTCTGACGTCTACGTGTGTTAATATCCTAAGAAAAGGCGAAAACTAATGTGCTAACTATTTACATACTCGTATAACAAATAGTTTGGCTACAGCATAGAAGTCATTCGAACGAGTACGATCTGAGTAAATAGTGTAAATACACACAAGTATTAAAATAATTAGCATACTGATCCAAACATACAAATCTAATTCGTATATTTTAAAGTTCACGTATTTTTGTCTTGTGCATAACCTACACCCTAAACCTACATCTGGGTCGCAAGTCCCAGTCGCCGTCACGGTGTTCCTCTCTGTATAACGCTATGGACCCGGCGACCGCACGGTGAATTCATGGAGTGCTGAGAATCGGATCTCTAAAACAAAGCCTTTGTTATCTTATCAGACGTGAACCGGTTCCGCAAACATATTTTTGGTCCTTCGAGCCGTATCTTTAGTACTCTCATTTAAAACCAGCATTCAAAATTGCAACCCTTTCATATATGCCAACTTTAAAAATATCGGGATTCAACATTTTGTTGAAAATGATTACCTCACTATATTTTCCTTTGTAGGGAATCCAATAAGCCTGAGGGTATCTGGCTTGGCGCGCCGGCGGCTTGCCAAACTGTCGGCGATTTGCCAACGTGCAAGCCTCGCAGATCGACACCCTCGTGGACGTCACTTGGAACCCTCCAAATGACGCATACATAATGTATGAGAAAATATTGTATGAAGAAGTTGCATTTGGAATCTTCGACCATTATCCAAATCCATCGTATGATCTACTACTTAAACTTACATTGTACGACAATCTCATTTCCCTTATCTTGGCACGAATCTTACCTGAAACAAAATAAATAAACAGTAAATTAAACGTTCTTGCCAGTAATGGAGACCACTGCGTCATTTTCAATTATTTGTTTCAGAAGATTAACGTTCATTCTCTACGCCTTTATCCAGTCCGTCTTCATTATCACATTGTAATTACAATTTGAGAAAGTTTCTCGAATTTCATTTATTATATTAAGTAGCTTTATTTAGGACAAGATAAGCCTCCGTTTGCGGCTCAGCTGTCATCTGTCACACAGTCTAATATAGCCTAATCTTTATTTAGCATTCACCCGCCGTAAGTGGTTACTAATGGCTTAAATTAAAGGATATATGTCGTTCGTTCACCTGTCGTCATATTTATATTTACACCTATATATCCCCCGAGGGGGTAGGTAGAAATGTATTAACACCCACATTTCGACGACTATGATTTTCAGTCCCACGTATAACCCGCGCCACGTATCTTGAACCTAAATCGCAAGACAATCGAGGCTCTGGCGCCCGCGGATTGCTTTGTAATAGCCTATGCTTGGTGAATTTGAGTTCGTCTACCGCAGAAGCATCCCGCGCTATCCTCAAAAGATACCCAAGAAATGTGTACTGCGCGTATAGGGCACATTTTGAGCACATTTTAGGTCCAAGATACGTGGCGCGGGTTATAATAGGTATACCTATTATAACCCGCGCCTTACCTATAACCTATATAATATATATTGGTATAGCTTCAGCCTACCAACCAACAGGCTTATCATGGTGGGGAATACATGTATCTCTCTAGTCATCTATAAGTTGTTGTGCTGTTTAGCTGTATTCCATGAAATATAATCGTCATCCATGTTAGTGTTCATATTCTGTACCTAGGAAACTATACTCATCCGTGTAAATATTCCATCAAATTATGGCAAATTAAGTGTGACTCACAAGTCATGCCGACTCATAATAAATTGTGTGTTATTACACCAGGCAGTACCACAGCACCACACTACACGGTCCGTGTGATCACGGTGCAATGTGCTGGTGTGATTGATCGATTATGACGAAAGCAATCACAACTCGCTGCTAATTACTGGCCCGATTAGCATCACTCACGTATAAGTACCACACAGTGAGTGATAATTGATACATTAGCATATAATTATGTTGCGAAGAGCTTCAACCTCATACAGTCCTCTATTTTTTCCTCTTGGAACAGTGACCTTGAAGGCCTAAAATAGCTCAATAAGGGTTATATTGGAGCGGCAAGCAACATTTAATCGCAGAACAGCAAGACAATGTTTCAGGAGAGGTGTGTAGTAAACAGGAACCAAATTAAATGCATCTCAAAATAATACCATTACCGACAGTGTTACTTTGCTATTCGAGAATACATTTTGGAGTTAATCGACTAAGATGGTTTTAATGCTGTATTTGAGTTATGTAGAGATTAATAAGAACGCTCTGAAGTTCTTACAGTTTAAACTGATATATCACATGTAATTGGTAGCAATGATCTCTTGCACTCACGATACAAGTTAATCTAGCAAAATGAAATGCTTACGCACACCAAGTACGAATAATTGAATCACCACATAACTCGGCGATATAAATTCCCCAACAGTTAACAATTTAGCCTCCACCTCCCATCACTTCAAACTCCTCATCAAAACACGCATATTTTCTTCAGTACGCTTCTCGGAATTTTCCAATGTTAACCCGAACCAACGCCCAACTTATTTTTAACCCGTACACAAACCGCGATCTACTGTTGAAAGGTATAAGGCGGGCTTCGCGAGCGAATGCATTTGTGCACTGTGACGTCATCGGGCTATTTGTATATGAATGGCCCGCCCTGAGTTGTAAGGAACTGTGTCGGTGGAACAATGAACCCGAGTGAATCAGTTACATTCTGAACAGTAATTGCACAAAGAGATAAATAACTGTAATAAAAGATTAACTGTCGAATGTCTAAATTAGCTGTCAGGATGTTTAAAAATATTTATAACATGCTAATCTTGGCCCGCCAGGCTCCATCTGTGTCTTAGATCCGTATTCCAGAACACTCTCACAATGACATTAGAACCACTGTTAGAACTATCATTTAGTATACAATCTGCCCTCAGATCTAGCTATAAATCGAGTTAAGAACTGTGTATCGTTCTCGAATACGGGCCTTAATTTCACAAGACTTAAGTATTTTTGGCGTAAAATGCATGGATCCCGTGTCCGTCTTATATATCACTGTCATGAAAGAACTATCCCTATGCAACAAATCACGTCGGTCCGTTCCTCCCTTGCTGCGTGAAACATGAAGGAGAAACTAACAAAAGTAACATAATATAAATACATTTTTGTATGTATAACTTATATTTAAGCGTCGTGTACGTTCGCTGTTGCCAAAAGCTTGCATGCACTTCGTCAGTCAGTGGTCCATAGAGTTAAAACTGCTGTATTTTACACAGAGTGAGTGGTTTTGTTTATGGTTGCCTCATTGCACTACGACTGCCAGGAATATACTACGACTAAATAAATGAAGCTTTTGAAAGCGTATTACTTGTTAGGTTTTCCATTACATACTGATATTATTATTTCTCATTTTGGAGAACCAAATCTATTAGTTTAATTCAATTAATTGACTAATTCCTACATCTAAAACTAAAATGGTAAATTTTGTTGCAGATACTAATAAATAGTAACGTGTACAGTTCATGTATTTTCTCTACAATTTTCAATAGATTTTTCAATAGTTCTAATAATTTTCTTTCTACGACGGTTTTTTCTACTATTAGATACAAATACAGACTACTAGCCTTCCAGCTTAATCGATTACCGTAATGGGCTGTAGGCTTCAGTGAAGGACGGAAAAGTTAAGCGATAATAATCAATTATTAAACTGTTGAAGAGTAAACTTGGCGCCGGAACAGAGGTACGCATTTACAGGTTAATAAGCCTATTCACTGTTAGTTCAAAACAATAGGCTGCAATATTTAATCATGTTTCAATCTCCTTCTATCTTTTTTTATATCTTTTTATAACACATAGGTGATAGAGCATACTGGTCCACCCGATGGGCAGTGATTACCGTGGCCTATGGTCTGGCCACCCGCGCTTTCGACCTTTCCGGCCTTCTTGAAAATCTCCATATTGCATCTTTTAATAAGACTCACCTCACCTAGCTGTTTTCAACAAGACACTAACATACTGTAACGTATGTGATACATACGTGTTTTTTTTTATTCAGAAATTTGGAATAGTACATTATGGTACAAGCGTGTAAAGTTGGTGATTACCGCTGAGGCGACATTGAGACCCGAGCCGCAAGGCGAGGGTCTTAAGAGAGCCGAGGCCAAAAAAATACTTTTACTTATCGTATTAGAGCTTGTGTCACCACAGGATTCCTTTGACGAATTCAGGCATGTTATCAAAGACTGAATGAAATTTTGAAGCATTTACCATGCTAACTGTTCAAATGTTTTCTTCTTCCCTTTCTTTCTCCCTTCTTTTTCCCTTTCTTAATCGATGTTATCAAGGATTCTGAATGTGTATACAACGGTTTCTTAAGTTATTGAACTGATGTGAATAACCGTTTTTTTTAACAATACCGTAGATAAAAAGCAATAATAAAGATAAATAATTATGTGTTCAAGTCATAAACAACTGTACCTATGTATTTCTTGCAAATGTATTCAACAGCTATTAAATAACCGTTATGTAAACACGTAAGACTGCACATTATCGCGTAATATGCCAATTACTTGTATCTGTCAAGACGCAATAATTGGTTTAGCTTGTGTTTGTTCGTGCACAAAGCACACAAAGGATCATAAGTGTTGTGGATAAGTCGTCTGGAGTGCCTGGCGGCTTGACTTCAATATTCCACAGTTCAGGCAGAAGGTAGTAGCGGCAACATGACTGAAGACTGTTTCACATATTGTGAGCAGTTCTCATATTATTAATATAAGTCAGGATAAAAATGTACAGCTCAACTCTCAATAAGTCTTAAAGGTACTTTGAAACGAAACGTTTTGGGGTGGTTTCTGATCGATTTCAAAAAAAGAAGGTTAGAAATTCGTCTGTGATCAATTTTTGGCTCCTAATGGTTCTATCAACATGTAAAGGGATATTATCAGGTTTTGAGGAATCGAGATCATATTATTATATGAGTGAAAGCCTGTGTTTCTAACACCTATAGTAAAATAGGGTTTAGATAGCGCTGTATAATATTATCTCTGAACATACCTAAGTAGGCAAATATTATAATCGTTTCCCACATAGTAACCCACTTTCTACCGTGAGATTATTTCTGAGTGTAATATCTAGAATAAGCTGAATATCTAGAACTAACAAAAGATATGGCAACGAATAATATTGTAATACGTCATTCAACAATCGAAATCGCTCTGATAAGTTATCTGAAAAGCTATTTTTAACTGCCGAAATCCGGAAATCTAAAGATTGCAAACTAAAATTGGTCACAACAGTTACTCACGGGATTTACGACTTATCTGGTGTTATGAAATAAAACTATTTTGAACGGATTCTATCACGATTTATTTGGTATTATTGTCGATTGTGCTGAGCCCGACGTTTTGGTTATTTTTCGGCAGATATAGTCACCCGTGACGTCATGCAACCGCTCAGTGCAAATAATAAAATAATAACTACCAAATAAATCATCATAGAGTCCGTTAAAATCAGTTATATTTATTTCAATTAGTGATGTTCGCGTAAACAGCCGACGGTATTATCTGGTGAAATTCTAGTTCGTAATAATATTAGCCTACTGATGCATTTTTAAATGGTCACAAGATAATTCCTGTTTGTCAAATAAACACTATCTCAAAACAGAAACATTATAATTATTAAGCTGAACGTAACAGGCCATAGAGACGATAATTCTTTTTTAATTTAAATATTCACCCATTAATTCAAAAAGTAATAATCCAAATATGAAACAGATATTTCAGCGCATGATATTTGTACGATCAGACGTCATTGATGCGATGACCTCAGCTCCATCTCGTATGTTAATTTAATGCACTTTCAATGAGTGCACTCGACGAAAACCAACCCCAACTGAGACACTTCCAATTTATTTTTACGAACTTGTCGAACAGAGATGACATAACCATAAAGATAGATAGGTTTTGTGCTGTCAGTGCGAAGGCCAAAGGCTTGTCATGCTTGTCTTCTGCGCTGACAGCACAGAATCTCTTTGTTCTTACAGTGTCGGCAGCACGAGTGTGACTCCCCTGGTGTTGCACCTGGACGACATGAGCTTTATTCCCCTATAGTTATTGCAGTCCTGTATTATATTACACTATTAGTCGCTATTTTTTTATGCCACTTAGGTGGCACACGGCCCACCTGATGGAAAGTGGTACCGTGGCCTATGGACGTATGCAAAACCAGGGGCGTTACAATCGTGCTGCCGACCCTGAAGAAACCTTCTAATGCCCTTCTTGAAAAACCCCATATTGTAGTCGCTTGGGAAAACCACTTATTCAGATCATTTTGAGACTTTGCACGATCTGATGCCGACTGTACGTATAGTACATACATACACATAAATTGCGTGATATGTCGTTATCAAGCTATTAAGGTATTGTTTCGAAGCTGAGATATGTGATGGCAATTCACCGTGATATTACCCATAATTGGATGTGTATTTTCCTTATTGGACTATTAGCTAATGATCCAAACTTAATTCAATTTGCTCTGAGCGATTAATCAATCCGGAATACAATCATCCACCTGTCAACTTTGGAAAGGCTTTCTAAGAAGTACTACGTACGTAGCGCTATTTAGATATTAACTAAGTTACCTACCTTGCACTATAATACATAGATTTTAGATCACGGCTATGCATAGGTACTTCGGTAACTACATTTGTTTTGTAATTTTATACATAGAAATGTTCTATATTTACTCTTCATTTCTTTTCAACCCAACTTATTATTACCCTATAACTCCATAGTTCATTATACTTTCTCGATAAACGTTCATAATAATCAATTTTCACAATCTGTACTTAAATAGAAGGCTCGTCGTTATAATGCACTTTTCAGGAAAACACGCCCATAATGCGTTCACACACACATACATTCCCCCTACTACTCATTATTATAGTAGTAGGGAAAAGCGGAAAAAAAATATAATGCTGGTTCCTTTTTTTGTCCGTCTGTGCATCCGGGTAGACGGCGGCTAGGGCTGTCTAGTGTCTACTAACTGAAACCGGGGAAATCCCATTAATTTCTATTGTTAGGCTAGGTCAAGGCTATTGCCATAATTTACAAGATATCTTGACAATAATGGCGAATTTTTGTGCACTATAAGTTTGGAAGATATTTATACATCATAATGAATGCCTAAGTCATATCCGGTCTTGGAAAGTTTTCCAACATATCTAAATTTAGTGAAGATATATCTACATACTTTATTATTATCAGATGTATAAATGTATTGTGAAAACCGCTCGCGAAGTTTATTATCGCGAGTAGTTTTCATAATCGCTATAGATAATAATGATGACAGTATATAGGCTGCTGATGACGCTATAACAAGCCTTTCAGCTATCTTTTATCATTCGTTGATCAGAGGAATATTAGACCCGTAGATTATCCATTTGCCAGCACGTCCAGCAAAAATGAGCCGAACTGGTCCGGGAAAGTGCCATTTTATCACTTAATATCGACCCCTAACAGTTTGCTATACACATTCGGTTTGTGAAAACATCGGAGGCTTTACCACTCTTCCTTTTTCCACTGTCCAAATTTTACTTTTCCTTTGCAAAAGACAGTACGCGATTGACACATTAACTTATTATTTAATTTTCATGTAATACCTAATTGTATAGATGACACAAAGCAATAAGAAGAATAATAGAATTCTACGAGACTTGAGTGGGATACCTTGCCAAGTTAGATACAAGAGTACAAGAGACTATATTTCACATTGAGACAAATGTTTTCCAATTAGACGGGTGTGTGAACTGAGACGTTATTACTTGCTCAGCTCGGTAGATAGTACGGGCGATATTTCTGCTGGCTTCGTTTCACACTCCATTGCGCAGTTACACTTCTTCATCGCAAAACGACGACCCGGAGCAAGAAGTGGATTATAAATTACATAAAGTGGTGTAGACCCGCTAACATGAGCTGAAGTTGAATTGTTTTGCGGCCGATAAAAAGCAAGTTGGGCCAGTTATCTACGTAAGTTTCCACACCACTAACTCTTAGTGATTAGAGCACAAATAATGAAATAGTGGTGCTCTTCTCATTAATTTAGCAAGTACTGATCTACTGCTGATATTACTACGAGAGAAGGAAAACTCGAGGTAAAACCTGTACCAACCCGTTTGGCTATCGTGGACACAGTAGACCAAAGCCTGCCAACATTGGGAGAGATCTATGTCCAGCAGTGGACTGGGATAGGCTAATTGATTGTTTGATTGATCTACTGTTTAGGTACAAACATTCATATTATGTACTCTTAGTTACAACTAACACAACGTTATGTCGTGCTAAACTAGACCACACCCCAGTTTTTCCTGAAAATACTGCCGCGCAAGTTTTCAAGATAGTCACGTAAAATTGTGTGGTAACCCTAGACATTCCTGTCTAGAAATTATGCAAGTGCAGTGTAGTGCGCTTAGTTATAGCAAGCATAGTTGGTTCACCTGGCGGCGGTCGCGATCGATACGTCGCGACGCCGGGAGCGCGCCCGGTCTGCTCCACGCAGACTTTTAGTTTAATTGTCTGGTGATGTATGCGACTGCTTTAGCTGTTTACTTCCGCTTACTATAGATATATTATTATCAGGGAGTTTTGTTGCACTACTAATTCTACTTTACTTTCAAGTAGTTAGTAACAGTGCAGAATAGTTTCAATGTTTTAAAAGAAAAATACTCAAGAATGGATCACGGCAGAATTCTAGTCTACCCAATCTATCAATTCCAGTTTGCAATCGAGAAGTGATTCGATTTTAGTGCAAATTTGTTTTTGTATTTGAGAGATGTGATCTCAGTTCACAGTACCTATACATATATCACTTCAGCTGTTTGTCAGCCAAATTAAATAGATTGGCAATCCAGTGATTGTTTAGATTGGTTCGAGTCGTCGATATTTGAGAGAAACACAATACATTTGGAGTTCCATTTCAGTATTAGTTCTGTGAGAGAATAGTGGCGGGGGAATCGCTGTTCTCAAAAGTTTCGCGAACAAAAGCACTTCTAACGAACAAAAATATTTTTATCTTGACATATCCACATTCTTTATTATTACTAGTTCTCATCACAATTTGGGTGACCGTGTCGGCGGCGTGCTCTCAGGCGGTAATGACGTGTAAATTGTAAAGCAACGGACAATAACTGCTCACGCGCACCGTTACTGAAACATCACTCTCCACAATTATCGTTATTTCGGAGGACTTCGACACACTTACATTTTTTTGGATGTAAAACGTTTTTTTATGTTACGTTTTTGTTGCGAAGTTTTTGTCATTTGTGACTTGTGTTCATATTTTGAAACTAATTATGGTTTAAGATTCGACGCGACATACATGTGTGGAACAAGATGTACTGAATTAGAACAGAAATAGCATGAAACTGTTTATGTGTGTGAGCCTGTGAATCATCAAGTTGATCGCATGCTGTGAAATCGGAGGGTGGACTAAGCGGGTACCTACTTCCACCATAATTATAGAATATCAAAACCGTAAACATGTGTGGGATATAAATACTTCACTTGGGCAAGTTTTAATAAAGCCGTCCATCTTCACAGTTAGTATTTGCAGCTGAATCGCCACTGTTTTGCAATATGAAGTCTTTTGTTCTGTTGCTGAATTAACTAGTTTTACTAGGCCGGGGCCTTTCTATTTTATCTACTATTGATAAATATAAAAACATTGGACGATACTAAAAGGTATAATTGATTACAGTACACGTAATTCGGAAAGAAAATACGAAAAAACATCAGATCAGCATCATTGTGATAATGAGGCGATAGGTGGGCCGTCGATTTCGTAACGTGATGCCTACAGCCCACTCAATGTAAACGCAGAGCATACAACAGCTGGTTTTAGTGAAATTGAGCCCAAAAGATGTAACTACAAACGTGGAAACAGAACTATACTGTTTATAGCAACTCACTGAGGAAAATACGTATCTAGGAGATTACTCAACATGATAAATACGTGTAATTTGTTATTATAATAAGGTACAATGGTACTTGCGAGTGATGTAACGTAGTACGTATGAACATGGCCATAATTATTAGTAATTTACTGATTAGATCGTTTTAAACGGTCATTGTTTTATCTATATAGCTTGATGACAGTGCAAACTCTATTTTCTTCGTCCTGGTTTTTTTTTTTTGCTTGGTTTGGTTGCATGGTGGCTTATTGTTTAGGTTCAAAGAATAGAACTTGATATACCCTCACTAGCGGCCCGTTCAGGCTTCTCATGAGAAAACTACATAACAAAATTGCAGTGCCGCTTGCATCGAAAGGCAAGTGCCGTGTGCGATTGGGAATAGACGAAGAACGACAAAAATATTTAGTTTAGTGGTTATGGAGTCAGCTTTACGATCTAGAGGTCCCGGGTTCGGATGTTCACCAGGCTAACTCTGAAAACTAAAGAACTACCATACAAGCTTTTCTATATTATTGTATGTAGTATATTTTTCTGCTACCTATATTTCTTGAATATTGAATAAGTCAAATCCTGTCCATTATGTCTTATTAATTGTCGTTCTTGTCGATTTACAGGTTGCTTGCAAGAAATTACTTTTGGAGATAAAGTGCCATGTAAGAGAAATTGATGCGCAATAAAGTATATTTTACAACGTGAGAGGCAACACAGATGAGAACCGTAATGGATATAGGGTGGGAGTACCTAATAGGTCCAAAATCAGAATCTGAATCGCATTGATTGCTCAAGTAACTTTATTATCAAATTCACAAGACACTAGGTAAAGCCTGTAGAAAAAGAATCTGGCAATAAAAAATTGAGTGTGTCCAGATCCAGACGAAAAGCAAGAATACACTAGTCATAAAGAAAAGACATTATGTCATGAAAGAGTGTTGGGAAAAATGGGACAACTTACTAATGTCTCCACTACCAGCATAGTAGCCGCGACGAGATCTCAACTAGCCTAAATGAAGTTTAAAGTCGAAATGAGTTCTATAACAACCAGCGACTCACGACTACACTTGCGAATGGAAAACGGCATATATTATAGAACATTAATAATACGATCCTTAGAGTATACATTATAAGTTTTTTGTTCGATTTGATATGCATGGATAAAATTAAAGTCAAAATACAAAAAAAATGGCGTCATTTTGCGGTATTTTTGTGTCATTATTACTACAAATATACGATGTTGTATAAAATTTTGATTCAACATATCGAATTAAATATTATTTGCGAAGTAATTTTGATGGGTATTGTTTTGCTACTGATTGAGGTTGAGCCAGGAGCCTCGGTACTGTTCATACCCGTGATAGCAGTTCATACTTGTAAGGCGCGCTCTATAGCAATATATACTCTAAGATACGATCTGTTTGACCTTTCACATTGCTCTTGTATTATTTTGAGCAACCAATATCAACCATTCGTTCATACTCATTCGTCATTAACACATTCGACCTGTACCTCGACTAGGTCAACTAGGTCGAACATGTCAATACTGCTTAATTAAGATAATTATATTGCTAAGTACAAGTTAGTACATAGCAAAATGTCGCTTTTACTTGGAGTAGGTATCTCGTTTCTAGACATTTTCTGTACTGGTTTAAAAGATACAATCCTGAGTTTCGAGACAAATTAACCTCTCTAAAATAGTCCTAATGGTCAGATAGTGAGAAGCTGGGTAGGCTGTCACCTAACTAACAGATTAGAGAAGGTAGCGTGCACCTTTCAAGACGGGAGGAGAAGTACTCTGAATGCCGGAGACTGGTAAGTATTTCGCTCTGTTGACGTGATGCTATCGGCAGGGGATCATATCAGGGGATCCAACTGGAATAACTCGAAGTTTCAAATCGAAGATACTATGGTTTTGGTCGTCAATTTAGCTTCAACGTCGTGCCATCGATTGGTACGAAACAAAGAATGCCGATTTGGTGAAGCCTTGTAACAGCCATTACAATTTGTCATATAATATAAATGTTTTGCATTAAAACAAAACAGGTATTATGTGTTGGAGAAAACACACAGCATTGAGATGAAGAAGCAGCTCAGTGACTTGCTTTGAGTATCGAGAATAACAGAGAAAACATACCTGAATCCGATTAAGTTAAGTAAATTGTTTCACCAGAGGGCGCTTATGACATCTGTCGTCAGTGTCATCGTTCACTTCGCGCTCAAATAGCTGTCAAGTCTCATAGTGTCTTCATCGCCAGCAAGACCCTTGAACCAATGCTGTGTGTTTTCTCCAACACATAATACCTGTTTTGTTTTAATGCAAAACATTTATATTATGTGTCTTCAAAAACACACAGCATTGAGATGAAGACCTGTTTGATATCTGCTGGTGAAAAGGATTGCACATGAAATGCTATGTGAATTAACAAATGATTATGAACACAAAAGATCTGCTTATTTGTTTCATAATTTATTTTTATCTTTAAGTAATCAAAATTACAAATTAAATCCAAATTAAATTTTAAAAAACCCACTTGGTATATTATTAACACTGAACTTAAATATCTTAAGTTATCAACAAAATTATTAACTTTCTTAAAACTCAACATTTTAAAATTATAAATTTATAATGTAATAAGAAAAATCAACTATTAAAATCTTTCTAAGTTTTCTGGAAACAAATCAACATAAAAAATGTTAGATACAATTGACATCTATAGAATGTACTGCTAAACAGTCTTAAAATTCTTATATAATGAATCAGTACTCTCATTGTGAGATCTATTTACTTCTCTACAGTAAAACTTGGAGAATGTTTCTACACATTTCCAATTCCCTCTTTGCAGGATTTCATCAATAGGTTGGCCATCCAGCCATCCCCGAGATGCTACAGCCGACCTTATACTGCCTGGAGATGCTACTATATTTGTCTGTTTAAATATTGAACGTATCCATCCAGCTATGATAGTTCTGGAAGCTGATTTCACTTGGCCCGTAATTGTGATGAAAAGGCACTTTAATTCTTTTCCTTTAATGCGTCTAGCTTCCGAAGCTGCAATAAGATCTTTTACATGGGCTACTGGGCAAAGACGGCGGTCCTGGTGCTCCGTAAGGAGCCACCCTGACTGTCTGTGATTACCTGAGTCAGTTTTAGAGCCAAACCTTGGCCAGAATGTTAAAGTATCTTTAGTCTCTGAGAATCTGTCCTCGGAGATCTCCAGAAGGGTAAGATCATGTAATCTCCGGCCTGAGGCAAGTAACAATATTATAGCTGTTCTCCTACTTATATCAAATAAAGAACCAGAACATGAGGATGACTTTAACCAGTCAAATAGTATATTAATGTCCCATATGGGTAATTTTACTGCTTGTGGTTTAGAAAGAGAGATTGCCTTTAAGACCTGTTGAATAAAAAAGTTTTTAGACAGATTGTCTGCTGTGGCTGCACAATAGGTAGAGATGGCAGACTTATGCAATAAAATTGTACTATATGCAAATTTATTTTCTAAATATAGATCAGCTAAAAACTTTGCTACATCTTTCCCTTCTGGGTTCCTACTATTAACATTGTTATTATTACACCAAAATAACCACCTTTTTATTGGAGTACTGTAGGTACTTAAAGTGGATGAACGCCAGCTTTTCATTAATAACTGCTGTTCATCTTTGCTCCAATCGGCTATTTGGTCGGCCCACCCCCAATTTTCCAAGCCTGAAGTACCAACTTCTCCACTTGTGGAGGGCTTGTCCCTGTTGCCCAATCGACAAGAACCTTCCGCAAGTTCTCTATGGGTAAGGGACTGGACAGCGCTCTCGCCTGGAGGTCTGGGAACCAAAAGCATTGAGTCCAACGAGGTGCTATTAGGATATACGTTCCTGTTGCCTTGTTTAGGTGGGCTAAGACCCTGGGAATCATGTTGGGGGGTGGGAACACCCAAGCGGTCTGAAATTCCCACCTTCGACTGAAGGCGTCGTAAAAAAGAGCTGATCCATCTCTTGAATCTAATGTCACATAATGCTGTACGACGGCGGTTTCTTTGGATGCGAACAGGTCTACATCTGGGGTGCCCCACCTTTGGAATATTGCCTCTGTGGCTGATGGTAGTAGATGCCATTCGGGTACTTGTTGGCCCCTTGATAGGCGATCTGCGATACCGTTTAATTTTCCTGGTAGATAAAAGGCTGTCATTGTTATGTTGAGCGAACTGGTTAAGTTTAGTAGCCTGGTAGTTAGACCCAGAAGATTCATGGATCGAGTGCCGCCCTGATTCCGTATGTAAGCAACTAGAGTCCGATTGTCGGACTGCACTAGAATGTGTGCATTCTTCAGAATGACACTCTGAGACCTTATTACAGCAAAGACTGCGTACATCTCTTTTAAATTCGAGTGCCATGATTTTTGATTCAGAGCCCATTTGCCAGACAGGTACTGGTTGTTCAAATGTGCTCCCCAGCCCGCATCCGCTGCGTCTGTTGTTAAGAAGTATGTCACTTCTTTCTTGTGAAGTGGGGCTGGACTGCAATCTACTGCATCCAGCCACCACGTCAATTCCTGTCGCACACTGGGGCACAGTTTCTCTCTCTGACCTCTCCGGGTGAACCTTTTCAGAAAAAGTTGTGCTCTGCGACAGTGAAGTCGACCTTGAGGGACTGCATGGTTGGCAAAATTTAACATGCCTAACACGCTTTGTAGCTCCTTTAGTGAGCAGCTGTCTTTGTTCAGCATCTGACACAAAGATCTCTTTATTTTGAGGACCTTCTGGGTTGGCAAGGCTAGAGTTAGGTTCTGGGTATTCCAGACCAAGCCCAAGTATTCCACTTCTTGTGTGGGCTCTATGACGGATTTCTGGTAATTTATGTGCCAACCCAGAGATTCCAGGGTTGAGAGCGTTTCCGTAACCTGCACAACCAACCTGGATCTGTCCTGGCATGCTAGCAGAAAATCGTCTAAATAAACTATTAGACGAATACCTTGCCGTCGAAGGGTTTCCGCAACCCAGTTTGATACTGCTGCAAAGGTACGGGGGGCAGAAGACAGGCCAAACGGCAGTGCTGTCAGCTGAAGGATTTCCCCGTTGTAAATGACCCGTAAAAACCTTCTGTGTGCCTCCGCTATGCACAAATGAAAATAGGCCTGGTGAATATCTATCTTTACTAGCCAATCGTTGGCTTGGAGAAAATTCACTACATCTACCTGAGATATTAAATAAAAATGTTTTGTTGATATGTGAGTATTTAAAGCCCTGAGGTCGAAAATGGGCCTCAGTCCCCCATCTGTTTTCTTCACTAAAAACATTTTTGAAAAGAAGCCGGGATCCCGAGCTGGTGGTATCTCTAGGATTCCCTTGTCTTTTAATTCCTGAACTGTCCGAGTCATGTCTGGTGTAACCTGGGTAGCTAAGGTTCTTAAAAGGTTTCGGCATGGGAACTTTAGAGGAGGTTTCATTTTGAAGGGTAAACGACAGTTGCTTATTGACTTGATAATGAATTGATTGGCTCCCCTTTGAATCCATCTGTCTGTGGATAATCTTAGGCATCCTCCTCTGAAGTTCCGTTGAGACTCATGCTTGTTTACTATTAGGGGCGGAGGCTCCCTTATTGGTGTCATGTTGACGAAAGGGATGAATCCTTTTAGAATTATTGTACTTAATTTTCCTTTCAGGTCTTTTAGTTTTAACTGCGTTTTTGTATCTTTTATTTGAAAATTTATCAGAGCGTTCTGAACGTTCCGGTACCTTCCTATCCTTCAAATAAGATGGAGTATTGAGCCAGACCTGGGAGCCACCAAGAGATTGAATAATTGGTTGTAATGCGTCCCGACTAAATAGATGTTCTGAACTTGGTGGAACATTCTGTAAGGTTGTTCTAAGATTCAGGTTACTGATTTCTTTCAGAATTCGGTCACGCCTAATCTCTATACATTCTGAACGTTTGCCGCATAGGACTTGCATAGTGGTCTCTGAATTTTTGTGAGTTGCAGAGCCTGGACCGAAAGTTTCTAATATCTTGTCGAACAAGGAATTTGGATCTAAGTCCCTTGGATTGGCTGTAGCCCAGCCAATTATAGACTGTAAACCTGTTTTTAACAATTGTCTTTGTTCTAAGACCTTATTAGAAAGGCCTGCTAATAAAAGTTCAGTTGAAGCTAAATAATCCTTATTTTTATTGAAGTGGCATAGTTCGTCATTTACTTTTAGCCCTACAAATCCAGGGGAAGCCAAGCAGTCTTGAAGAGACTTCTTATACCTGATTGCTCTCCAGGTGGGAGCATCAAATTGTTGAAGCTTCATTAGCTCTTTAAGTCTCTCACTATCACTAGGTTGAATTAGCTTCTTTTCGTCGAAGTCTGTACCTAGACTACCAAGAGCTAATGTCAGAGGTTCATCCTGAGACTGACTAGTCGACGCTTGTGTAGGTCTAATAAGAAACTGGTTAGAACTTGTGCTAGTACTAGGTCTATCTTGAGTATAAATATATGGCGGTAATTGAGAGAGGAAGTTGGATATATAAGATACCTGCGACATTAAAGTGTCGACACGGGGATCGGAGCGCTCCGAACGTGTCGTGACCTGTCTACATTTCCTTTTTTGACCCATTCTTGGACGCTTGTTGGGTAGGGGTGATGCCAAGCCCTCCTCAACCTCCGAGGAAGAGGAAGAGCTATTCCCCGATAAGGTCGAAGCTTGTTCTCCATCCGAAGCAACAAACTCTCGACCGGCACCCTGTGCGTCCTCGTCCTGTAATGACTCCATTACAACAAAAAGAAAAGCGCTTACCCCGTTGAAAAGAAAACAATGCTGTGTTATCACTTTACACACTATTACTAGTAAAATAATTATGTATTTCACTCTTTTTTGTATTTCAAAAAATTTTCTGTGCGTACTCTCGCAAATCATGAAATGCTATGAGACTTGACAGCTATTTGAGCGCGAAGTGAACGATGACACTGACGACAGATGTCATAAGCGCCCTCTGGTGAAACAATTTACTTAACTTAATCGGATTCAGGTATGTTTTCTCTGTTATTCTCGATACTCAAAGCAAGTCACTGAGCTGCTTCTTCATCTCAATGCTGTGTGTTTTTGAAGACACATAATAATACATTTCATCAATCGATTGAGTAGTGAAACAAAGAAGTATCTCTTCGTTCCCCACTTAGAGACATTGACACATACATTATTCAAATTCATCAGAATAATTAATTGTCACCTCAATTATATAAAGTAGAAATTGTTGTTTGACTTATGATCGTGAGTTTTTAATGTACTTAAAACAGAGTAATTGAAGTTAGTTTATTATTAATCGGTAATGAAGAGGGTGGGGGTGTACGCAGCTCAGGCTTTTCAGAATGTCATTAATATTAAAGACACGTGGTGGAGCGGTCGTCTAGGACGCGAGGCACTTGGTATTAGCATTTTAAAACGATCAGAATACTAAACAACGTTGTAAAGTTATTTCTACAGAATTAATATGAGCTAAAAGCAATATGGTGGAGCTCGATTTAAATCCAATCCTGTACAATACGAAGGGTCTATAGACATTAGTCTGATCTCCGAGTCCCTTCGACCAGAAGCGTGTCGGTTTGGTCACAAGATTGATTTTGGATGGGCGCAAATTATTGCAAGTTTGCAAGTCACTAGACCGATTTGTAAATGTAGAACTAATGTAGATAGACATAATTATCTAAACATCAAGAACTAACATCACCTAATTACCGTCCGTATTCGCACAGCGATAAGCATAGACAATAGGGCACCATTCATATAATACAATCCTTACATACACACCGTGCCTCCCGTACATCTATCTATCAACCTTTCACGCGTTGCAATGAAAGGAGCCGACCTTGACGTGACCTTCCACAAGTCAAAGGTCGCCGGGGACAGGTTCCACAATATAATTTATCACTCAAATTAATCTACGCCGGCAGTTTAGCCCGCTTTATTTATAACTAGCTGACCCGTCCCGGCTTACCACGGGAAAATTTCTAAAGAATACTATTACACGATTGTAGCGCCACCTGCTGGGGCCACAACCTGCGCAATTTAGGCTATAAGTTGACAATTTATCGCGATCGGAGCCACAGTACGGGAGTGTATAAAATACGAGCAAACAAACATTTGGATAGGTAGGGGGGGGAACACTACTGACGGTGGAGGTGAGCGCTGATGCATCACAAGGTGGCCACCCTAAACCTACATCTGGGTCGCAAGTCCCAGTCGCCGTCACGGTGTTCCTCTCTGTATCACGCTATGGACCCGGCGACCGCACGGTGAATCCATGGAGTGCTGAGAATCGGATCTCTATTAGATATGGTGCCCTGGCCGGGTCATATCTCGCCGATGTTGGTACCATGAAATAGTCATGTTGGAATCGAAGCAACTAAATCTACGTTTTCGAAAACAGGACTATTGCAAGGTGAAGCAGTATGCACAAAAAGCGAAGCTTCCACTACTCGCTACCTTTGCTGTTGATCCCGTTCTCTTGGAGGAAAACATGCATCCACACTCTTGAGATGCGCGTACGAAACATAATCGCAGTGGCCCCTGTGATAATAGACCCACAGGTTGCGCAGTTCGTCACCATCAGTCCATCAGGACTTATTTCACAAAGGTCATCTGCGACACAAGTCACAAGGCAATAACCGAGTTTATTCGATTAACAAGTTAGTGCGTACGATACGCATCACATATCAGCTCATCCTATCAGTATCCTTATTGACACAGCTATGTACTATATCCGCCGCGAGGGGTCGCCCGGTCGCCGCCACTGCAGCCCAATATTTACACAAATGTGCCCGTAATTGCCATTGACCCGTGTTTGCCATTGTTTCTGTATATTGACACAATTGGATATTTTGTTTGTCCTACAAATAAATGTATTCGTGTTGATTTTAGCGTTACGTCGTGCCGTACGTGTCACCTTCGAACGTGTTATATCCACGCGTTGGAGTAGCTTTGTTAAATGTGTTGGCGAACGTTTATTGACTCCAATATTAGCTTCCTATACTTATGTTCATTTTTGCTCTTAGGAGTTTTTAAAAATTATACAGCTTTGATACGTTAGGCACTATGCATAACAATCCTGGAACCTGTACAGTCGAAGACAAAACATTATCTTCTGCTTACTGCATAGGGTACTATTACTGTATACACATATAACGGGTACTTACAATACAAAACGTCAGACCTAGATTAAATCACCTAGATAAATATATTGTATTTAGTGAAGTTAAGTTTTTATGAATTATAGCTGTTGCCCGCGGCTCCGCCCGCGTGGAATTCGGATTCCGGTCCAACTTTAATGTATGGAAATCTGCCCGATTTATTGACATTTATGCTCACTGCTCCGCTCCCTTTAGTAGTAGCGTGATGTTATATAGCCTATGTTACTCCCAGATAGTGTAGCTTTCTATAGGTGAAAGAATTATTGAAATCGGTACAGTAGTTCCGGAGCCTATTCATTACACACATACAAACATACAAAAATAGGTACAAATCTTTCCTTTTTATAATATTAGTGTAGATGTAGATGAATAAATAAATACACGGCTATTTTCACACAATTTTAACTAAGGTGTAAGATTTGTAAAGAATTAGACAAACTAGGTTTCACGCAGAACACTAAACGCTATGATGAGAAGCAGAGTGTAAGGTTAGTTAAGGGCATGTAGAGTCAGAAGCTTGGCTCTCACTCATTTGTAAAGTGTTCACTAACTTCTGAGAGCAACTATACCACGTGAGCTTTATGATATACGAGGCCGTTTCTAAACTCCATGATACTACTGAAAATTTCCTACCAGAAAACCATTATAACTCTTCGCCCGCCCCGGGTATTGAACTCACTCAACAAGCTCATATCTTCTACTACCGACCATCAGCCATAACTGTCTCCCTAGTCACCAGGATCTTCAGCGTACTCGAAACGAGTGAAACAAACAACTCGAGTGCAACTGCGACACAAAGCGTAATACGCAGATAGGAGCCGTGCCTGACGAGGGCCGGAGAGGGCTTCGTCACACATGGCGTACGTACTTGGCATGTTCATGATAATAATTAATGAGCCCATTTACATTTTATCGCCGTTCTTTACTTACATTAATTATCCGTTTGTTTTTCCCCAGTAATCCGATTGTCACTCTGTAGGTATGTTCCGAGTTATATTTGTAATTTCGCTTTTGTTGTTTTTTAACCGACTTCAAAAAAGGAGGAGGTTCTCAATTCGGATGTTTATATATATTTTTTTTTTTTTTTGTTTGTTCGCTCATAGCTCCGCCATGCGTAGACGGATTTGCAAAATTCTTTTTTTGTTCGAAAGTAGATTGTTCCGAAATGGTCCCATTTAAAGGAGACGGGGACTTCTGGGCCAAAATTGTAATGAGTTGAAATATGACTTAAAAAAAGCGGTATTTTTTTCTATTTCAAAATATTAAAAAACCAGCTCAATTGAAAGTCTGGAAGACGAGAAATCTTAAAACTAAGTTTATTCCACTAGCAAAATAAAATATCGATTACTAAAAATTATTTAAACAATATTGCGTATTTAAACACTTGCATCACAATTTGATATTAAATCAATCAGAGTGAACAAAACTCAATCATAATAATAATAATAACCATTTAAAATACCAAATAATAGTGTAATAAAAATAAATTATGAATCGATTTCCGTTAATCGATTAATTATTTCTTGTGTTTATCAACTGTATTTTTAAGCTGTGACAGCTGCCTGCTGACAGCTACATTTTCAGTCAATCAGTTTATTTATTCGATCTTCAAAATTAATTATTTTATCGAAAAATTGTATATTTACACGGCTTATGGGATATACAATTGTTTATAAAATATGTACAAAAGTATGCTATATCAGTATGCTGTATCAGTTTATTGGTTTAAATCCAATGATCAATTGACTTCTGCGTTTTGAGTATTTCCAGTTGATTTCTTGATTATATTCCCTTAACAGTGATTTCTCTTTACGGACTTCTCAGCTTGCTCCTGGTTACCTTAAAGTACAATGATAAACTTGTTTACTTGTTTGAGTTTTGCTCGGTATTTTGGATTTTGACATGGATCTCTGTGTGAATTGTGGCATAGAAAATGAAGTAAATAAGGTAATATATTTCCACCTGCGCACTTCTTAGACAATACTCTAATTATTATTGAAGAAGAATAAAAGATCATTATTATTTAAAGTGTTTTTTTTTAACATAACATCCTTGTATTCCATATCTTTAAAATCTCTTTGTAAGTTTTCATACATTATCCCTGAGTAAAATATAATACAGTACAATTTAAAAGTATTTTAAGATAAAAAAATGACCACTTTCTATTAAAACACCACAGAAATCACAGTTCTAAAATTTTTCTTAAAACTTTTCTTAAAAATTCTTAAAAATTCTTAAAAATTTCTTGCATAACCTCACTTTTACTAAATCTCTTATAACTCTGCTCTCAGATATCCAAAAATTGCAGAATTTTCAGGGATGGTTTAATAATTTATATGCTCTTAATTGATACCACCCTCATCTTATTACATTTTTGGCCCAAGAATGTATGAAAGCCTCCCCATCTCCTTTCGTAAAGATCTGATGATGGGTTTCCGAGATTAGACCAAGGAACTCTTCAAAAAATACCAGGAAATCAGCCGCGATTGCTGCAATCGCATATTATTGCAATGTCTCTGCCATTACACATCATAACATCACGCCTGAATCCTTTGAAAGGGTATGCAGAAGTGTTCAGAATATTCAGCTATATTTCCGGTGTATAGGTATGCGTTGATTTTAATTATTCGTTTTGGTTTACTTTTGAGGTAGTCCTGTATTAATTTTATTGCATTGCTTATGCAATCACATACCATAACATCACGCCTGTATCCTTTTAAAGGGTTCTTAGGCGTGTTTAGTTAATAATATACTAGCCGTAGCACGCATCTTCACCCGTTCGGATTGCTCCAACCGATATTTTTACACTATTTATGCACCTTATCATATATTTTTAACATCACGCCTCTACTTTCTAAAGAGGACAGCAGATGTGTTTTCAACAATTATCTGATGCTGAATTTCTATTTATTGATGGTAAATCATAAGTGGTATCACTTTGTATTCTTTTGACTGTGTGGACTCTGACTACTCGGAGCGAATGAGTTTGAGCTCGTGTAGTATCGAGAGATACGAGACCCAGCGAGGCAGGCCACTGTTGCGAATAGGTATTGAAACCTATAGGGGTACCGCGTTGGTAGATAGGTACCGCTGCTCGTAGAAGCTTGGCGGGTAGGTCGCTTTACGCTCTCCTTCAACGTATGGGGAAGGAGTTTCGTGAAGACAACTTCTCTATCAAACTCGCTGATAAAGTTAGTCACGTTAGAGTGTTGTTAACTTACGTAAATATAAATCTCATCGATTCATATATCGGAGCATTCGGTGCGAGTGATAGAGCCCTATTTTCTACCTGTGCATTGTAATATGAGTAATAAACGCGTGTGAGTCTTACAAATGGTGTATTCATTACAATCTCAAATAATAATAATTCTAGAACACAAAGGGCACTAAAAAGAAAGAAATAAAAAATTTTTGACAAAAAAAGAAACCGACTTCAAAACCCCTTTAAATAGATAGGTACTAAAAAGAAAAAAATAATATCAAATGTAACAAATCAAATATAGAACAATTAACATAATTTAGCCTAACTTTAACCTTAACTTGTAACAAATTACCAATTTTTGGAGTCGGTGCCAATCTTCTACGCGGCCTATTTTACACGACAGATATACAAACTACTAAACACATCAAAAATGAATGTAACGCAACTCTTTTATTAGTCTTATCAATCAATCAATCAATCAAATCAATTAACCTTTTGCAGTCCATTGCTGGACATAGGCCTCTCCCAATATGCGCCACGTTTGCCGATCCTCCGCCTTCCGCATCCCGTCCGTCCCAGCCACCTTTCGCAGGTCGTCGGTCCACCTGATTAGGGGCGTCCCACCTTCCGTTTTCCTTTCTTTCATATTGTAATACATATGTACCTAATAGAATATTTTCTCATATATTATATGTTATAGCTATCGAGTTCTCTTGTACCTATTTTCTTCCATTGATGGTCAAGATTTAAATGCTATAATTACATGTCGCTAACTTAATAAACTATTTTTTTTTATCTAATTCGCTAAGAATTTAATTGATAATATCAAGTCTGTTCTATATTAGATTAATATTCTAAGTAGGTATATACTACTAATATTATACTTAAACGCGAAAGTTTGTAAGTATGGATGGATGGAAGGAAGATGAAGGAAGGAAATAATATACATCAGATCGGTGATATTTTTCTTGGCACCGACTCCAAAAATTGGTAATTTGTTACAAGTTAAGGTTAAAGTTAGGCTAAATTATGTTAATTGTTCTATATTTGATTTGTTACATTTGATATTATTTTTTTCTTTTTAGTACCTATCTATTTAAAGGGGTTTTGAAGTCGGTTTCTTTTTTTGTCAAAAATTTTTTATCAAAGGGATTTTTAATCAGTATTCAAGAGCTAATCTTCGTTTTACATAGCCTCAAAATAGGAGCCCGTGACTTACATTTTGTTCGGCCTCGACCACTATATCACCTACATCATATTTTAGCTCGCAAAATGATCTTTTACAATGTCATGTCAGGATTATTTACGTCTACCAAAGGGACTTTTTATAATCAGGTTTTATCGAATTGATTATGTTGTCATATCTAATAAACTGACAAAAGAAAATATTAAGTAGCGACATGAACTTTAGAAACGTGCCCGGTAGATGGTAATTAGCTTACCCCAGAAGTGGTATCAAAAATGTTTTTAAAAAAATCTGTCTGTAAAATATACCTCTGCATACCCTTTTGGGCGTTAATTAAAAGGAATAATATTACACCCATTCATATTCTGAACACTTATTTTGAATGATTTGGTTCTTACTCGTTCAATGTATTGTTGTCTCGTCACGTACCTGCAATAAATAAATAAAAAAATTGTTAACTTGGGCTTGATTAAAATGTAAACATTGATTTGTGACGTCAGTTGACTAACTAAACAAAAGACTATCAGCCTCCCACACCGTCGTGACCTCAGCTAAAACAGAGTCATTTGTATGAATTACTTGCAATCATAATCTTTATTGCAGTGAAACTGTCAAGGATACTATATGACGTGCTTCTTGCCTTTGAAAAGAATATAAATGATAGTCTGTCTTCGGCAAGAATGGACCAGCCCCCCTAGACAAGTGGCAATTCGTTGCTCGGCGTATGATGGAATAGAATGACAAATGTATAGGATTTGACGTTTTTGACATTCGTTGGCGCCTGTCATATACGTCAAATCCCATACATTTGGCATTCTATTCCATCATACGCCGAGCAACGAATTGCCACTTGTCTAGAGGGGCAGTGTGGACGAGGAAGTGGTTACCACCCTCTAACTTAATATCTAAGAGTGACACTGTTGTCTTCGATTAGTTTACGTGAGAACCAAAGATTTACCTCCCTGTCAATATTCTTTTTTTTCCTTCCAGTTATAAGTTATTCTTCTATACCTAAGGCATAGTTTTTTTTTTCGCGATAAAAGGACCCTATCTTCTTTTATGTAACCCTGACCACGTGTATGTTAAATTGAAAGATGATCAGTTAAGTAAGATATGAAAGAATAATAAAAACCGAATTCATTTTCCCGTTTATAATGTTAATCTGCCTCATGTAACTTATCCCTACTAATATTATAAATGCGAAAGTAACTCTGTCTGTCTGTCTGTCTGTCTGTCTGTCTGTCTGTCTGTCTGTCCGTCTGTCTGTCCTAAACCACTGAACCTATTTTGATGAAATTTGGTATAGGGGTAGATTAGACCTTGAGAAAGGACATAGGCTATGTTTGATCGCGATAACCGACATCCACGCGGGCGGAGCCGCGGGCGAAAGCTAGTTGGTTCATAAATTGATTTTTGTCGCTCGAGAGAGACCACAAAAGAGAATATTATTCAACTTGAGCGCCGTAAAAAATACTTTGAACTGTTCGTTAGTTTATAAAGTCCAAAATGTACTGAGCGGAGCAATGCAAAACCGCTGAAAAACTTGCTGTAATTGCTTCTACTTCACATCAATAAACCTTAATCTGCAAAAAAGGGATAAAAACGTCTCCGAATAATGCTCAGCGTTCAGTTTAGCGGTCTAGATAGTGTTTGTGTAGAATGTCCTACGATATTTATTTATTTAGTATTTATAAGTACGGTGTGGTGCAGTCAACGAAAACCGCGTTATTTTGACTGCATAGTTGGTGAACCGAATCTAAATAGCGTCTGATATATATGAAAGTAGGTGATGGCTGCGCAGCGCTAACTGGGCGTCTAGACGATATAAGTTACCAAACGGATAAAGTTAGATAATGATACTGGTTATGTTGTTAAGAAACCTTGACTAAACTAGTTTGACAGGGCTAAAATATATACCCATCTTTTACTTACTGAAGGCTAGACCAGAAAATCAATAGCTACAGATTAAAAGAAAGTAAAATTAAAGGTTCGGAATTAAAGCTAATGGCCCCTACTACAAGTCTACAATCAACTACTACCACCGCGTATGATAACCGGATCGATAACACATCGCCATTCCCACAAGCACACATTATCGGCAGCTTTAGAATTAAGTCGAGGCTAATAAGCTATCATTACATCATTTTGCATAATTTTCACTATATTTTCTAGGTCGTACTTAAATTTCTAAGTATCTAGTAAAACAAGTTTCTTATAGCGAGAACTTGTAATTACTGTCTCGCAGTGGGTAGTGGAGTAGAACTGGTGTAACTAGTGATAAAGATTCAGAGTGATAGTGCATTGTTTCAAGTACCAGCTCAACCGTGAGTTATGGTCTATTCATTCGCTCGTGGATTGCGTTAGTATTTGAAAGTCCTTATTAGTTAATTAAGGGTCTTATCAAATATTCACTATACGTATCTAAATTGTAGAGATATATACCTTTCACTCCTTTCACACTATAATTTACAAGTACCAGTGTCACAACGTACTCAGTGTACTCACTTTCAAACAAATCGTTTTATACTCGTATTTTACGAAAAAAAAATTGCCGAAAAAGTTACAGTTATGACACTTGTCACAATTGACGGTAGGTACTATAGGTCTGTTAAGTTACGAGCATGAGTTTCGTGGTACTAGAATATCAGGCGCGACCAACTTTCGGGGCGGTCTGGCAGTGATCGATGAGAACATGATTTTCAACATTCAGATCAAGGAAATTTTATGGCAAGAGATATAACCAAGCCTGGTCCATTAGCGGAACATATGGGAACAGTAAAACGATATACGCACAGATGGGGCATACTGATAGTGGTTCACACATTCCTTGGTTAGTATTATTATACCTACAGTGTGTCACACTGTTATTCCAGTTATTTACAGTACAATATATATTAAAGACCCGTGACGGCGTGCGGTTTTAGTCGGTACGAGTTCGATATTACCACCCTCGATGGCCGATGGTGATGTTTTCCGAGTAATGTGTTTATATTTCCATATATCATGCCATTAAATGCCTAAAAGGGTAGGCAACTATTTTACAATTATATTTTTTAGGCCACCAATTGAATATTTTTGCAGAATCCATACTGCTAAATTGGATCTTTATCTTGGAATACAATAAAGATATATATTTTCGAAAATTTTGAGAAAAAGAAAGGAGGATTCCATGACACATCTCTAAGTTAAGTTATGCTTCTACATAGCAATATTTATTAACTAGCTTTTGCCCGCGGCTCCGCCCGTGTGGAGGTCGGCTATCGCGACCAAACATAGCCTATGTCATTTCCCAAGGTCTAATCTACACCTGTACCAAATTTCTTCAAAATTGATTTAGTGGTTTAGGCGTGAAAGCGTAACAGACAGACAGACAGAGTTACTTTCGCATTTATAATATTAGTATGGATGGATATTGATTTATTTACAGTCACATCCAGTGAAAGCACATCTAGAACTAAGTGCTTAGCCCAGCTAACTGTAAACTGCATTACCTGACATCAAACATTCAGGCGATACCCAATATCCTGTGTATTGAACGCTAATGACTACCTACATTAGTTCTGAACGCGCTTAGTTTACGTAACATCACGGTAGTTAGGGCACGGTGGTATAGGCAACTACTATCTTCACAAGTGGGGACATAAAGAAGCGCCGGACTGTGATTGTGGAGCTCCAAAGCAGACAACGATGCATATAGCAGAGGAGTATCCACTCCGTCGTTTCCCTGGACAAATGCGGGAGCTACATGACCTCCCACCGGCAGCAATATACATGCTTCGCCAACTGGACGTCGAAATTGAATATTCGAGCAAAAGCCATACAACATGATGATGATAGGCAGAAATATATGCATGGATACAAAGATGGCCGTCAGGGAGACGGTAGTCGGAATGACGGGAATAGAGAGTCTCCCGGTGATCCGAGATGATTGGATCAATTTTGAATACTGTCTCATACCCAGTTTGGACCGATTTGATGGGTAACCTCCTCTAAAATCGATGATAAATCGATGAATAACAGTATAATGCATTAAACCTCACCTCCCTACCCATAATCCTTTTCTTCTCTTCGATTTAATAACAGTCTGAATGTCCAGCAGTGGTCTGTAATAGGCTAATTGATTGATAGTCTGAATACAGACTTTGACCGTCAACGGTCCAACCATATGGTACTTCATAGTATTTCTTGTAACAAGACATCACCCATCAAAAGTGACGCTTCTTATCATTCTGAACTAACCACTAGAACGATCCATGTATACATTCTGATGTACTTGTTATTGTTAATGCCGTCTTATCGTGTAATAAGTGCGTAGATAAACAATAGGATGTTCTGAAACAATTGTAACTTCAAGTGTTACCAGTATACACATAATAAATACCCATTCAAAGGGTGTCCGTGCCTACCAGTTCGCATCGAGAGCTATTCTATACGCACTCTATTCAATTGAAAGGTAAACATAGGTAATAACAATAGTAGAGGCCCTATTGTGACGTCACACGTGTCTCCATTTTATAATCGGACGCGGGCACGCCACCAATGTAAATATAGATACAATCAAACTGTCAGAATGACATTGACAGATACTTAACATGTTTTATAATGTCCATTCTGTTACATCCTTTCTAAATATTCAAGAATGGCTTTTCTTACCTTCCGCAATATTTTATTGTTATGTTATTGCGTAGTTTGAATCTTCGCCCATAACTAAAATGGTCGTCTGATGTTGATTCTGTCTTCACAACTGCGATGACAAATAAAAGCGTTTCGGAAAATTTTGATATAATATTTTTCATTTCCGACAGAAATAATGTTGAACGCTGGCCTTCATGGTTCTGGCACGGGGAAGATGATCATCAAATCACGTTAGATGATATAATTTGTTGATAAAAAGTTAAACCTTGGCGTGCGGCCAGCGCAAGATTGCGAGGGACCGATGTAATGTTATGAATGGAGATGCTATCTATCTTAGCGCATATCAAGTTAGAGGAAATGTCGCAATAACTCTCACTCAAGCGCAGTTTGTTGTTGTGACCCTGGCTCTAGTAGATATGCACTATTTTTGTCTCAAAATGTAATTCGATTTTTTTTTTCCTGTTGCCTGTTCAAGATTACCTCAGTCTGTACACTGCTGGTGCAACACAAGTTGCAGCACACTCGCTTCAGTTTGTATAACGTATAATATTTTGTTGGTTGTAAATTTTTGGTCTAGTTCATAAGTGTCACAATTATTATAAATTCAATTTCTTGGCACCGATTTTCTACAAAAAAAATGCGCCTAAAACATTTCCGTTGAAGTCAGTGCTCTCTGAAGGTGTAGATAGATACATATCATACGCCCACATTTCACTGACTAGGGATGGGAATTTAGTATATTGAAAGGAAGGACATCAGTTTTTCAGACAAGTTCATTAAGCAGTAAAAAAACTGAAACTGACTGTTGCCGGGGAGGTCCGATGACTAACGTACAACATAGTCATCTAGTCTATTACAAAGCGTCACAATTGCCATCATACAAGTGTAGCAGGTACAATAGCTGAAGTACAGCGAGATAAAACAATTACAGCGTGATTAGTGTGATTACCGAGCATGATGTCATGTCAACGGGCGATGACGGCGTGACGCTGCGTTGCGCAACCACTGCGCTTTGTTGCACAATCAGCTATTGATCATGCTGCCCCGGAGGGGAGGGCGCACTCTTGGCTGAGTGCTTGCGGGTTCATTGTTCTACGAGTTGGAGCTCCATGATCGATATCTTGGTGCAGTATTTGAGCTGTTCTTAAGTGTTTAAGACTACTCACTCGTGTCTGTTTTTCAGAACTTATACCCTATTTCTTAAACCTATCTATAGGTATATCAAATTCAAATTCATCAGCCATCTGCAGTCATCTGCATAGTTTCTAGATCTAGAGACACTAGAGAGAATCTAGAGAGCTGTGAGGTCAGAGCATTCCCCCTGTAAGGGACTGGTCGCGAGTTCAAGTCCCGCCTGATTCGTTTCTCTTTTCCTATCTTATTCGAATAGAGACTCTTTCGATTACTTTATAAACATGTGCGTTGCAACATTCCATACCAAACGGGATAATCTTACGCAAAAATTATCCAAATCTGTCAAGCCGTTTAGTTCAACAAGTGCACCACTAAATGGGGGGACATCACAAAATTGAATATTTCGAATACAGCACTTGAAATAGACCTATATAAGACCGTGAAACAGAACACATGTGCAATATTAGCACAACGGCAAACAGACTGGCAGAGAACTTTACTTCGCTCGCATCACACTGCCATTACACAAGTAATCGGAGCCGGTATCGTCTGAAAGGTATTTAGCGGCAAATATGTCGGTACAATACTTCCACAAACTATGTCGTTTCCGGCGTGCCGCGTACGTCGTGCGTCGGGGGCGTCATTGAGCCGAAATAGCGGAGAGCGACGACCGTCGCGAACCCAATGTGATACGACAACCTGGCACAGCACCGTTCTACGACTGTACTATGAGAGTCGCTCGTGATGTGATTGACCTGCTGGCTCCATTTCCCGCGCTGAAAACTGACTCATTGAAGGAAAGTCAAAAGTGTCGTGAGTCGTGACTGACTCGCTAATGATCGAGTAAATACACTAAATGCATCAATATATGCGTAGTATTCTGAGATACCATTATGTTCTACAGAACAGGTTGTGTTGACATTCCATATTACAAATACTGACGCATATCCCTGAAGAGGTAAGCAGAGGTATGTTAACAACCAGGTCAAATTAGTTACGCCAATCACATTTTTCTTTTTGGCGTAATGGGAGGCGAGCCTATTGTCGTCACCGGCATTACTTTATGGTGAAGGTCGTAGAGGCTTTCGCATGCAAAAAAAGGATCCTTAATCGCCTTTATACATTGTAAGTTTATATCGTACCCTATATAGGTGTAAATTATACAGACTTATGCGCCAAGCAGGAAACTGCTTATATTACCTATCTTAAGTACCCCGGTTATCGTTGAATATAGTTATCTTTCCTGAACGCTCAGGGTCTAACGAGTTCCGTATGAGTGCGGCAGACGCACCTCACACGTCGAAGATAAGCGTAACACAGGAAGGACACTCTCTTTGTTGTTTAAAGACTCAACCTGCTTCAATAGGATTGACAATATATAGCCATTACTTGTCAACAAGTCCTCTCTTAAGTAATGTTTTTCTTGGGAGAGGTTTGTATGACCTCCGTTTCCCATGAGCAAGGGCCTGGGGTTGACCGGTGGAGCCCAGCAGAAGCAGGCCTCGGCGGCACATCCGGGGGCGAGTTGGGGACCCTGTGGTCCCTACACCTGAACCAGGGCCATATCTCTCGATCTGGGCCCCAGATCGAGAGATATGGCCCTGGGTCGGCCGGGGTGCGAGGGATATTTCTACGATAATCTCACCTCCGGCAACCGACGGTCCACAGGCGGCGTGCGTTTTAGTCGGTTTGAGTCCAACATAACTTCCTCCACCGGCTCCGGCGGGGGAGGTCTTCGCACGATAATAAAAAATTGTAAAAACCTTGCAATATTTTGTTGAAACACCATTTTTAACGGATATGTTGATAGGTATAATGTAGCTTTCTAATAGCGAAAGAATTTTTGAAATCGGTCCAGTAGTTTTTGAGTTTATTCGTTATAATATTGGTATAGATTACGATGAGCCCGAGGTTTCAGCAACCATGGTCACAAGAAGGTCGTGATAGAATCTTTAAATATAGTTTTCGTTAAATACAGTTTTTTTTTTTTTTTTCGATGTGTGAATTCGCGTAAACTTCCGGCACTTTTTAAAACCTCTTTGAGAATTAGGGCGTCAGCAGTAGTAAGTTCTTGGAATCATTTTGAATCAAAATGGTCGAGTGAAATCAGTGAAATGAAGTCAAGTCACCCTGTCTGTAGAAACCCTAAGTAGCCTTAAATAGGACATACCGACACCATGAAATAAACTGTCAGCATCGTGAGTTTTGCAGCCTGTTAAGTCAGTCTCAGTCATTTACCATTTTCTATTAAACATTTCTTTTGGTCTATCTTATCTATAGCTTTGTATGTCTCTCCTTAAGTTATGATATTCTATTGAGCGGTTTTGATCCTATTCTCAGAGCTATTGAATCTAGTCAAAAGCCTTTATTTGTCACAGAACACACTTGACGCGATTGAGTAATTTAATAAAAGTAAGTTTAAAATAAACTGTGCAATAAAAGTGAAGATACAATGCGCACACTTGTGCGTCAACGCATTCAATGTGAGGCCATCTGCGGGCACTGAACCACACTTACGCGCCTCGCAGCATACGCCTATAAAGTAATCCCTACTAATATTATAAATGCGAAAGTAACTCTGTCTGTCTGTCTGTCTGTCTCACTTTTACGACTAAACCGCTGAACCGATTTTGATGAAATTTGGTATAGAGGTAGATTAGACCTTGAGAAAGGACATAGGCTATGTTTGGTCGCGATAACCGACATCTACGCGGGCGGAGCCGCGGGCAAAAGCTAGTATAATATATTTTGCTAGCATAATGTAAGTATGTGTTATGTGCAAAGCTCAAAAAAATATAAATATTACCCACCTATGTATATTAATATTATATCTGCGATGTATCAGCTCGTATGAATAAAAATAAGTAATTAAGCTCTTTCACCAAAATCAAACTGCAATCACTGTTATGATCCATTCATCCATTATGCCTATCTGTCATTATTACAGATCTGCTATCTGCCAGACATATTAAACCAGCAGGGATTAAGATATTATCGACTTTCGTTTTTAGGTTATCAGTTTTTTTTATACCACTTAGGTGGCAGACAAGCACACGGCCCACCTGATGGGAAGTGGTTACTGTGGCCTATGGACGTTTGCTACACCAGGGGCGTCACACTCGCGCTGCCGACCCTGAAGAAACCTTCTAATGCCCTTCTTGAAGAACCTCATATTGTAGTCGCTTGGGAAAAAAAGGAAATTATCACATACGGGTTTTTGTACGAAGGCAGCAAATAAGTACCCGAACTATTTCTGGGTAAGCAGCACCATGATGTAATCTACTACACTTAATGTCGGTCTACCCCTTGAGAAATGTTCCTCAAGGGGTACCTACAAATACCAACAGCCTCCTACAGTCTCCTGTATGTACAGGTGTGTTCATTCTGGACTAGAAGATAAACTATAGATGTGAAAAGTACTTTCTAAATCCAAGCAAGCGTACACTGGTTACGTGGACGATCCTTTCTAACTTATGTGAAAGTCTAAACGTCGTAAATTACATATTGATACCTATTTAAATATTGTACAATGACTGGTTGGTTTTAGAGTACATCTTCGCAGTATAAAACCACCTGATAGTCAGAAGATGCCCACCTCTGACTATAACCACTTGTACTTTAGATCTAACTTGTACTATAAACCTTGGAAACTGGTAACAAAGCTGCAAGGGGAAGCAAGAAAGAAAGAAATAAAATATTTTTATTAAACCCAGCTTACCTATACAAAAATATACACAGCTTAGCAACCAGAAATAAAATTACAACATTATGCATACATAAGAGAGTACATAAGAGGAAGCAAGAAGCAAGCTTGTCTGAAATATCATGTAGTGATGAGAACTAAGAAGGCTAATGAGATAGTTTCGACGTAGAACCAATAGTTGACAGACCTCACAGAACGTGTTCATGAGCCTGCCTTCTTTGTATGAGAGTTTAGTACTATTACTTATTCTGTGGTTTAGTTCTGACCCTCAGACTAAAAGAATAATATAGACGAAACGTATAGAACCAGCGTGTGAAGCCACATAAAGTGATACTAAAGTAGCACCATCTCACTCGCACTCTTTGTGTGCACGCACGAGTGTGAGCGAAATGGTGCTACTTTAGTATCACTTTATGTGGCTTCACACGCTGGTTCTATACGTTCCGTCTATCTATATTATTCTTTTAGTCTGAGTTCTGACGATATACTAAGGTAAAAATGGTGGGCTAGTATATGAATCTAGTCTAGTTCTAGCCACAGTTTAAACAAGATTTTCACAAAGTCAGCCACGCGGAGTATTGCCTCTGGTGTTGCAAGCGGCTATAGGGTGCGGTTACCGCTTGCTGCGTTAAGAAATACTGCTAGAGAATATGTTTCAAATGATTGCCCTTGAAACCTAAATGGGATTAGGTACCTGCCAGACCGGTTCGCACGGCGTCTTCGGTTTGACACTTGTTTCTGACATTGTGTAACAAAGCGAGGCGTCAGGCATACACGTTTTTTTTATAACTAGCCTCTGCCCGCGGCTGCGCCCGCGTGGATGTCGATTAACGCGACTTTTGCTTATATCTTCGGTTCTCCTCAACCAATTGCGATCAAACAAACGGTTAGATATGACCGAGATCTTTCAAACAAAAAATACCATACCTACCAAAAAAAAATCTGTTTGTATTCAAATCTAGAGTGAACAGGTTCTATTAGCAGAGCCTCTCGGATCTCGGAATTACGTTCATAGATTTACCTACAACTCACATAAAATAATTCTTTAAAATGTGCCAAGAGGATATCTTTCACATCAGATAGTGAATACAAAAATAAACAAAACTATAGTACGTCTGCAAAAGAAATAATGTCATCTATCATTTGTCACCTCTTCTGCGCAGAGAAAGAAAAGGTGAAACAACAAAACGTCACCGGTGTATATAACAAAAAGAAATGTTATCCGCGCACTAATCTAAGCAAATATGCGCATTTGCTATTTATTCAAAGTGTGTCAGTTGGCGGTCAAAGGCACAGACACAGATTCGTGTGCTATCGCTTATCGCGATAAGCTATCAATAAACGATGAATAAATAGCGTACGTCACGCCGGCTTTAAGTATCATACCTCCTTGTTTTGTTTCCACAAAAGATACCATCTTTTGTGTAAGTATTTGTTCAACAAAATATTTGTTGAGATTCTGTTTTGTGAACTTGGATGAAAGATTGGACAAACATTCATGAGAATACCTATTTCCTGAAAATGGTCTACATCTAACAAAAGAATGTATAGAGTATTTGCTTACAACTACTCCTAAATCAATTCAATATAGGGTCCTTCAAGAAGGCATTAGAAGGTTTCTTCAGGTTCAGCAGCACAAGTGTGACGCCCCTGGTGATGCGTACGTCCATAGGCCGCAGTAACTACTTTACATCAGGTGGGATGTGTGCTTGTCTGCCACTTAAGTGGTATAAAAAAAATTCACGACGTCACCCTGGAATTAAGTGCCTACCACAGGCGACTCGTCAGAGAGACCGACTATCAAATCTTGGCGTATTGAGAATTTTAAAGAATTCAATACTACCATAACTTTTGCGTGCAAAAAGTAGAATAGCAATAAAATCTAGACATTTGCTCAGCCTAGTTGAGTAGTAGAAACAAAGAAGCCTGTTATGTAGTGCATATTCTAAGCGCTTAAGTAATAAAGTCTGCTAGTATTAACTGGTAACGTTTCGTCACACGTCTACAACGAACGCTTCTGAGGAAAGACAACGTTTTCATATAAGCCATTAATTGTATTATTTCCTTTTCAAAGAGCCATTCTTAATATAGATGTAATAAAGATTAATATAGGTTTCTTTAATGTAACAAACACGCACGAAACGCCTGAGCCGTTATAACAAGATGTCCGTCTTAATTCCTATTATGTATGGCAACTTAATGCAAGGGTATCAGCGCAAGCATCACATCAGAAAGTTATCTAGCTTGCATGGTAGGTATTACATAGTAGGTTATCTAGTTAAAATGGCCACATTGAACCATTCAGCTAAAATCAAGTAACTTTATGAATTCTCAGTAGATCTCAATAGATTCCTATAAAATTCGTATAAAGTTCACTCATATGGAGAGAATCACAATAATTAATTTACTAATTAAATACCATATTCGTGTAAATATCGCCGTATGACAAAATATTATCCCAATACGATTCCAATAAAGTGGCCTTTTTAGACCTGCAGGTTCTATCACCCCAACATTCCGTAAAGGCAAAGGATTGGGTTGAGCGTGAATACGAAAGACAGGGTGCGGACCCGTTGATCATCCGAGTTTCATCCCTTGAAATATAAGTTGTAGATTCATCTACTTTAAAGGTACCCGTTGATCTCTCGGTGGTAGATCAAACAAACATAATTATTATAAGAAGAAAAAGAAGAAAATCGTATAATGAGCAGATTACCACAAGCTGATACGGTAATTAGGTAGATAGACCCTACTACGTCATTGTCTGCGACGTCTGATAGCATTTGATGGCCATTAAAATCGAAAATAAACATATCATCATTCATCATCCAATATCAACAGTACCTGATCGATTGTCTAGACTAGATTCTACGCAAGTTTTAAACATTTACTAACTTATTACAATATGGGTGCTATTGTGCGGCCGCCCGTGAAGGTCTCGACGTAAAATTGAAAGAGGTAGACATTGCAATATTTAGCTGGTATTATTAGTATCTACTGTATACTTTTATGTGCCTAGTTAAAACCTACCAATTTTTATATTTAGAACGATTTCATTTTTAAAGGAAAAGGATATTCTTAGGCTCAAATTCCAAAACCATACTCTTTCGTTCTGGGATAGGGTCTGCAGTTTCCCCTGAAATAATGGACATTAAGTCCGCCTTTGTACAATGTACTGTGCATAAAGTTTAAAAATAAAATAAATAAAAATAAATGGACCGGCTAGACGGGGTTTCAGTCAGTATCAATCTGTGATACACTGCCAAAAGTATCGACTGCTAGGAGCAGAGTGCTTCGTACAAAGTGATTCATGGTTTTTAAGTGGTTCAAATATCACAAAGAAACAATAGGGGTACTTTGTTTCCTTTTTCGTATTCTTCCCTTTTCGCGTTTGGGAGATCCATGGTATCCTCTAATCACCAGGCAGGTATAACTTTTCGCTTCTTAAGTAGCAAGTATTTTATAAATAAACTCGCCAGAATCTTGTTAAACTTTCAAATCCTGTTATATCACAGAGTGTACCTCAATATATGGTCAGTATACAGCCATTTTAGTGCCACTGTTACCAGCACGATCGTTATTTACACACAAGCTCCGGTTGAGCACAAGCCGGATTACGACGAAAAGTGTAAACCACACTTAACCGGTTTACTAAATCTGCACGACCGACATTTTGTGTCACGGACTCGGTGCATGAGCCATTTTATTGTTGTAGACTGTCGTCGAGATTGAACCAAACATCCTATCAATATCATCTTACAACAATGGTGTTAGCTTTGAGATGCTAAATTTCAATATCGGTAATCTTACATACATACATATATTCACGCCTGTAAATCCACGAAAGGGTAGGCAGAAGTGTATTACTAACCACATTTCGCTAACTATGATTTTTAGTACTACATAATAGAGGGTGAGTCTATCGCCGTCAAGTGGGCATGGGCACTTTATCATGGTTCGTATATTTACTATCGGATTGAAATTTGTAATAAATATTTAATAACGTATCTCCACATCAAATACCTTGTATTGTGTTGCAAAACGCGTCGAGATTATTTTAGGACAGCTCTATTAAAACAGTTTAAAAATAAACTGACGAACCGGCCTTCTGATTCAACGGTCGCCATTCGTTTGCGCTTTGCAAAAACAATCAAAGCGAATCTTAAACAGTACATTTGTTATATAAACGACTGACAATAAATTATGTGTGGATGATAATAAAGCCTGTAGTAGTAACGAAAGTGAAGACAGACAGATAAACTTTAGTTAATAACAAGTACAATGTTACAATATAAATAAGTAATCAGTATTTTGTCTGGATTTGGTCTACTGACGGACGGATACTGTCTATCGAATATAGTAGGCTTACTTACAGCTTATATACCCTTTAAGGTGCGTATAGGTCGTATAGGACTGTCCACTAAAGTAAAGCACCTGTTTCTAAATCTATTTGATACTACATTGGACTGCCATTTAAAAAGTGTTCAAAATCTTTTAAATTCTAGGAGGTAAATAGATAATAATAATTAATGCAATGCTTCTCATTCCGGAGCGTTCCTGGTGCAAAGGCTGGCCATCGCAATTCAGCGTATGTAAACGCGAAGAGTGTGATGGGCTCTTTTGCGCCGGGAACGGTCAAGGGTAGGTTATTTGATTAATTTATTGACTGGATTTAATTGTATTGTGTCAATTATGATTAATGCAATAAAATCTATGAAGTCACTTTCTTTTGTCTTTTCTACATAATTATACGTTTTGACGTAGGGCATCCAACACCCAGTGCGTATCTGCACTGCAATTCACTAAGCGAGCACAACGATGCGACAACGATGCGAGGCGCAACGTAGATTGTCATTGGTCAGATTGTATCACGTCATTGGAAATCGACCAATGACAGTGTCTATCGTTGCGACTCGCATCGTTGTCGCATCGTTGTGCTTGTTAGTGAATTGCACAGCGACCGGTCATGTCATTGTTTTATATTTATTTTACGACTACGATATAGGCAAGATACCCTGAACAATACATAGGTACTTCATGCCGTGATTCCCTAGCTGTGATATTATTGCAATTATACATGCTCTATCGAGCTATACCGAGATTTGGTAACGCTTTGTTTCGTTCGTTTGTATCAAAATAAAACGCTATAAACTCAAATATACGGTGGCAGTGGTAATGTTTATTTGCGCTCTTTTCGCGGGCGAGCGGTTTGCCTTGACGTGCGCCGGCGCCGCCTCGCCGCTCGGCCTCACTCAGACACACTTCGATACACAGCTGCTAAGTTTGAACCTTTTTATTGGCCTGCCAATGGAAGAGGATTTATTCTCGATTACGTTAAGTATATAAAATAACGTTAACGTTCGTTGGCCGGCGTATGGTGGAATAGAAGGACGAATGTATGGGATTTGTCGTATAATGACAGTTGTCAACATCCATACTTCCAAATCCATACTAATATTATAAATGAGTAAGTAAATCTGTCTGTCTGTCTGTTACGCTTTCACGCTCGAACTACTGAACCGATTTTGATGAAATTTAGTATAGGGGTAGATTAGACCTTGAGAAAGGACATAAGCTATGTTTGGTCGCGATAACCGACATACACGCGGGCGGAGTCCCGGGCAAAAGCTAGTATGTCATAAATGTCAAATCTCACAAATTCGTCATTCAATTCCACAGTAAGCCGGGCAACGACTTGCCACTTGTCTATGGTGGCAGAACTGCCTGTTCAAAAAGAGGTTGTATATTGATGACGGTGTTATTATAGGAAACTCATTATTTTATAGCAGGTTGTCATTTGTACATAATTAGCAAGCAGGAAGACAAACAGAAGCTTTACATTGATAAATGATGGTTTAATTAATGTAACACCAGGATTTAACAAATAATTAATAATTGTCAGTGAAAGATGTTGCCGATATCATATCAATGAAAGATGTCTAGTGAATAATAAGTGCATTATCTAACTAAAATCCCCTAATGGAGGTCACTTTGGATTTAATTGCCTTCTATCTATTTAGGTTAGAATTCAGCAATATCTGTTTAAGGGGAGAGGGTTTAGTGGTGGCTAGATCTCCTAGTTGTGTCCCAGGGTGTTCTGGACAACGGAAGTGGTAACGCCTCTGTTCTTTCATTTCAAGGAGCTGTTGCTAAAAAGTGGAGAATGGCGACGGACAGTTTTGCAGTAGCTTGGTGTTTTCGCCGCGTTATACTTAATCTGGCGAAGAACTCCATAAAAACCAAAATGTTACCTTGACGGTACCTAATAATATAGAACTGTGGAACAACGAGGACATTCCCCCCTTAAAAAGAACAGTCCAGGTGATCCGAACGGTATTTCTCCAAGTCCTCAACTCCTATGATATGGTACCTGGAGGTTTCCACTTGGCAACGAAACGTAAAATCATACCGGACACACATTTAAAAGCTGTAGCATCTCATTTATAATGTTGAAGGACGACTGCAGATAGCCAACATAAAAAAGTGCTCGAAAACAATTTGAATTAAATTAAATACCCGGTAGCATATCTAATATCAGTTTATACATAATAGTCGTAGCGATAATACCAACACTTAATAAGTTATCGCTAAAACGATGTGCTGTAGAAGAAGTAACCGGTTTGGCGAGTTGCGAGAATAGATGAATTTGCCTCATAATTGAAGCTCACAACAGATCATGCTGTACACTGTGCAGTGTACACCTACACCCACTCCCACCTTCCAGCAATGTTGAGATCGTATATCGACAGCTATAGCGCGACGTGTCACACTCATCACGCACAGTTAAAAAGATGCGCGGTGCGCGGTATGCCTGCGCATCCGGCGCGCGCGCTGATTCAGACATCAATAATAAAGATGTGTAGACGATCTTACTTGGGTTTAAGTTGATATTTATTTTACTCTATCCATAAATTTTAGTGTTTTGGTTGTTACATTGTTTCATATCTGACTAATGATCGTTCCCTATAACGTATCTACTGCTAGTTTTGATATTCTAAAGAACAAAAACGTCATCAATCTCTATGGGATAGCCAGATAGATAAATCTACCTTTAACTGCAGGTCAGTTATCGGGAACGGCCGTAATTGGCCAAACAACGCATAGGTAGAGACTGCATTGAAGCCACCGTCGTTTATGTTGATAATCCCATTAGTTCCCACGCACAGGCACATTATGTATTTGTATGATTTACAAATCATTATTCAGACGGTATAGTGTGTCCGTTTAATGTGGCATGCAATAAACCACAAAATAGATATGGAAACTGCTATAAGTAATTGGTATAAAAGCTATTTATTTTTTCCTAGCAACTGGTCTTTTGTAATGCGAGCAAGGCTAAGAGGAAAAACTAACGTATTTTCCTGTGGAAGGTAAAAACTGTTATAGTAACCGTTAATATGAGTTATTCTAGAATATGCGTTTCATAAGACCGACTCCGTGGTGACATAGGGAGACTCATCACATTTTCGGAATCCATTTCTGACTAGTAATAAATTATTTGATGTTCCTGAGAGATTTTCCACGCTGAAGAAGGTCCATAATGCAGTTGTTGTATTTTGTTCCTAGCATTAAGTAACCTAAACTTATGTTCCAATGAAAGTGAGATGAGTGACGTTAGAAGAAAGTGAGTAACAAAGCCATCTCAGCAATGGCCAAGAACCGGTTAGCTCAGTCAGGCTTCTAATACTATACTAACTATAGTTGCAAAACCAGTATTGGTCCAAAACTGGTTCCCAAATTGTAGAAACTGCGACAATCTGATTTCGGAGGCAACAAAATCAATATTATACTTAATACCTTCTTGTGGTGATCTATGCTTAAAGCAAAGACGCTTAGTGTGAGGCATTTCTATATTACACTAAAACATCCTATATATTATTCCAGACTGCGTTTAGCCATTTGGGCGCGATTGAGTAACAAATGATATCCAAACATTATCACAAACATTCCAGAAAATGATTCCTGGCTTCGTTCGCCGCGAGTGAAATGGAGCGCCGTGGATAATACACATAATATTATAATTTAACTAGCTGCCCCTAGTGATGTACAAGTCTCGAGGCGTCCGAGTCCCTTTGCCTAGAGCTCGGTGTCATTTACAAGGCTCGCCTCGTTTGTATGGCGCCCGACGACTCGGGAGTCTTTTTCAGAGCTCGAGCTTTTTTGAAGTCACGAGTCCTTTTTGAAGGCTCGAGCTCTTTTTGAAGGCTCGAGCTCTTTTGAAGGTTCGAGTTCTTTTGAAGACTCGAGCCTTTTTTAAAGGCACGAGCTCTTTTGAGCGCTCAGTCGATCTCGAAGCATTTCTCTTAAGCGCACTAGTCCTTTTCTGACCAGATGTTCACTGTTGTGAATCCTGTCTCCTAAACCAGGCGGAAAGGCCTGTCTCAGGAAACAGTGAGTAGATAAAAATTATAATATTTCAGGTTATTGTTACGAAATGAACTAATGTATTATGTATATTATATTATGTAAGGCCCCGGCTACATCTCTACGGCACGGCACCGTCCGCCGTCGCCGTTAACGGCGACGGCGCCGCGCCGTAGAAATTCACGGCGCCGTGCTACGGCGCCGTGGAAAGTGTGACATAGGGGAGGGCAATTCCCCAATTAGAGTAGTCGACTTCATAGTTCGACGTCAAAAAAACTGTAACCTGAAAACGAAACTTTACGAACCTTTACGAAGCTTTACGAACGTAAAAATTCTGAAGTAAACATTTATAATATTTTATCCCTTTCACACTAGTCGCGAGCTTTACGGATGACGTCTCGGTTTGATTGATATGGCGATATTAATTCAGAGAAAAATTCAGTGTGGCGTAGCATATATGAAAATTTTCCGTAAATAATTATTAAATTACATCTGAAATGTCTTTCACGATTAATTCTTTTTCGGATAAAATAACGCAAATGTGAGAAGAAGTGAAGCTATACAAAAAAATAAGGATAAGAATAAAAACCAAATTGCAATTTGAACTTAAATTAGAATAAAAAACGAATTGTAACGGATTCTATTATTGTTTATATTTTATGTAAATATTATAACAAGACGTTGACCATGGCTCCGCTTGCATGAAATAAAAGAGATCCTATTTCCGCAATCCCCAAGAATCTAATTTCGGGATACCTAAATTGTATTATTTCAAATTAAGAGGGTGTTACATACCTCCAAAGGCCACGGTAACCACTTCCCATCAGGTGGACCGTGTGCTAGTCTGCCACCTAAATCGTATAGAAAAAAGATCTATCTCCCTGCCTAGCGATTATGTCCTTTTTTATGGGTATCTGAGAGGATTTTCGCTCAACAAAAAGGACAGATTTATAGTTTGGATGACAATATAGGCTACATTTTATCCCTGTATAGGTTCCTCTAGATAGTTTTTATAATGACTATCGCATTGAGATTAAAAAACCCGACCTCAAGCTACTTTCGACCTTAATGACATTTCTTAAAAAAATATGTTTTTTGACATCTATAGATGACGCTGATCTCGAATATGAAAAAAAAAACTGGGTATTAGTTGCTGTCGATAAGGTCGAAAATTGCTTGCGCCTATTTTTTACATTGACTATAACCCAGAGACTCCAAAAATACGTGCAAGCCATTTTCAACCTTATCGACGGCAACTAATACCCAGTTTTTTTTTTCATATTCGTGATCAACGTCATCTATACATGTCAAAAAACGTATTTTTAAGAAATGTCATTAAGGTCGAAAGTAGCTTGCAGTCGGGTTTTTTAATCTCAATGCGATAGTCATTATAAAAACTATCTAGAGGAACCTATACAGGGATAAAAAATGTAGCCTATAATGTCATCCAAACTATAAGTCTGTTATTTCTTTATCGCCGTGAATTTCGACGGCGCGGCGCCGTGCCGTGGAGTTGTGGCCGGGGCCTAAACTGTTTAAATAAGAAGAATAAGAATAAGAAGAATATATAAATAAGTTTCAAGAGCAAGATAAGATAAATATAGATAGATAGATATTTTAAGACTCGAGCTTGTTTTACGACTCTTTTGAAGACTCGAGTTGTTTGAAGGCTCGAGCTCTTTTGAAAGGCTCGAGCTCTTTTGAAGTATCGAGCTCTTTTGATAGGTTCAAGCTCTTTTGAAGGCTCGAACTCTTTTGAAGCCTCGAGCCATGGCTCATAAAACTCGCGGCTTGGCTAGGCTCGGGACTCCGAGCTTACCGAGCTCACTGAGTCTTGCCATTCCGCCTCGAGGCTTCAGAAATAGGACTCGACGCCTCGAGGCTTGTACATCACTAGCTGCCCCGGTGAACTTCGTACCGCCATATTTTCGGCCCGCGTGGTATTCAAATCCCGTTCCCGCTGCACCCTTATCACTTAGGGGGATGAAAAATAGATGTTGGCCGATTCTCATAGATACCGGATAAGCACAAAAAATTTCATCAAAATCGGTCAAGCCGTTTCGGAGAAGTATGGCAACGAAAACTGTGACACGCGAATTTTATATATTAGATTTGATATTGCAGCTTATGGCTAAGAAATTTAAGGAAACGATTTTTCAAAAGGTATTTTAAAGTCACCATATTACAGAAGTAACAACGGGCAAGGAAATTCACACTTTGAACATAGTGTCACATACGTGTGTACGCTGCCCAAATAACCATTTTGAATCAAGCTGACAAACCCGTAAAAACTACAGTCTGGAGATAGGTCCGTGGATTTTATCCACACGGTAACATACAACCATTAGGTAGGCATATTATATTCAAGCAAATATACAAGTTTCGAAGCGTGGATGAGTCTCCACCAGTACGATAATGTATTAATAACGTAAAAGTGAACATAACCCCTGGGTTATCTATCGTGCCTGGAGCCTCTTCAATAACAATGCCACGGAATACATATTCACGAGCTGATATCTGTTTTTGTTAGCATTCATTAATGCGGCTCTGAATGTTAAGTATGTAAATAGCTAAATTTGTATGAATGGAGCGGTTTCGACGTACCAAAACATAATACATAGCTATTGAATTTCAGTTATCTATAACGATAGAATTTTCTAGAGCTGGGCTTTCAAATGTTACATACTGATTCAGCATCCTATAGTTAGTGTTAGTGCGTTGTAAGTATATGAAAATGTTGGTTAACTTGGTTAGTGATAATTAAGGAAGAGTGTTTCGGATGAAGACACCCAAGAAAGGTGTACCGTACCTACTACGCGTATAGAGCTGGCACAATTCGGACAAATTTTAGGTACACAGTCGACAAAGGCGATACATACATACATACAGTCACGCCTCTTTCCCAGTGGGGTAAGCAGAGACCACAGTTTTCCACCTGCTACAATCCA
The DNA here is from genome assembly GCA_914767945.1 of Eilema depressum. Lineage (NCBI taxonomy): Eukaryota > Metazoa > Arthropoda > Insecta > Lepidoptera > Erebidae > Eilema > Eilema depressum. The sequence goes on from OU612025.1 coordinate 21,254,798, forward strand.
AAGTTTGTACTTTTTCATATAAAGTTGTATATAGGTGCAATCGTATCTCCTTTGTCGACTGTAGGGGTTGAACGACATTGGTCAAATCTGATATTCGTCAAATCGGCAATTCGTCAAATGTGACAATAGTCAAAGCTGTAGTTCGTCAAATCGTCTGTTTGTCCAATTATGAAATTTGCCAAATACGCTATTGGTCAAGTCTATGTACTGGGTACCTACATTGTATATAAAAGACCCTAATAATAAAAGACCCTAATGATGCAGATTAAATATGTTGTATAAGGTTCTTTACTACTCGTAATGATAATAGAAAATCTCCGTCATAACTTTATCTAACAACCAGAACATAAAATTTGAATCTTTGAAGTCTACTATATTTTAGAAATCACTGCTTATTTTACGTCATGATCAGAATTGTATTTTGTTGTATCTTTTTATTTATTTCATATACGGAAACTTACAGCTAATACCTACAGTAGGATATACCTAGGAGCAGATTGATCATCTGAGACTCAATTAAAAGTTTTCACTTCTAGTTTTGAAATATTAAATGGTATTCTAAGCAAGATAGCGATTCTATGTGTATTATTTACTTCAGAAACCGGAAAAATACACACAAAATTAAACAAATACTGTGTGAAAACAGTAACATGATACAACAAAGTACGTACTTATGAAGCACCTGTCATCATAACATACATTTGTACATCTCATTTGCTATTTTTCGCAGTCAATTTCTTCTAGATTTCACTGATAACGTATGCACTATCAAGTTCGCAGCGAAAGTGTCAACAATCGCCCTTATCACTAGACCATCGGAAAAACAACTTTAATACCGCGTGATAAGATAGATAGCAGTCAGACACAAATACATAACATGTTTTCGTGATACGAATACAATACGTAACATTGAACGTTGCGGGAAAGGTAAAAGGTAAGAGAAGTTCCTGTTTTGTGTAGTCAATGAACTACTTTGGAGCCGCTTCCCCCAAGAATAAATTCGTAAGAAAAAATATACTATAACCCAATTACGGCGCGACCTATCAAGCCTAATTTTATTGTAAATGTTAGACAAATATATTTTTTTATACTACATAATTACTCTCACAATACATGTTCTGTATTCTGAGTAATTACTATACAGGGCGTCCCACGGCGATGCCACATGGAGGGCAAGTACCTTAAATCCTTAAGTTGGCGCATTTTACTTAAAGGAGACATCATTTTATTTTTAAAAAGAAACAAAACTGCATTCAAAGATTTTTTTAAATTCGCTTGCCACACCCGGTAATCGAACCGACTTAAATCCGAAACAGTAACATCCTGTATTTTATGGCATCAATCGATAGTGTCAATCATAAGGATCAAATCTCTCTAAGAAACATGGTAAATTAAACGAAAGGAAGTCCTTGAAAACTAAAATTAAAAATTCAATTAGGCAAAATAAAACACTTTAACTCGAAGTTCGTCCATCCATCTGATACCATATTAACAATAAAATTCCATATTTAAATTACTTTTCTTTTTTTATCATGCTGAGACCGCTGCTGGTCAGCAGTAGTATTTAGGTATGTCGAACTCAAACCGACTAAAACCGCACGCCGTCTTAATTAACAGATTATAAGTTGATCCAATAGGGCAATTCTCTCGCCATTTTCGTTGCCCAGGGTACACCGCGTGCAGGTTTCTAATCAAGCACCCATTACTACCCTACATAACTACCTACCCTACCTACCCTACCTACATACCTCATGCAGTTACCCATTAAAGTTACATTCTAAACAGGTAACAAAGTTCATTCATTTACGAGTAGTACTCATTTTACTAAATCAATTTCATCAAAGATAACTCTAGTGTTGATACCTTATAAGAAAGTGTTTTATTTTACCAAATTGAATTTATAATTTTAGGTTTCAAGGACTTCCTTTCATTTAATTTACCATGTTTCTTAGAGAGATTTGATCCTTATGATTGACACTATCGATTGATGTCATAAAAATACAGGATGTTACTTTTTCTGATTTTAGTCGGTTCGATTACCGGGTGTGGCAAGCGAATTTTTAAAAATCTTTGAGTGCAGTTTTGTTTCTTGTTAAAAATAAAATGATGTCTCCTTTAAGTAAAATGAGCTAACTTAAGGATTTAAGGTACTTTCCCTCCATGTGGCATCGCCGTGGGACGCCCTGTATATCTATTCAAAACGGAATGACAATCATATTGCTCACATTTTCGAGTATTTTATTTTATGACTGAAAGTAGTACCTATGAATTTCCAAAAAACCACATCGACTGCAGATTTTGCAAATTTTGCTCACACGACGAGAGAGGCTGCTAGCAGGCATCAGCAGCAGGCAGCATCACTTTACAGTCAACTATCGAAAGGAGTAAGAGTAAATATATTGCAGGACATTCTACAGAATAGAATAGAAATGTTATTTCATCACAACTTTTACATTATACATACAATACATTAATTGCCGTCCAAATGGGCCCTTGTTCAGCCGTTCATTTGCAACTCGAAATTATACTCAAAGTAGTCCATACATGTTCAATTATTAGATGAGTACTTTGGCAGTTATGCACAAAAAATATATCCACGTAGAAAGATTATGATATGGATATATATTATTTACTAAATTTTTTTGTGCTATAAGTTCGAGATGATGTTTGATTGGTTTTATTATAAGCTGCTAACAAAAACGGCGATCTATTTAGGTATAGCTCAATTGCTTTATTATATTATTCGCAAGCAAAATCTAAAGATGTTAGAAGAAAAGGAAAATCCCGTTGATTTACATAAAATCCCTGTGAATCCTTATGAAAAATGCATGTAAATGTTTCGCCCAGCATTTCTGGCATACCATTACCCATAATAGAATTATTTGTGTGGCTTGGGTACGAAAGAAGAAGTAGTACTGAACAAATGACAAATCAAGTACATTAAGGCCAATGTCAATAGGCAAGAGATTTGGGGCGACCTTGAAAAAAGCACGTCAACCAAATTAGTTGTTATGAAAAAAGTTAAACTAGAAGCACCACGAGCGTAGTAGACATGTATGAAAAAATTAATAACAGTAAAGATAGATCGTGAGTTTTTTAAGCATCATCATTTCAGCCATAGGAAGTCCACTGCTGGACATAGGCCTCCCCTATAGATCTCCAATAGGACCGGTTGGAAGCGGCTCGCATCCAGCGCGTTCCCGCGGCCTTAATGAGGTCGTCTGTCCACTTTGTGGGTGGACGTCCTACGCTGCGCTTGCCGATACGTGGCCTCCACTCGAGGACTTTTCGACCCCATCGGTCATCAGTCCTCCGTGCTATGTGCCCTGCCCACTGCCATTTCAACTTGCTAATCCGCATAGATGGATTGAAATATGTATATAAATACTGTTTTCTCTCCCGGGCAGTCCCGTGGTAGAAAGACTTAAGTGTGTGTACGAAAGCGAGTTTAATGTGTTTCCCCTAGCTGCACAAGGCACAACTCCTGGTGTTGCAATCTCCAGTAGGATATAACCTGCTTACGATCTGAGACGCAGGTATGTTTGCTCATCGAAGTGTTAAAGTCTTACGCCATCAGCTTCGGTATAGAGTAGGTACGAGACGATGTTTCAGCAGACTGTTTTGAGACTTGTCGAGAGTCGAATGCCTGAATATTGTATCTGCCTACCCCAATAGCAAAACTGTGACTATCAATATGTTAGGATTTCAAAACGACGATTTTGGCAGAACTAACCTAATCTGATGAGGATCTTTTTATTTTTAAATCAGGGGAAAATGTGATACATAGAATTGAATTGGAAATGAAACGAGATTTATCAATTGTATGGTAATTTACATACAAGCAAATCAATTACACGCGCGGGTAAGCATACGAGTGGGATTGAATAAAGTGGGGGTGACAAAGGCCTTAATTAGAATCGTATCTAACGACTGGAATAAATATAACTTTATTTTTATCAATTGTGGTAATGATGAATTCATAATGGTTTACATCAACGATAATGTCCAAGTCAAACTATACTTCAGTATCAGGGTGGAGTTTCACACTCCATCCTGATGAAGTCACTAAAATCATCTAAATTTTTTGATTGGCCGCACTTTCGTTAGACAAAACTTAGTTTATTTTATGCGTGATCCCAGAATACTCTTCAACAATAATAATTGTTTTTATAAGGGGAATCTGGGACCGCGGTCCCGGTCCTGAAAGGCTCCCGATCCAAAATTATTATCATATCACGAGTAATCACGAAGCAGTGGCAAACAAGTTACAGCAACACCAGAGTCTCTGACTTTTCGCTAGTTAACAGGATAAAAAAATATGAATATATTCTTTAGTCTTATATTTAATATTGCTTTTGTGTATACATTTTTTTTAATATCTTTATATTTTTATATAAGTATCTGTCTTCCGTCTTCCCTACACACATTTTACTAAGTTCTCTACTTCTCACGCTCTCCTCTCGCAGGTCTACTGGAAGAAATTTCTAATAGAAATAAGCAGAGCCTCTGTACTACTATTTCCACCTATGGATCTCTCTATATTTGTTTGTGTGCACATAAATAATTAAATAAATAAATAAATAAAATATATTTTGAGCACAGAACGACTAATTTTCCCTACCTAATACCTACCTATAAATTTAGTCGAAGCGATTATGATGCAACCTGTAACTAGAATCGCGAGCGTCACAAAGGTTTTTCTAGGTTCTTTCCTGTTCCGATGATCTGTGTGAAATTGGTGCGATGATGAAATCGTTTGATTGGACCTGAAAAACGTCATCTTTTTTCTCTGTACAGTATTAAGCAATAGATTTTAAATGACTTTTAAAAATACAAAATGTTTAATGTACAAAGTTCAATGATGATTCTTTACCAAGTGTCCAAATACAATAATTATGTGATTAATGATTTCAATTAATAAGTTTTAGACCGTTAGCTAACGGTTACCTTCATACATAAGCCAATGATGCTTTTATATTGATGATTTCTTCAATTACTGATCACCAAGTCAAATCAGTATTACATGTATGGACAATGGACATTGTCCTAATAATTCATTACATCATGAAATATTATAAAAATATTCTATGAGAAGACGCAAGATATGTATGGCACCGTTGTAACTGCCTATCACAATGTCAATTAGGTACAACTACTGAATGTATAACAAACTAGTTCTAGCGAACGGACGGCCAGACCGACCTATAAATAGTTAATACATTGTAAGGTATGCCGTATGCCCTATCAAAGCCATTAGCCTATTTACGAAGCGCTAGACTTACGTGCTGCTATCATCTAAGATGATCTCACTCCCTCTGAATCATCATTATCTGTTCTCAATGACTTTCACGACTCTTTGACATCAATATAAGAGATCCTTCAAGCTATTATTAGTTTTAAGTTAAACTGTTAAATTCTATATTGTCGGTCATGCTGTGGATGTCATGACCGGTCAGTTACCTTTCGCCAGTTTAGGAGGATGAGGGTACTTATAACCGGACAGGTTACGGCAACGAGGTAGGTATGACGAAAACTGGGAAGGTGTAGCTGCAAAAGTAGCTGAACACATACTTACCAATTTAAAATAATTATATTTATTTATAAAATAATTAAAAATAGATGAAAATGAATAACATCGTCCTTTTTGCAAATAATACTAATCTTGTAGTTTATGTAACTCGACTCCAAAAAAAAAATTGTTACATATTATGAGGGAACTGTATTCGTTTCTACGACAAACTCCCAAATAAAATTAGTAAAATTAGAAATCTCTCCATTAATAAATTTAAAATTCTAATTAAAAACGAAATTTCGCTAAAAAGGCTGCTACTGCAATAAAATTCACGAATATTTTTATATGACACACAAGCTTGGAAATGAGCTGTTTGCTCTACTAAGCTATTGGTGCAAAACATTGTAATGTAATTAGATTAAGTAAACATGTTTGTAAATAGGCCAAAAAAAATCTCACTGAGTTTCTTGCCGGAGATTTCTCAGCAGGAGGTCGCGCTATGAACCTATGATTAGTTCGATACACAATCCTTGATGACGATTTTGTACGTTTTGCAAGTGCCGTTCAATTAGTATATTATACAGATACAGGTTAGATGATTTCGACTTTGACTAGTTACTACACACTGGTAGAGAACACTAATGGCAGGTGACGCCGGTAACCACTTAACATCAGGTTGGTAGTGTCTTCTTTTGGGCTGTTAAATATTGACAAACTACAAGGGCACTGATCAAAACATAACAGAACATAATTGACTCCTCAGTAGCGCAACAGTGCTTGCTAGTACTGTGCACTTGAGGTATTGGGGTTGACGCCCAAGTTTTTGTTTGATTACATTTATTCCGTTATGAAGTTCATTAGCATCCAGCATGAAATAATGACAACAAAACATGAGAGCATCAAAACGTTACGTTAACTGTCAACTGTCAAAGGAACAACCATCCAACATAAACAAAGAACAAAAACAACATACCTATTTCTTTCCTGGTATAGTGCCTGTGCTCATCGTTGTGAGAATTCGTGGTACCGAACGCCTGACCCATCTTTATATCACAGCACTGAGATCACAATACGAAAATAATAGAAAAAACTGGCAATCAGCTGATTACAACGAACTTTATTATGCGTTTGTACGCATGCGCGGGCTCATATCACGCGGACGTGCGCGCCCAGCGACGTCTCATACAACACTGCTGGAGCCAGGCGAAGGCTCGAGCGTGCAAGCGGGACAGGTGACCGGTGACCGATAAGCTCCTCGGTGACCTACATACACCCGCCCCGAGAGCGACAGGGACGCCGATAGCTTAAGCTGCACAGATGCACGAAGCGCAGACACGGTCTGTTTACATTCTGGGTAAACGCAAAATGGCTACCGGCTGAACGTCTCAATTCTCAGAGAAGTTTGCAAAAACAAACAGCACAATCTGCACAATGTCTGCAGAGTGCTCAACGCCATTGTTGTGCCTGGGATAAGATTTGAGTTGAGATGACCGTTCTAGGTAATTCAATAACAAGGTTGGTTCTGAAGGTTATCAAATTTTGTATATCATCTTAAACAGATCTTGGATTGGACTGGATATAGTCTTTGACTCTCTTCTCTCAACAAATATCTAAATGCATATTAAGTACGATGATAACTTTGAAAACAAACATCACAAACTTTAATTTTCAGCACAAGAATGAGTAAACACAGTTACACTATAGTCAAAAAATATTTAAAAAAAAAAAATAGAACAATCGCTTCAGTCCTTGAGAACGGTTTAATTAAGAAAACAAAACAGTAATTAATATACTTGCTGCTGAATATAATAGTAGATAATAAGCTAAGTTAAGGTCAACTAAGTCGGGAATTTGGTGGAAGTACCTATACATATTTTGCTAACTATTGCCAGTCGCCCGACATGCGTTGCAATTGCAATGCCTTTTACATTTGCAATCTGAAACTTTACTTAAACACGCATCAGAAACAAACAAAGAGCCAATATTCTTTTTTAAAACGCCTTTTAAAAAAGATTCTCCCAGTTGACATCCCTGGAGCAGTGCTCTAGGGATGTCCAGTAACGTCCATTTCGCAATTTGCGAGTTTTTTTTTTCTACGCAACCGGATTAGAGTCAAGTTTTAGGCACTACCAGAATTTTATCCAAAACCTAGTAATCTAACCTAGGAGTTAGCAATGGTAGTAATGAAACAGCTAAAGAGCAGTACAATAATCACAATTCACGATAATGAACGAGATCGTTTTCACTGCAATGACAATGGCAAGAAAAATGCAGACTTTATGGTTGTTTTGAGGAACCACTAAGATCATGGGGTGCAAGCCAACCTCACCTGCAAGGTACACCTGCAGACTGACAGACGAGGCTCTTAGGCTTCCTCTCGTATTTAGGATGCCAAATGGCAGACGCTTCACAAATACTGTTTATGCCAAACCAAATGCAGAAGCAGTAAGTGGACCTCGGGACAGCGAGGTGAAAGCCTCAGACACTGAGATTATGATAAATTTGTTCAGACTTCAGATAAGACAGACAAAAAGGTCATTTAAATTATTGCTAATGTTCTATAGTAACTAGATCGGCTTCATGGAAAATATTGAAGTTCAGCAGCATCACAATTGGAATGGAAAACCGACCCCAACTGAATTGGGAAAAGGGTCAGAAAATGACTCTATAGCAAGTATCTAATAACGTTTGCGTCCAGAGTTGAATCTATTATTGTTCAAGTTATGATCGCAATATCTTCACAAGTAGATACGAAGCCACTGCGGACTGACTGCGCAAGTTAATGAGGCCAGAGTCACGGCAGAAGATTCGAAACCGCAGACTGATTGTATAACACCGCAAATCGTTCCCAAAACAAACACGATGTCTGGGTTTTATTACAGAAGGTATTGAACGATTTATGGAGCGAGGCAGAGCCACACTGCTCGTCTTAACACGCTGCCTGCCTACTCCAAAATATTACATTTTTATTTGAAACGATACAGAACATTCTTCAATTTTTTTACGCTCATAATTTAAATTGTGATTTCTCGATTTATATCTGTTTTTGAAAGACTGCTGAAACTAATAGAATTTATGTTGATGAACATACAAATTCATAAGCCATTCAATAGACTCTGACGAAGGTAGTAATTTTGGTAACATGTACCTACTATCGGTCCTTGATATAAGGATGACATTATCTAAGATTCCCGTCACGTCATGGCACACCGTGACTACTAATAAGATAACCTTGGGATATAGAACAACTACGAGAGCCAGTAGCTCAGTTTTCCACTTAACAACAATCGTATTATCATAAAGCGATACACCATCTAAAGCGGATCTCGTCAATGTCAATTTGCATCAGTTGAACTTCGAGACAACTCGTTGGGTCGTTGGGCAACGGCTTCGTAACGTGTCCCACTTACAAATATGCGTATTAACATTGTGGTTTTTTAGATGCGCGATTATTTTCAGCTTGTCTTGTCATAAATTATCATAATAATTTTCCAAGTACTTATTCGAGGAACTAACATATTTGTATTGTGCTTGCTCAAGTAAAGCCGAAGCCAGTATAGAGCTAGTAGTAAGGTAACTTGTTGAACTGTGATGGACAAAATTCAATATAATCTTCTAATATCTTGTTAGGACATGAAATATAACAAATTGACCAAATGTTATACAAGAGGTTTAGAACCTTTACAAGGTATCTTCAGACAAAGAAAACTGCCCGCATTTTATTTCGCATAATCTCCAAATAAATCGGCTTATACCTAGGCTTCGTATAATACACGTAAAGGTATTAGAGGCTCTGAAATGCTAAGTAGACCACTTCATTTAAAAATAAATTGTCCTTCAAATAATGTTAGCTGCTGTGGAATATTTTTTGTCAACTCAAAATGGACATTGCGTTACGAGACTATAATGTCGAAGTTACCCTAATTGTTTTGTCTTCAGATGACATTTCTTTTAACTTCGTTTCAACTTATAGATTTAGTTTCAAGATTAATCTTCTGTAATAAGGTTATGTTGGTCTCGTAAAGAATACAATATTAATTAGTTTTGCTTCTAAATAAATTCGTTGGATATAATATTTCCGTGAAAAAAAAAACAAAGCAAATATCGTGTGGTGTTTCAACCGGAAGCGGTTCGAGGTTCCCACCATTTCCCACTGATTCTGAATTTCCCACGGACTATTTACTTTATTTTGAATTTCCTTCTGATATCACAATTCTTAATTGACGACAAAACCGTACCAAATATAATAACATACTTTTAAAAATACTCCACTATCTTTTTAATTTGCACAAAGTAATTCAGCAGCTAGTCCAGTTTCAGCGTTTAGCCTTGAATTAATTCAGAACTGCCTACTTTTGTTACTATTGTAGATTGTAGAGCACAGACGAACGTTGAAACTATTTGAAATTAAAAACATTATTATTATTCAATCTTTTTTACGTAGGTAAGCACGTAAACTACCAATATTGTACAAGGTTTCATTTTCATTTCCTTAATTTAAACTCATTATAGGTACTTAGATTCAAATATTGCTTAGGAATTAGATTACAAATCTAATTCCCAAGCAGGACATTAGCTAGCTTTCAAAAAGCCCGAAAATACAAGAGAGGAAACAAGAAGAGCAAAATACTGATATACGAATGAGTAAATCCTTTGAAGAAAATATAATCGATTTCGAAGCACTTGTACTTAAAAGTAAATAACAATAATAATTTATATATGTACCTACTTGATTATAAACTTAAAATCAATCATTTAGAACTCAATTACCAACCCCTTTTTTGAAGTCGGTGCCAAACGTCAACCCTAATTGACACAAACATACAACATTGTTAATGATAATGGGTTGAATCACCGGCCCCATAGACGGTTGTTCACCCAGAATCAGACTAAATCATTGTCGAAAATTTGAGAAAACAAAATTTAGTGAAAACTACATCCAACTTACGAAATTTTGTCCCAGTTTCCAAGGGCTAATATAAAGTATAGAATGTATTGAAATTAAAAAACAAAGAGCATGAAGCAACAGATAAAATGTTTATTTATCATTATCAACACGAGGTCGGAGCATCGCTTCCTGCTCTGCACTTCCACTTCGCATGTCAACCACCTCACGTACCGTCCAACACCCTTTTGTTCTAATTCTGAGTGCTGACTAACAGTTTACTGTCCTGACAGTCTGACGTCAGATCGTTAGCCGACTGTCTGAGAAGTCCTGGAGAGACTCTCGACAGTTGATAAACTTGCTTACTTTTTCCAGACAGTGTCAAACATGACAAAGGATTATACCGTTATCTAGTGATGGAGTTTTCCGATGAACCGGTGACAAAAAGGAGAAATGATATTATCATTTGTACCAAGAATTAGTATATGATGTAGAGTGTGTAGACTCATAAAACAAATATAGGGGTATCCGTGTGTTATTTGTTATGCAAATAAATTATCAGATGAGTATGTCATTGTACTATGTCATTTTCACTAAATAAAGTTTTCAGTTATAATGAGGTCATAATTTTGGAACCATTCATGATATTACATAAATTGAATCATCTTATGACAAATATGGTACGAGTATGTTACGAATTACGATATCACAAATTACAATATTCGATAGTAAAAAGTTTTCAGAAAGCAATGCACTTATCCATTACCAATCTCATGTGAATAATAATGAACCTGTTATCAAAACACTCTCTTCCTGTGTTTCATTGCCTTTCATTAAGGTGGGAATGCTAAATGGTTGCAGAGACAGAAGTGAGTCTAAAATCGAATCTGAACTGAATTCAATTTTTAGCAACTTCTAACAATGTGGTACTAGAAAACTAAAAAAAACATTTTCGCTATATCTTGAGGTCACCCGTATGAGGAAAACTCCATGCTGCAAAACAACACAACTATTGCTGACATCGTGAAAAGTTTCCCCTACGGTCATTACGGGAGTTAGCCTTTAACAATAAAAGAATAATAAAATTCGGTCAATGTATAAAAATAATCTGACGAGTTAAGAACCTCCTGTTTTTGGAACAAGTTAAAAATAAAAATACAAGGTTGCTTTTAATTAACGAAATAAATTCGACAGGGTTAAGTTGCGTTAAACAGGCCGAAACAACAAAGTTTAATACGAGTATGCAGTTATTGAAATGTCTGACATTTTTTGTTAAAAAGTATGCAATTTTTTGATCTAGTAACAGTATTGAGGACAACCTTGTTGAGTTTCGATATATTAATGTTTAAAACTAACCTTGTAAGAAGGTAGATACATGACTAAAAAGGTGCATACCAATCTGTGGCATAATATGATGGACTATTCCGTGCTATTCAGACCATAGAATATACTCCATCAGTTTTTTTTTGTACGTGCAAACAGAAATATGCATGAATAGAAATGTTTGCACTAAACAGGAATGGAACAAGCGACCTAGCAGTCAAATAACTCAAATGCTCAACGGCTACGCTGAAGAGATCGTTAAAAATGTATAGTATAAACATGCTTTTCCGGGCCGATCTGACAGGGAAATTACCATTATCTTATTTTTAATATCGACTTTAAGTAGCGATATGATAAGGACTGACGAAAATATTCAAAACTGATTTATGATTAGAGACTGAATACTGGGATAGTTAACGTGTAGGTACGTTCTGTATTTCAATCAGATCTAAAAACTAAAGGTCTACAACCACAATGGGAAAGAGGCATGCCTGAATGCTGGATTTCATACATCTTGTAGGGAATACAGTAGGTTCCATTTTCCTTGCATTTCCTCTCTGTAGGTAGCATAGCTTACCTAGGTCCTAGCCCATCAAGCTGGCGAGAAGCTATTTTTCTGCTTTTGTGTAATTAAGAGGGAAAAGAGGCGTGACTGTATGTGTAATTAAAAAAGCTTGCAAATTCTTTATAAATAAAGGCATTGCCAGCAGTATTATAAAACGGTAAAGAGTTAAAGTGGCCTTCCTAACTTGTGTTTATATTTAGAAGCGTCTTCATTTTTTTAATTTTTCTCTCGGCACAGTTTTGCGTCCGCAATTATTTAACTAAAATAGGTAATGGCTAATGGCATAAAAAGAAAACAGTTATCTCTCAAATGTAAGGCTTGCATGTAGGTACTCACTAAACTTTTCTGGGTCATAAAACGGCATTGATTCGCGCATGTATTTTTATGAAACCCACTTCACTTGGGATTTATCTCGAACGGTCCATAACGATGGAAGTCTTACCTGAAACAAGAAAAAAGTCTAATTAAAACACAATACTAAAAACACCAATCTCATTCTAACCGTGTTCCGTTTAGGTTATGACGCACTTATCTACATACTCGTATATATTTTTGGAATAAAATGTGAAACAATAGGAACAATTCTCTCACAAAAGTCACAAACGACATACGTTCAACGAAATAGCTCTGAAATAACATCTGTCTAGGCCCAAAGTTCGTAAACGATGCGAGCGCCTGAACATTTTGTCATAGCAAAATTGTTGCTATTACTTTTGTTGTAGGCGCTCTTATAAAATGGTATGAGCGTCATATTCGTAACGGACGAACTGAAGTGCTATGTGTCTGTTTTGTTTTTCGCTTACGATAGAATACAAAATATTTTATCAGGCTACAGGCAGTACAGGCACAATAAGTTTCCCAAAACAAAAATTTGCTAGATTTTCATCGATCCATCTGTAAGCTGTTTATAATTGACAATAAGTTAATTAATGCTTTATTATAGGTATTTATCAACAAATATGCGACTACTGTTTAATAATATTGCTATTAATAAAAAAAAACTGGTTCAAAGGAGACGATTTTTTATGTTAGAGCTTTCGGCCACCTACAAATTTTGGAGAACAATAATGAAACGAGTATTGATTTATTTGTAATGTTATCGGGATTACAATGGTACATTGCTTCTTAGCTAGTCTAACCGGAACATTGATATAAACCAAATCAAAACTGATACTAAAATCAATGTGAAACTAGGTGAAACTGTCATGGCGCCAATCTCAGAAAATTATAATTTTATTGATTATTTAGTATGACATAATAGACGTCATTAAAATCATGTCCTATGCAATGTATTGAATAAATAGAAGATGGATAGGGCAATAACCTTCTTTTTAACAAGTGGAAATCCACTCAAATCCGCCGGAGCCAGTGAAGGTGGTTATGTCGGACTCGAACCGACAAAACCCGCATGAGCCGTTTTTCACAGTCTATATGTCTTTCGGATGTAGAAAAGCAGGATTATCCTTACTAGTTGGGCGGTCAGACGGCAGCCGCTTATTCATATATATTATTATTTCCAAACCGAATAAAAGAGAAGGAGCAAGCGGCCGGTAAAAGCCTCGGTTACAACTACAATTCCTAAGATGATGATTCATATTTACACCATGAAATGAATGTAGGTATCCAATGAAATAAAAACAAACAAAACTATATTATATTAATATTTATTTATCACCTTTTATTACATAGGTATAGGTATATAAAACGTTTCTTGGAAATTGTTGGTAGGTATGTCGTCCAAAAAGCATACAAATCATAGTGATTATAGTAAATGAGCAGAAAGAAAACTCAATTAATGTAAATAACATACATTCTCCTAATACCTTGGTTTATGTTAGTAATTGTTTGTTTAGATACTGATTTGCAGTAATGCATCTGAAATAAGATGGTTGGCGGCACGGCTGGTATATTTATTAGAATTGTTTGACTAGGTACATCACTTATAGACACTGTAATACTCCACTCGTCCATATTATTCAATACTAGCCATTGATTTATATAGCAGCTGCCTGTGTAACATCTGTATTATATAATACTATTTTTTTACAATGAGCATTGAACAACAAGAAAATTCACTAATCAATCACTCAAAATAATCACAAAATAACTGTCAAACAATTTTTGGCACTTTTGGGATTGTATTGCCATTCGAAATAATGAAATCGTAATCGCTAACAATTTTTACCACATGGAATCGATTACTCGATTGATACTTTAAAATAAAAATAAAACATCAGTTTTAAATTAAAATAATCTCCATTAGCGGGTTGTGGAGGTCAGATGACTGGAAGAGGTGCAACCGGGACTCCAAGGTAAGGCCAAGATATAATGATGACGACAACCAAGTAGGTAAAGAGTGCAATGCCCAACCTAACGTTGTATTTTTGTATTCGTAAAGCTATAATCTGAGAGTATTATAGTTTAGAGTGTTTACTTTTAGACAGGCATAGTGTAAATAATATAATATAATATAATATAAATAATATAATATTTACACTATGCCTACACTCTAAACTATAATAGGTACTCTCAATGGACTGTTGTATTATAACATCATTGAAATAAAAATATTTAAACGGATTCTATTACAGCCTATTAAGTGGGACCTAATACAATGATTGGTATAATGTGGGTGTTAATTCACTCTGCCTAATCCTCCGGGGATAAATGAGTAATATGATGATGACAGTAGGTATATAATGAAGTTATATCTTCATAGAATGCGTTGTAGATAGTTTTATTTCAATTATACATTGAAATAAAACTATCTACAACGCATTCTATGAAGATTCGTTTATAGCAAAATACTTTTATTAGCAAAAACTTTCGATAATGTCATATGGAATGAGAATTGTAAGATTGAAGATTTGAAGAGAAAACCTATAGTATTATGTGCCTGAAGTTTTATCGAATACAATCGCATTCTTAATCGATTTGAGTCTATGGTAAAGAAGATGTCTGGCAACATTTTAACATCTTGTCATGTGAAATATTAAGAATTTTCACAAATACAATAAATGAAAAAAACACTCTTTAATAAGTTATCGTGAATCGGTTAGATTTTGGAACATTCTTCGTCCAATTATGATAATAAATGGATTCGTATTTTGTGCATATTGTACAATGACTGTTCATGCCCTATTCTCTGTTGTCTTTCTCTTCTCTCACTCTCGCTTTGATGTTTTACATAAGAAACAAAAACTTAAAAGTCGTTGTTTTGATGGGCCGAAAATAAATCATCTCCTTTTGATAATAGACCAAGAATGTCCTAGATAGGATATTGCTCGCACAGAGCACACTACTCATCGTCACGGCCGCTCCAAATGGCCCGAATAGAATTATTGCCGCCGCTATCCCTGGCGACCCCGGCGGAACTTCATAAAATTCTTAATGGCGTGTAACGTCGTAATGAATTTTGTACGAGGTTGCTCTGTCAATTCGGCATCGAACTAGAACCTTAGACTAGCCTTAATTGTGCACATAATAGACGTAGAATATCTAGGTAACAGGTATGCATACAGAACCATCACTGAAGCCTTCCTTAAATTGAGGATACCGCAACCGCGACAAGCGCTCACCCGCGGCTTGACTGCAGTTGGGTCGCACGATTCAATTAACGTCAATTGATAGCTGAGCGCATTTTTCGCTACTACCTGACTGCGACAAGCCAGAAAGGTAGGGTTATGTCATCATATACATGTTCATAAAGACGTATTTTCCTGATTGCATCCGAGGCCAAGGTGAACTCGGAGCTGCGGGTTCTAGAGTTCAAAGGGAGAGCTAAAAACAATATCAAACAAAAAAGGGCAGAATAAGTGTCTATTTTACTGCCTTCAATCTATGATACAGGTCAGACGTCTTTATTTTTAGGTAGTTTTTACGCATAACTATTGTACCTAATGAAAATCCCAAGACACATAATTAATGGTAGTGTTAGTAATAAAACAGGAGGTCAACCACCCCACCCACTACGACTTGTAAAATCTAGACGCATAAAATCGAAAAATACGCAACAGTTTATTCATAATTGATGAACAACAACTGCACCAAAATTAGCGAACAGATTTTTCACGTCGAAGCCGTCTTTGAAATAAATCTCGCTAAAAGGGGTGCACAACCTCATTAATCTCTAGTTTCCTCCACGAGAGAGACTCGAGTGCGCAATGTACTGCGCGATGAACCCTGGCCAATTTACTGTGCTACGTAGATACGTGGATAAATATAGAGTAATATTCGGCATATCACTCCACTACGTGTCATGAGGAACACATGAAATGCCAGAAGGCGCTGACTTGTTTGAAGAGCTACGTATTGAAATATGTAGTAGTTCCTCACGTAGGTGCTACGCCCTGTCGTCGAAATATCATCTACGCAGGCTACGAAGACAAGCTTTGCTTGCGTTCAAAATAAGTTTGGAAGTTCAATAAGAGGTTCTAGCGAAATCTTTTACGTTTTTAGGCCTAATATAGAATGAGCTAGGACTACCAAATATTTGACTACGACCGACTGAAATGGTTGCTTTGCCTAACAAGTCCCAGCAAAAGGTCAATGGACTACATCGGTAAAACCACATTCCGGTTCTCTATGTAAAAATGTCCTTTAAAGAGACAGTTACCTAGGTCATGTAGAAAATTCAAATCCTTAATTTCCGGGACCATTACGTGAATAACAAACGCCCCCTCACACAGCTATAAATACGAACGACACCAATGAACTATATGACAGTTTTAGTACAAAAACATTCGATTTTGTGATTCATGGATTTGTTATTTCTGTGATAAGATGATAACGTAACAATATTTCAAGGTAGTTATTTTGACAGGTGAAGGTACGTGTGAAGCTGAAATGCACCAACTTCCGCGATATACCTATCACTATCTGAATCTCAAATCGTAGTTTATTTCTAAACGCTATCTATTTTAAACAGACGATAATAAAATACATGACTTCTGCTGAATACAGATACAGCGAGATTTTGATAAGCATAAAACAGTCGAAATTGAGACGAATATATTAAGTTTATCATTTTATGTGTATCACACAGAGTGAATGTAGACTTGTATCCTATTGCTGAGATGAGAAAACAGTTCAGTTTATGTACATATCTAAATGTAAGATTGAGCAATTCCAATTTATTATTTGAAGGGGTTAGATCAGATCATTATACCAACTGTACCCAAATCTATAAAAAAAGAAGTCTTAATTTCAGGGCCACATAAAGCTTGAAGAGCCTTGAAGTCTGTTTGTCATGTTAGTTGTATAAAAAGTCACGAGTTACCGACAGGACGTATTATTGTTGCACCCTTTAATATAAGAGAAGAAATAAAACTGAAACTTTCTTATGGAAATTATATCTTTATTAACGCCGCATCCCTATTTACGGAGGCAGACAGATAAATTTAAAACTGTCATTCAACAATTGAATATAATTCTGAGACAAAGAATCCACAATCGGCCATTAAAGGATTCAATTTATGACGGAAACACCTCGTTGTTCGGTTATTGACTTCGAACAGGTTCCGTAATATTTTGTGAGAGGACAGGTTCTTAATAAAATTGTGGCAAACACACAAACATGCGTATTATATTAACCTGTCCAAGTGAATATTCAAAAAGGTTATTCTCGTCGTTTTATCGGTTGCGGTGCGGCCTGCATCGGCTTATGTAGTAATCCAAAAAGGTAGCCTTCAGTAAGTTTTAACTTTGGCACACTCAAAATGCTAAGTATAGGTATACAAGCTATACTATGTTATACATTTTACGTTCGTTTATTTAACAAGTACCTAACCGTTAGCACTTTTCAATCAATACTGCTCTATTGCAAGAATATCAGGGTATCACATAAATTAAAATACCAATCATTAGAAAACTTGAAACAGAACAAGAATTGACATTATTGAAATACCTACCTAATTAATATTCAACCTATGTTCTATAACAAATAATGAAACAAAAACTCGTCGTTAATAGCCATGTGTTAAATAAACAATATGTAATGTCCTACTAAGAGGTCTTCAAACTGTACAAGATATACCTAAATAGTAGGAACGCATTGTACGCAAGCCTTTGCTTTCTTGCCCACTGTGCCCTCCACCTATATTACTGAGGACTTACCTACCTATATAATGTGCAGGGAAAAGGACAACGCTGTAGTTGTGGCCAGGTGTTGGGCGGACCACATCTAACAAAAAGTCGGCATATTATAAGTCATTGACTCGAAGAAGAAGACGTAAATTCTGTATAATATCACCGCCTAACGAAAATTACATAGCAATGTGCCGCAGAGCGACGACTACGAATAAATAGGCGCCATCGTCTTTAAACAACACCAAGTCAGATATCGACTTGTTTATTTTAATTCGAAATGATTAAACTTTTATCTACATAAGTTATTCATTAAAATATGGCTCATCCATTCAAACAATGACGCAATTTCATTTAAAAGTTTCGAAAGATCCTTTTTATTGTTCAAAAACATAATTCTGAGAATGTTTCTTGAGATACAATTTTCGTAAAGGAAACTTTCCGCAATGATATAACTCAGGCATTGGATTATGGATAACTTGGCAATGGTTTATTAATATTCGTTTGAATAGTATTTTCGTTTTCAAATCTACATTTTGATGAGAATCCTCTGACAGTGACGTTATCACAGCAGCGTAGTACTCAGTCAAGTTATTGAGCTAATCATCAATTATGAAGGTTGACTCTTTTCGGAAGGTGTGCATATAGTAAATTCATTCTAAGTTGGAGTTGGTTTATCCTACTCTGCAATAGGCTGATTATACAAAATAGATAAAGTGCAAAATATGGAAGTTAACTTAAACTAAGTCTACCCCTTTGGAGATACGAGCTTGACTCCATATGAAATGGGAATTATCATTTTTAGGTCTGTTAATAATTTCGTTACAATTGTTACAAAGGAAAAACATATTGACAAATTGGTTGGCAATGTTAGTTGTTTGAAATCAATAAACGGAAAAGTAATTAATATAAAACGTAGGGTCATATACTACCCTTATATGACCCTATTTTGTTGATTAGCTTATCTCTGCTTATTCTAACTACGACTACACTGACGTTCATTAACCCTCATCATTATGACGAGGCAACAAATCTACAATATCAGTTACTAGCTTTACTATAGGCACAGTAGGAACACTCCTTATAGTCCCCATGTGACAGCAACCACACCGTTAAACAAAGCGTATTGTTAGTTAGAGCACAAGGATGTGCGGCGCCTAAATATAGCCCGGTTCACTTTGTCATCGCACCACGGCCACTGACCAGGCCTTGGGATATTTGCAGCTGGTGTCTATCGTCGAATACAAGGCGCAATTTACACGAAACAGTTTCTTCACCGGAAATAAGCCCAGTAAATCGTGTCCGGTGGTCAGAAATTCAGAACACTTTGAAGTCTCTATGACAGGTTTGCTTGGATATAAGAAGATAGCACGGGGTGCTACTGCGGTGGACGAGCTCAAATTCAGCAAGCATAGATCATTACAAAAAAATCCGCACGCACCAGGGCCTGTTTGTCTCGCGATTTAGGTCCAAGATACGTGATCCCGGGCTATACATACACACAAGCTGTGCCCAAGACTTTGTGTCATGATGTGTACTCCTGAAAGGCTCTTACTAACTTATAAGTGTATATTTTAGACGTGTATGAAATTTAGAAAATGAGTGTCGTCTTTTCATTTTCTTTGAGAGTTTTTTCAGAAGCTTTAGTTTGATAATGGGCCATCATTACATAATCATATAATTATGTTTTCCACCTTTAAATTGAGTTTACTACCGTTAATGAATTTCGAAAACGCTTTTATTCCATAAAATTCTAAGTTTAAAATCTAAAGCATATCTTACCTAACATATCTTAATATTATACATGATGCGTTGCGAAACAAACCGCCCGCCGACGAGATCGACCATTGACCTCCGTTCGATACCTAAGCTACCCGAGATAAGGCCGGGGATGCTGCGAGACAGACCCGCGTTTATCAACTACCTGCTGGTAGGTAGCCTTTGTGGGATTTTGTTTTGGTTTTCAATTACGAAGTATATTTTTATTTCTGTATACATATGTAGTGTGGTGTATTTACCCGAGGGCAAATACCCAAATATGTCAACTTTCGATATTTAATATGTGGTGCTCGTGCTCGGGTGATGGTTTACCTTACCCTCCGACGCCATTACCGTCAACTGAGCACTTGTAAATGACACCGTGCTTCTCCTTATCAGTTTTTGTAAAAGGAAAGCCAAATTACTGTTTGACCTGCTGTGCAATTCTCTAAGCGTTCAGCGTCGAGCACAACGTTGCGATAACTTTGATCGAGAATGTCATTGGTCAGACAGGGTGATGCTGATGTCACTGAAGATCTACCAATGACAATGTCGATCAAGGTTGTCGCGACGACGTTGTGCTCCACGCTGAACGCTTAGAGAATTGCACAGCTGAGCACCATATTTGATACCTATCTATACAGGGTGGAAGATTTTAACCTTACCTGGAGGGGAAGTACTTTAAATACTGGAGATAGCGAATTTCACACAAAGGAAACATTCCTTTATTTTTTAAAAGAAACAGAACTGCATTCATAGATTTTTGGAAATTAGCTTGCCTCGCCCGGTAATCGAACGGACTAAAATAGGAAAAAATAACATCCTGTGTTTTTATAGCATCAATCGATAGTGTCAATCATAAGGATCAAATCTCTCTAACAAACATGGTTAATTAAATAAGAGGAAGTTCATAAAATCTTAACTTATAAATTTAATTTCAGCAGACAGCACTTCTATTCAAGGAGCTATCAGACACCATAATCAACAATAAAGTTATATTTGCTTTGACGCCATTTATTTATTAAAATTAGTACTAAATGACTGAACTTTAATTCCGGTTTAGAATGTAATGTTATTGGGTAACTTCGTCTGGGTAAATTGGCGTCGGTAGCTTAGTGGTTAAGGAGTCGGCCTTACGATCTAGAGCTCCCAGGTTCGAATCCTGGCCATTACACTACCGACGGGAACCCACAACCATGCACGTCATATTGAAAAGTCCCAGTACGAGAGGACCAAAACTTCAAGCTGCGACCGGCCCTCGAGAACCTCCGCATGGACCACAACATCCTGGGCAACGGAAACGGAGAATTTGTCTTATTGGCTTGCCTTTTTTGAATTAACCTGAGATGGCGTGCGGTTTTAGTCGGTTCGAGTCCGACATAAATACCATTGCTGGCCTGCTGGGGTATCCGCATGAAAAACAGGGACAAGTAGTTTGAATATGGAATTTTATTATTAATAATAATTATGATATCTGATGGACCCTTGACTTAAAGTTATTTATTGTGTTAAGTTTTATTTAAAAATTAAGTTTTCAGGAATTTCCTTTCATTTAATTAACCATGTTATTTAGACAGATTTGATCCTTATGATTTACACTATTGATTGATGTCATAAAAATACAGGATGTATTTTTTTCGGATTTTAGTCAGTTCGATTACCGGGTGTGGCAATCGAATTTTCAAAAATCTATGAATGTAGTTTTGTTTCTTTTTAAAAATAAAGGAATGTTTCCTTTGAGCGAAATTGGCTATCTCCAGTATTTAAAATACTTTCCCTCCAGGTAAGGTTAAAATCTTCCACCCTGTATATGAACATACCTACTCGCTTCCAACGTCAAGATTCAAGGCTAAAAAAGTTTCTCCATTCGGAATGCATTTAGATTCCAATTATGCGATGGTTGAAATGGATAATCTTCGTACCGCACTTGAAGTCCGTATTTGTTTTTGACAGGATCCCTTTTCAAACGTTATCGTTATCGTCAGCGAGCATTGGACAAAGGAACACTTAGCGTGGAGCTGCTGCCATCCTTCTGGGACCTTATTCAGCTTGACTAACCGTACAGTAAAAATGCACGTTCGTATTAGCCAACACAATTAAATAAGTTTAGCTTTACGCCAGTTCTGCCTTTTATGTTGACCAATTGAAATCCACCGTGTATTCACGTTTTGACTGCGTTTAGAACTCATTGTCAAGTAGAATAATGAGCCTGGGCACGTTACGAGACGACATTGGGGAGAAGAAAGGAAATACGTTAATTCGTTTGTGACATGACTGCCTAAAGTGGAGCGTAATAATATTTTTAAGGTGCCTGTACCATCTAGATCTGATTAAATCAGTTAATTTAAACATCAGTATATTTGCATGTTACCGCATCACCTAATCAGTTTAGATCAAAGAAATCAATTCAGCGATTACCAGTTATCAAAGTCGTGCGGCGAATGTGAACGGAAACCAAACGCGTGTGGTTTGAATAACTCATGGATGTAACGCGATAGCTACGGAACATAAGTTTGAGGAACTGATCGATAATGTTTGGGGTTATTG
The DNA here is from genome assembly GCA_914767945.1 of Eilema depressum. Classification (NCBI taxonomy): domain Eukaryota; kingdom Metazoa; phylum Arthropoda; class Insecta; order Lepidoptera; family Erebidae; genus Eilema; species Eilema depressum. Next base: position 21,277,472 of record OU612025.1, read on the forward strand.
GAATAATGGTTTAAGTTCAAAGAAATATAGCAAGGAAGACGTTAAGTATTTTGTCTGTTCGTTCTGTCAGTCTGATCGGTTACATTTACAGGGGAGAGGATCATTCATTAAGCATGTATACCTACACCTGCGGGGCACATAATCTTGGACCCAAGTAGCGAAAGTGATGAGCCCTAGTGCGCGCGGATTGTTTTCATTATGATCTATGATTGGTGGACTTGGAGCTCCTCCGCCGCCGTAGCAATCCGTGCTATCCTAAAAAGACACCTAAAAACGCGTATACAGCGTTTTGAGCATTTTTGGGGCCAAGATATACGCCCAGAGGCATACTTGTACATAAAACAGAAACGTAATTTTTAGTAGGTACCTACTTCGCTCCTCATCTGGCATACGATTCATCAACTTCAGATTTTGTTAATCACTAATTTCCAACAAGCCAGGCGTTAACGTTATCCTGAACAGCTGGTTTTAATTTGCAAACTCATAATACAAAACATAACGAAAATAACTACAGCTGTTAAACTATGATCTAAAGACAAAACTATTTCCGTTTCACGTTTGGTGGTTCTCTGCTCATTTTTTACGTGACATAATAACTTCATACTAGGAATAGGATGACGTGACCTTGTACATTGGAGGACTGACAAATGAAATATTTTCTAAGGCAGAGTTTCAGTAGTGGGTAATCATCCGCTCCTCTAATTGAGTTCTCATGAGCTCAATTAGAGGAGCGTGAGCATGAGCTGGAAAGAGTGGAAAATGATAATAGTCACACCAGTGTCGCAATTTGGTGTGACTACGGATTGGGTGCCTTATTTTCGAATGTAAAGAAATTGACGAGTGATAAGTTTTTTGATGAGCATTTAAAAATTAGCCATAACAAAATACTTGTGAAAGGAGATTATTTGAAATATGAATTTCTGTCTCCAATTAATTAAATGGCATTCACTTATTTCTAGCTCGGTCTTTTATTGAAAAATATATTTCTAAAATTTTAGTTAATGCAAAAAAAATGGGCTAACTCCCAAAAATAATGCGGTAGAGAATTACTTACATTAATTTTTATTCTGCTTTAGACGTGACCTTGGTGACAACGCTTCTCGTTAAGAGACCTGAGTAGTGGTAATAGACAGCGGCAAAGTGAGGTCATTGTCTAAAAAATAAAGCGTTGAAAAGTCGAGTCAGATTCAATACACGGTTCAAGACGTGGCGAAAATATAGATTCGAATGTAATGCGTCTGTAAATCAATTGAGAACATATTATTTAAAACCAAACGGATATCGCGCAGATATGTAGTTTTACACTTTATGTTTATTGTTCACTAACTGACCTAAATACTTCTAGATATGTTTGCATCTTGTGTTGACTTATGTAGCCATCAAATAAACATTTCAGATATTTTTCCACCACTCCCTATTCATATTATAGAAATGTCTTACAGTGAGTGCGTAGATTATGCATTTGTTTCTAGAGATTCGTGGCCTAATATCAAGGGCAAAGAAATTTGGGGCTTTTGGTAACCATGCGGCGAGAACCAGGATGTTGAGTACGAAAGACATCAACTTGGCACTTGGCACGTTTATACGTATCTATATTGAAAAACGTAGACCGCATAGATAGAAACGTCACCACAGTTAAATGCGTCCTTCATAATGGTTTATCATTATTATTTGAATAAATTAAAAATAAACATTGAAAGAACGTAAGTAGGAAGAACGAAATATAAGTATGTACCTATCTGAAAATTTGAATTTTAAAATGTCAGATTACGACATAATCTTGCAGTTCTGGATTTGTTTCTCGTACGATTACGACGCATCCCCACAAAATTACCCCCAAGATATTTCTTCAAGATATCGATAGGGAAATTGTTTGGTCATGATGGTGCAAATTCCCTCGCGCACGTGCTATTCGGACGAATGCCCATGCCCAAGGTGGACTGACTATCTCACAGATTCGAATCCTACCACGTATATTAATTGACGTGAAACTACTCCTTACACAAATTTACGATAGGTTAACTAGTTAACGACCATAGTAACTACCTAATATCCGCATTTTATACTACTTATGAAAAAAAACCGTAAATGTTTTTCCAACACACATTTAGCCACATTTTCATCGTAAGTAAGTATATGCATGGGCGCCAACCGTGCACTACTTTCTCAGTTCTTTTTTCGACTATCGGTCGTGAATTAGTGAAATTTATTAATATTATCGTAGAATAAACGCTGGTTGAAACAAACCGCACGTCTCGTGCGCGTACGTGCGAGGTCAGTGCGTACCGAATCCGCACAACATTAATTCTTAGCAAACTTAAACAAGCAAATAACGCACTTGGCCATTATTTCTTATTTTTATATTATAAACGTTTCTGTTTATCGGTTGAAACACTTATTTTTATAACGAGGAAAAGGTGGGCACTTCGCTTCGTGAGCTTACGGTATTTTCCAACTACATATATAAGTAAGAACCAGGATTTTAGTACTGTTTGCAACTTTTCCTGATTAAGGGAATGTTGCTAGTATTGGATTCAATAATTTTTAATTGAAATATGGCAGTAAAAAAAAGGATTTATTATGGTCATGGTACCTTATAAGCTCGTAAAAATCTCATAAAGAACCTTCTTCCATAACACGATTACGTAATATATATCATGTTTATCTTTTTATATAGGTAATCTTGCTTTCGTAACGAAAATCGTTTAAAATTACTCATTCAGATTACTATAATCCGCACACAAATGCAGTACACTGCCATATCTGCATTATCACTGGTAATCTGTCGGTAAAACCAAAAGCCATCACGTTCTGACCCCGTCACTTTCCAATGGTAGGGGCACAGCACAGCCAGCAGTCAGGCCACCGCGCGCCGACAAAATAATTCATCATTTATAGCTCGTTTGAAGAGTGGAATTTCATTGCACTGCCAGCTGCATGCCACCGCCCGTGGCACAAAATGATTCATGGAAACGTAGGTACGACACGTTTTCATGATGTGACATGCTGAACTGTGCATTGTAAAGTTTCAGATAGTTTACGAGAGCGAAACTATTTAATAGTAAAAATATTATTAGAAAGTAAATAAATAGTAACTTTCCTTAGTGATGTGATGATTTGTTAAAAACAAAAATCCATTCAACACTTCACGTATACTGCGCCAAAAACGTTAAAACGTCCTATATTATGCTTCATATTTTGTTAGCAACACTACAATATATCAGTTTAATATTCGAGTGTAGGCAGAAATCATATATATTTATACGGAGCAAACAAAGAAGATATTAAAGGGTAACGCCAAACACCGAGCGCTCATATTTGCCGAGGCTCAATATATCAGACTTATGAATAAACAAAGAGATCCGTCTTCGACAGACTCCAATTTCGCGACTGGACAAACTTTACGAGCGCCGGTGCATTCATAAAAGGCCATATCTCCGTCTAGTTCTCTCTACAACCACATTAATGCGAGTTCTTCGACAAACAACTCTTCTATAGGACCGTAAAGCGCCTGAAATTGAGGCAAGTGGAGCACATTTTTCAGACTAAACAAAAAAAAACAATGTTTGTTGAACATTTTAAAGTACGTAGAAGTTTAGCCTAGCCATATCTACTTTGGGCATGTAGGTATCTTTCTTATTCTCTAAACAAAGAAATATGTTTTAAATGTGTGCCCGTCGGGCGACACCGCGACAGCACGCTGCTGAGATAAATGACACAGAAAAACCACAGGACACTTTCCAATTGCTCAGATCAAGAACACAATATGTCTCTGCCAGGAATTTGTGGTGACTTTTCGTCTGACTGCTGTAAAGATCTGGAATTGTGTTTCAACTTTGTTAAACTTCAGCTAAAATTAAGCTTCACTTCGTGCAGAATTGACATTCATTATGCTATGAACTGAAGTCCATTGTTGTTAATTACTATACGTAAACATTTGTAAGTCTTTAATACTGGGTGGCGCAAAAGTAAAGACCCTATTTGGTTCGGCTATAACATTTTTTCTAAATTAGAAAACTAGATTTAGGTTTTTTTAAATGTATATTTGTACCATTAAATTTCGTACCATTAGGATTTAAAGATGATGTCTTTTAAATGGTGACCTCCAGAGTTGATACATTTGAGCCCTATTTATGACATTTTGCATAACTTGCCGTAACACTTCCTGCGATATGTTCGTTATTTCTTGACGAATGTTTTCTTTTAGAGCTGCGAGAGTCTGTGGCTTGTTCACATACACCCGAGATTTCAAAAAACCCCAAAGAAAGAAGTCTGGACTGGTCAGATCGGGTGATCTTGCAGGCCAAGGCAAATCGCCAAAACGAGAGATAACTCGGCCTGGAAAAGCGTTTGACACAATTATTCCACGTTCTTGGGGAGTAAAACGGTCCATGTTTATTTTCAGTGTATTTTACATTTGTTCACTACACAATTTTCAACAACAGAATGACAGAAAATTTCATATAAAAAAAATAAAGGTATTTTCTTTAGTGCCACTACTTTTGCGCCACCCAGTATAACTGATGAACAATTTCGCAGCTAATAACAAATTGATATAAGCTCAACAGCAGCCCGTGTCGGGGATTAATGATGGCTGGCGAATATCTCAGTCTAGTGGGACTACGAGCAAGTGCTAGACGAAGTTTCGCCAATACCGCCGGCGGCTACACTCTGCAGTTTTGGAAACTTGTGTTTGTGTATTATACCTTCAACCAGTTCTGTTATACAGCCTCGTTTAGAAACCTCTCAACGTTTATATATTTTTCACCATTGACACTCGAAAAAGGGCCCGTGATTCATCAAAAACAGTGAATAAAACGCTCTTTGTTTCACCGAGTGAATAAAAAAATTTGAATTTGGAACATGCGCGAATGTACGGATTCTAGTGAAACATACAAAGAGGTTGCACACTCTCACTATAAAAACGTACTAAAAGCCACCTAAATGTAATCACTGGCTGGATGGAATGTGGCTCAGTTTAAATTAAGAAAAAAAAAAATGCCGCCATTTTCTGTGTAATTTTCCTTGTAAAAGTTTATGTTTGTCTCATAATCATAAAATGACTTCATCTAGTGATGAAAATGAAACTCATATTCTCGAACGCGAAAAGACTCCTGAGTCTTTTCGCGCTAAAGCGGTAGCTATTACTGATAATTTGCTGCTGTGTACTATCCATAACAAAATGTAATTCATAATCACAGAGTAATCGTTTTCTCGTAGTCAATGGTGAAAAGTTGAGTACCTAACACGTGAAAAAAGAATTCATCTCGGCTCTTGTATCCCTCGATCCACTCAGGTTTCTCTCTAGAACCCCTCGCTACGCTCGGGATTCTACCGGAGAAACCTTCACTCCTCTCGGGATACAACTTGGTGCCTCGAAAAGAATTCACCTTTTTTTCACTTGTTGGGTAATCTACTATTTCACCATTGACACTCGAAAAAGGGCCCGTGATTCATCAAAAACAGTGAATAAAACGCTCTTTGTTTCACCGAGTGAATAAAAAAATTTGAATTTGGAACATGCGCGAATGTACGGATTCTAGCGAAACATACAAAGAGGTTGCACACTCTCACTATAAAAACGTACTAAAAGCCACCTAAATGTAATCACTGGCTGGATGGAATGTGGCTCAGTTTAAATTAAGAAAAAAAAATGCCGCCATTTTCTGTGTAATTTTCCTTGTAAAAGTTTATGTTTGTCTCATACATAATCATAAAATGACTTCATCTAGTGATGAAAATTAAACTCATATTCTCGAACGCGAAAAGACTCCTGAGTCTTTTCGCGCTAAAGCGGTAGCTATTACTGATAATTTGCTGCTTCTTTTGTGTACTATCCATAACAAAATGTAATTCATAATTCACAGAGTAATCGTTTTCTCGTAGTCAATGGTGAAAAGTTGAGTACCTAACACGTGAAAAAAGAATTCATCTCGGCTCTTGTATCCCTCGATCCACTCAGGTTTCTCTCTAGAACCCCTCGCTACGCTCGGGATTCTACCGGAGAAACCTTCACTCCTCTCGGGATACAACTTGGTGCCTCGAAAAGAATTCACCTTTTTTTCACTTGTTGGGTAATCTACTATTATTGTAATTAACATGTTAGGTGCATTCTATTATGGTCTATATCTATATCTAATATGATTATTGTAATTCCGGTTACCATTAGATATTCCATTCTCATTGAGTACTAGAAGTATTGAAATAAAGTTAACATAAACCGTCCCAGGTGTAAAACGAGGTGTGCAGACATGTTGTAAAAACACGAGCATAAAACTCGATCTACCGATCGTCCTGGTGCTGGTAGTACCTACATCATAATTTAATTCTCGTTACATATTACTTCAGTTTACGTTCCCGCTCAATATCTTGATACACAAGTATACCGCATCGTAAACTCTTGTTATAAACATGCCTAAGCAGGATATGAGCACAAGAATTTGGCCCAAACCTATATAATATTGTCGTTATCCACTGGGTTACAGGGGCCAGTTCAACGTTGGAAAGGAATACGTCATTTGGTTAGGTACACAAACACAAATATTGAACAAAAAAAAAACTACTAAACTGGTGGTTCGATTACGTTTTTAGTTGCATTTTATTTTTAAAGCAGAAAGATAAATAAACTGAGTTTTTAAATTGAAAATACTGAAATACATGTCAAGATTGTTTACCTTTGGTTAAGTAATGGAGTATAGTTAATTTTAATACTACTAAGCACGGATAAGATTAGATAGTTAGATTCATTTCAGTATAGTACCGATTGAACAAAACGTTAGATTTTAAGCTGACTCCAAGCAACTTGGGAATAATAAGGGTAGAATGAAAATAAGATTAGATATAAAACAAAGAGCAGCTCCTTTAACCGACGCGATGGGATGCTTGCTCTTTAATAAAGGACCCCCTATTGAGAGGAACACCTAGATACCTACTTATGTTTTTTGAAAATGTGTAAATAATCCTAGCTTTAGCATTAACAGCCTTGTGAATAAAGACGAAGACAATTTAATTTGGAATTTGATCAAAGCAATATTAACTTAGAATTAGCTTCACTTTGCTAAATATAGAGAATATAAAAACGAGCGGCAGTTGTGATGGTATTTCATTGTCAGGTCAAGTAACAATTACAGATAAGATGAAGATATGCCTCAACAGAATGAGTGAAGTTACAAGAGCAAAACAGTAAAATCCGAGATAAAACTTTGGCTTCAGTGCGAAATTGTGGAAGCGGAAAACCTGACACAATTACATTGTCAAGTCAGGCCGAACCGGGCCTCCAGAGACAACCCTTTGTTCTGGCGTAGGCTAAAATTAATATTTGAGTATTAAATAGAGTTCTGGCGACATCGCGACCAAGTTTTAAGGTATCATCATACAGTAACACTACTGTGGAACACATAACATATAACACTAGTGCGTGCAAAGCAGGATTCTCGATAAATCAGTTTGAAAATAGCAGTTACACAGTATTTGTGCTGCAGATGCTAATAGTATGGAACAAGATGTAGATAAATGAGTATGGGATGCTTAGTTAGAGAATCAACGAAAATCAGCTTAAATAAGGGGGTAAATACGTTCAGACACAAAAAAGGTATTACCGTCCACTTATTTGCTCAGACGAAGGATTCGATTAGGAAGAGATTGAATTGCAATCCAATTAAATTGCAACCCTAATCTGCAATTTTCCATTTTTTGAGCACGACTTAACTTGAACTTGAAATAACGAGAAAATTGTTCATAAAAACTTCTCTCTTCTTCTTGTTATGGACATCTTCAATGTTTTGTTAATAGTAATATTTATTACAATTATATCATCATTCATTTATCTCATATATGACATATTATTAAAGAAGCTAACTAAGGTTAAAAGTTATCATGCCGTAATAATAAAATCGTGATTTTTTCGTATCTGTCTGCGTAAAAAGAAACTGGATATATAAGTACACGAGTGTGTCAACAACATATTGTCCCTTTTCTTGTGTGCCAAACCCAAATCCCGTCGAGGACATGAAGTGGTTGGTCGTTATATATCTGAAATACGGCAAATAACATTATCGCGAGACCTTCTTCACGGGTTCGAATCACACTTCAACAGTATTTGTTCAATATAAATCTAATTTATACCTAACATATTTATTTACACTGACATAAGACATTGTATAAAAAAATACAAATAAATGTAATATTTGGTGCTACATATCAAATGCAACAGTGACAAATCAGTGTGAACAGAAATATGTTCGAAATAAAATGTGTGTTTACAATGTTTCAGTTTTAGTGAATCCACAATCCGTCACCAGCTTCCATCCGTGCGAGTGATAAATCTCGCGGCCGACGTGCTTCTATATGCATGCACGTCGGCTGCATGTTTCACTCGCTGTATATGTCCAGTAACGATTCAAATTGGAATCCGGTAATTAAACGATTCGATGAATCGTAATCAATGTTGGCCGGCATCTACTGATTAATGAAAATCGCAGTTGTGTTGTTTTAAATTATCCTGTCAAAACCAAATAATTTGCAGCAAAAACACGAATGTTGCAGTTGAAAGCATCATTTTTAAAGTTTTGCAGTGAAGTGTTAATTAATTCGAATAATTTAAAAACGGGCTGAAAAATATAGTGCCTTTTAATCTTTACTGATTAAAAGATTCAAAGAACGAAAAGAATCAGTCATCAGTAGATTCATTTTCAGAGATGAAAAGTGAACGCCCCGCCAATGAGGACTGGTGCCAACTTTGCGATGCATTGTGTGGAATAATTAAATTATAATATTATGTGTATTATCCACGGGCGGCGCTCCATTTCACTCGCGGCGAACGAAGTCAGGAATCATTTTCTGGAATGTTTGTGATGATTTTTGGATATTATTTGTTACTCAATCGCGCCCAAACGGCTAAACGCAGTCTGGAATAATAAGGATGTTTTTGTTGGGATGGATGGAAACCTATTCTCCATGGTTTATGGAAACAAGACCAGAATTCCACAAGCGCGGAGTCGCGGATAATAGCTAGTAAAAATAAATGAAAGTCATTAAATAATATGGGTTACATATTCAAGACAAAATTAGAAGTGTAAGTAGAATAAACGTTAGACAACAATGCGGTGCATCAAAAATAGCAGTCCAGCCCCAATCCGCGAAGGCCACTGGCCAGCGACCAGTGAGCAGCGCCGCGTGCTTTATATAAGTTGTAAGCCGACACTGACAACACTTCTAACACAAATAACACAATTATAGCGCACTACGTTATGTTTCCTGCTAACAGTGTAATAAATATTATACAGTGAGCGGTTACACTTATTTTGAAGACACTGGGGGGTTTTGGTGAAGGGGTAGTTAGAGCGGTTTTTTGATCCCACGCAATAGAGGAACGAGCCAATTGCCATCATTGGCCATATGTTTTCTGTCCAGACCTTGTCTGTATAACCTTTTTGTACAACCCTTGTACACGTGACTTGAGGGGAACCACTACCTACTGTCTGGACCTCGAGAGAAAAGCCTGCGTTACAGAAAATTCCAAACAACCAGTGTTTGAATATCAGCACGCGGCAATTGGACAGGCAATTGAATAGGTCTTAACAATCCCACACCATAAATAAGTGCAAAACGATGCCACGAGACCAAAGAGGTTAATACTACGAGGAACGAACTACAGAATAACCTATTTTACAAAAACAATAGTTATGGTAACCGCATTACATCTCAGACTAAACAAAGCGTTTCTTGAAAAACTCGTAACGTAACCAAGATCTATTTTGTTGGGAGATTTACCGTAATTGAAATAAACACACAGTACACATAGAGACTCCTGAGTCCTGATAGGATGGGCAGAGAAGCGATTTTCGCTCTGAAAAATACCTAAGGACCGTTTGACGACTGTGTACCATAGTGGAATAGGTTTACATGGTCTTTGGACTAAACATAAACGCTTGGTGTGAAACACAAATTGTATGTAACATACCATACCAACTGTACACTCACAGAATATACTATAGCCATTAATATGGATCACAACTTCCAAACCTAAATCTAAAAATAACGATCCAGATAATCGCTAGGATTAATTAGCGCAAATGCAGGGCACAGCACCCGCCTTCCGCGTCTATATCTGAGGATTTCGTTTACAGTTCAATCTCGTCCGTCTGCGAGAATCAGATCGCAGCTCGCAGATTATATCACTGTGATATCTGCAAACGTTTAAGTTATGAACTAGACTGCACAATGCATTGTTATTACTGCATAGTTAGAAAGCGTTACTGATCACTGTGTCACGGTTATTTTTTTATTTGTGACACTTGTATCTCCTCCAAGGGGTAGGCAGAGGTGTTTGCACTATATAACGTCAACTATTAACCCATTACCGTAAACTGGCTATTGGGGTCTGGGATCTCGTCATCACACCATATAGAGACCACCAAAATGGTGATGATGAGATCAGTGCTATGGTCAACCGCGCTAAGAACGACTTAATCCCGCTGCTTACCAAAGTTATGACCATTTTAGTTGAACTAAAATTGTTTGACGACCGAGCCCAAAACGTTACGACATCGACAGTATAAATGAGTATCGGAGCGCGAATCACAAACAATGCGTATCGAAGGTCAAGATGAAGGCCGCCCCACGGTCAAGTTCACGGAGCACACCAAATATGAAGCCTTATGTAACCTCACTACGCCCAGGGTTGTCAATTTTCACAGTTTTACAAAATTTTTGGAATGCATTTTTGAGTGCAGGATAATTCATTTTTTTGAACACCCGTTTGAAGGTAAGCGGCCAAACGTGGATCACTAGTAGTGCCACTCGCCTTGAAGCTCTGGCAACCCTACTGCATCCACATCCATATTACAGTACAACAGAAAATGGAAACCTCGTAAAATTGTGTACTAATTAGTTCATGTTGCATGTTCGTTCTCAATCGATGGACGTAAGACATTATAATCGAACGAAAATATAAACGCGTAGGTATAAGATTAGTCTGGCAGTTTTCTCTTTCTATCTCTGGCCAGTTTAATTATAAACTTATAACGGTTCTAACAATATGCCGATGACGTATGCATACATAATGCACGCGCACAACTCGGGGCTAACGCTGTCAGTCCAAATTCAGAACGTAAATTGTGAAGAGCGCTCGATGTTCCAAAATACCGGCATTCGCGAAATATGGACTACAGTATTACACTACTTAAACATTAATTCCAATTAATCCAAAAATATGCGTAGAAATTCCTATGTTTGCCACACGAGCCTATTGCCTTGCAATTTGCAAATCTTGATAAAACTAGAATCTGTTGTAGGTAATTAATAAACATATTTGTTTTGTGGAAACAAATTATACACGTAGTTGTAACAGTAGTTGAAAACTTTTAAACTTTCTATCAGTAAAACATGATGTTCATGATAATGTAGTTTTATTATGTATTCGCCCAACATAAATTAATCATATTAGGACATTGGGTAGCCCTAGCCGTGTTCTAAATAAGCCAGTTAGCGTATTTATATGGGTTCAGGGATTTTAACTTTGGACTTGAATACTTCACGCAATTAGGTTCCTTTATTTGTGGGTAAAAACCATTTTATCTTTAATCTAGGTATATTTTGTTTTAAAACTATTTAGAATAAAAGTTTGTTAATCGGATTTCGATAGGTTATAGGACTATATATGAACTTTAGTCGTGTCCAAAAACAAATAAAATAACCTACGTAATAAAAACGAAAAATGCACCAAATATAATATTCAAATAGTTTATTACTTCACCAATAGATGGCACTAGCACATTATACACTGAAACGTTGTAGGCATATTTATATTTACAAACAAGCCTAACTCGCGCTTGCAGATTTCACGCAATCTGTAATTAACTTCGTGATTTTTAGAACACATTATGTTCAAGGATGTAGAACCGTTGTTCGCTGATAATTATATTATTTATAGCTGGCTCTGCAGTGGAATAAGGCCGATATTTGCATATGCGTGTTGGGCCCGGCCCGGATTTGAAGTTTGTTCGATACAGTACGTTATGTAAGGTTGTTGTGCCGTACGGTAGCACGACGAGCGTAGTAACCAGGGTAGCCAATAGCAGTAGACTGGAGGTTTTATGCGGACAATGAACGCTGCTACGTTAGGAGAACAGTTTTAGTTTTACAGGAATATGCCCACAAAACTAATCATATTCTTCTAGTTACGTAATACATTTTTTTTCTAATAAAGAGACACTGCATAGTCATAACTCTTTCCCATTGGAGCACACAGTCACTTAAACTACTGGATTTACTCTGGACAATATTTTTATGACTCGACTTAAGGTGCTTCACCTTTTCGTCTCGTACCAAAGTTTTAGTTATAGGTAGTTTCAAATTAAACAGCTGTAGACGATGACTCAATAAACAAAAGTTAAACTGCAGCACGACTGCAACGACGTAGTTCAAAATGTGACTAATGCACAATTGAACTGAATTATTCTCAGACGTCATAACGGCTAGAGTGCTAGACTAATCAATCGCATAACCATTTCTAACTACTAATATTACTAAAAGAAAAAAACTAGATACCGATCTCTCCTATTTATTGTTAGTTTTTTTGCTGTAGCTTGGAAAATTAAGTTATTTATTTGATTATATTTTCGAGTATTAACCAATGCTGATATAGGTCGGTTTAAATTATACATAATTGCTTCAGTAACAACCAAAACATTAACAAAATCAAATCCTAGTAGAAAATCTGTATTGTTGAACCCACGCGCGACCTCCAAACAACACCACAAATAAATATTATTAACAATGTTTTAATCTAAACCCTAAGCTAAAAACATTGGTGTAATTTCCGACATGTGAAGTCATAAATCAAGCATAGAGTAGATAATAATTACTGTTAGAGACTTTTTATACCGAATGTTGGAGGATCGGGCGGCATATTGCGTCAAATAATAAATTGCAATTTGGCTGCCCACCAAAACATCGTGTGAGCCTATATCTTACTCAGTTTAATGGAGTTATTACGCAAAACTGCAACGTCTGGAGTTCTGGAGATATCGAGTGTGTTAGAATTAGATCACATAGAGTAGACTATCTTGAAATGCGTAAAAATTACTTACTTTGACTATTGATCTCAATATCTTTGTCAATAAATAACAGTTTTTCCAAATAATATATGAAGTTTACTAATTTTATTATAGTGACAGTTAAACGAATCATATATATGCCCAAAATAATCAATTAAAACATAACAGCACAACAGCTTCGAGAAACTCTTGTTAAAGACAGTACACTAAACAGGGGATAAGAATAAAGACTAAAGTAAAAAGTAAGAAATTTTGCAAATGGAGCATAAAATCTTTCTAAAGTATCGACAACAAAAACAAAAAGAAACTATGAGTTACAAAAACCTTAACTTGTCCAACTTTATTGTCACACACAAGGTGTAACAAAGAAACAGATTAGCACACAGATAAATTGCAGTCACGACGGAAGGAGACGTGACGCTGCAATTTCCACCGCGATAAATTGAACGTTACGCAATTCCGCAAGTAAATCGCTCTTGGAACCAGCTGGATCGCACTTCCTCAGGAACTGGGACATGGAAATGATATTGTCTGTGCCATAAACTATCTGAATTTCATTTATTGACGTCATGAACATTGCATTATGTACAATGTACATACATTCATCTCTATGTTTTCATCACATGTAATAAGTATTCTATGACGTGATTGAACTATTAGATACAATACTAAGAAAGAGAAAAATAGTGGTCGATTTTTTATATTAAAATCATTTTTTGACATAAATACAACTCAAAAACTAAAAGGTATGCGTTACTATCTATGACTAAATCAGAAATTACATACTTATTAGATAATATATTTTGGTGTACAACTATCCGAGTAAGATCAGGCCAAATGCGAATATTTTTTTCCTGCAACAGAACTTAACTAATGTTCTGTAGAGAAAAATATTCGAATTAAGTATCAAGTAGTTATGTCAATATGCTTGACGTAAAGTGATAAATTATTCAAATAAAGGAGGTTAAATATTGAACTTTCTATAAAATTGATAGTAACACCCACACCGGGGGGTCGTCAATAAATCTAGCAACATTACAAAGCAGCCGCAACTCCATAAATTACAATAAAAGCATTCTAGTGCATTAGCAAAAACCCATCGATACCCAACAATTTAGTGCCAAATATTCTTTTATACCGCATTCTCTTTGTCCTCAAGACAAATTACTTTTACGTGGAAAGGCTACAGAATTCCTACGATACATTTACGTGAAAGTATTAAGTACAGAATTAGCAAGAATATAAAGTTAATTCGCTATTACCTAGGCACTTATACTGATAGGTGATAAAATGTGGGGCGATGACGTGTTGGTTCGTTTTGATGTTACCTACATTGTACAATAATTGTAGTACATATACACTCTTATTAATAAACGTGGATTAGAGCTAGATTAACTTTAGTCTACGACTTACGTTTGGATTAGTGAAATGTCATATTAATAAACATGGAATAAGAAGGGAGTAAGCTAATCCGAGCCTACTCCTCGGTTTAAAGTTATTCCCAGGCGCCATGTGGTTTAACGACGGAGTAACCGTAGATTAGATTCAGATCTATCCTAAATTGTAAGTTTTATTCTTGTCGTAGGTTTATTTGAAATGGAGAGGGAATACTTTATAGATGATCTAAGGTTAATAAATGAAGTTATTGAAATTGAAAACCAGAATACAACATTAGCGAGACGTATTATATTGTACTGGGTGGCGCAAAAGTACTGGCACTAAAGAAAATACCTTTATTTTTTTTATATGACATTTTCTGTCATTCTGTTGTTGAAAATTGTGTAGTGAACAAATGTAAAATACACTGAAAATAAACATGGACCGTTTTACTCCCCAAGAACGTGGAATAATTGTGTCAATGTTCTTACGGAATAATTCATCAGTGATAAGAACACAACGTGAATTTCGTCGACGATTTCCCCACCGTCCGGCACCGATTGGTCGCACAATTCGACGCTTTGCCACACGCCTTGAAGCAACTGGCTCAACATTGGATAGACCTAAGTCTGGGAGACCAAGAACAGGCCGTTCAGCTGAAAATATCGATGCTGTGCGCGAAGATGTGGAAGAGTGTCCAGAAACATCAACGAGGCGACGTGCCACGCAATTGGGCATTTCCAGACGGACCCTGCAGCGTATTTTGGTGAAAGACTTAAAGATGTTCCCGTATAAAACTCAAATGACTCATCAGCTGCTGCCTGCTGACCACCGAGCTCGTCTAGATTACTGCCAGCGCGTCATAAACCTCAACCTTGAAGAGGATGATTTTCCTTCAAAATTGGTTATGAGTGACGAAGCGCATTTCCATCTCTCAGGGCATGTCAATAAGCAGAATACTCGGTTCTGGGGCACTGATAATCCGCGCATTATTCAAGAAACACCTCTACACCCACTAAAAGTTACTGTATGGTGTGGCATCTGTGTTGACAGAGTGATCGGACCCTATTTTTTCGAAGACGCTGGAGGCAATGCGATAACTGTCACTGGAGAACGCTACAGAACCATGTTACGTGAGTTTTTGATACCCAGTTTGGACGAATTGGGGCTGGAGCATATCTGGTTTCAACAAGACGGCGCTACGGCACACACAGCGCGCGACACTATGGACTTAGTGAGGGACGCTTTTCCAGGCCGAGTTATCTCTCGTTTTGGCGATTTGCCTTGGCCTGCAAGATCACCCGATCTGACCAGTCCAGACTTCTTTCTTTGGGGTTTTTTGAAATCTCGGGTGTATGTGAACAAGCCACAGACTCTCGCAGCTCTAAAAGAAAACATTCGTCAAGAAATAACGAACATATCGCAGGAAGTGTTACGGCAAGTTATGCAAAATGTCATAAATAGGGCTCAAATGTGTATCAACTCTGGAGGTCACCATTTAAAAGACATCATCTTTAAATCCTAATGGTACGAAATTTAATGGTACAAATATACATTTAAAAAAACCTAAATCTAGTTTTCTAATTTAGAAAAAATGTTATAGCCGAACCAAATAGGGTCTTTACTTTTGCGCCACCCAGTACAAGATACGAAACAATCCACTCGAAGACCTTCAGGAAGATATGTTTAAATATAAGTATAGATTTTCGCGGGCAACTGCCTGTTTCATTATTGACATGTCATTGACATTTAAAATGGATCGAAGTAATTGCACAAAACAATAAAATACAAGTACCTACTTATTATAATGCAATACAAAATCACCAAACTAATTTTAATAAAATTTATCATCACGAAATATATTTCGACGTGACTTACCTTTTCTTCTTCATCCCAGTTGATAGATCTATTCCGTTTTTGGCTCATTTTAAAGGATTTAAAATACAGAATTATAAATGACTAGCTGTTGCCCGCGGCTCCGCCCGCGTGGAACAGCCTATATGTTAATCCAACCTATATACATACCAAATTTCAACCAAATCGGTCCAGCCGTTTATGCGTGAAAGAGTAACAAACATCCACACATCCACACATCCATTCTCACAAACTTTCACATTTATAATATTAGTAGGAAGGTACTATGAGGTTTTTATCAATTCAATTCAATAATTTTGGTGGTTTTTTTTGGAGTTTTCTATCTTTTCAAAAACCGCGCGTCAACAGCACTGTCAAGGGTCCATAATGTCAACCACAGAACACTTATGTCAACATTAAGCATTACATTCGTTCTTAGTTCATTCACAGACACAATTTTTTACTTTTAAAATAACTGGGTTGCCATAAAACACGCCTTAATCCCAGTGTAAGGAATGTATAGTTACTTCGAGGTTACTCCACGTTTATTAATAACAATATTAATTCGTGCTTAATACGACGTTACTCTGAGATTAACTAGTCCAAGTGTAACTTCAGATTAAGTCTGGATTACGTGATTTTTATTAATAAGAGAGATAATGTATAGTCAACGCTTTCGCTATTTTGTTAATTTGAATTTTCAACTAAGGTAACAAAAGAGTACCTAACATTCGACAAGACTGGACAGTGAATTCGTGGACATCTACGCATTGAAAGTGACAATGCATGCCGCCAGCCTTCTGGCCTCCCTCCCAGTTGACGGCGATGGGGAGGAATTCTTTGACACTCGAAACTGTTGGTTTGTATAATACATTATGTTTTTATATTTTATTTAAATTTCAATAGGTAATATGTTTATGCAGGTACATTATGTAAATATATAAAATATTTATTTATTTTATCAGATAAATATTTTTACCTACTAAAGGAAACAGAAGTTCAGTCAAGGCTTCTACATAAGTATATCAAAAATCATATCTAACTCCGAATTTTATATAAAACTAAAGATCGAATAAATACATATTCCCTTAGGTAAGATACTGTTAGTTAGTAGTAGTTAATAGATTAATTTCCAAAGTAGCAGCAAATAAATGGATCTGTCTAACATCCACTGAAACCGCCGGCAATATTCTCCTAGCAAATTATAAATCTCAGTATATCACTAGAAATAGGAATAGGAGAATTAAATATGAATTGTAATACGACGTAAAATCGGATTGATGACGTCAATTGGAAAATGAACGAAGTTACATCTATGAAATAACGTTTTCATTGATGTTATCGTCCAATGATTGAGATGGGCAGCAGGAAAGCACATAAGTCAGACGGTTACACGCACGTTACAGTTTTGTATATAATATCGAAATACCATAAATAGTTACGAGTACCAAAATTGTCCTTCGAAAGCCCGTGCACGTTGGGGTATTAGCCACTACATGACATGGATATCTGCATCTAAATTTACAGGCCAAGATAAGGAGCAAAACTTAAGTCCAATAAAATCAGGAAAGGATGCTTATGCCGTAAACAACATCACTATTGGCTGTTTTGTCATCTAGCAAGATAAAATGACATACGATAGCTTAGTTTTAAATTAGTGATTCTGTTCCTTGAACAATCTATGATCCAAAAACAGGTATCACACAAATACGGACAATATATTCATTACAATATAACCATATATTATTGAAGAACCATTGTGAACAAACCATTATAAGAAATTGAAGAAACTTAGTCCAATCTTTCGCAGAATTCACAGTTGTTTCAAATTTATCGAATAACGAACTTCTAAAGAGAGGAAATATTTATAAATACACTACTAAAGCGCAGATAAAAAGCAATTCCCAGAATACATAAATTTAATTTTCAACGAACCGAATCTATTCCAACACCATGATTTGAATTTACTTTTGCACAAAAAGAAAATAAAAACAAGTGGAAAATTAATGTTGACGTTACAAGTTCATGAGATAGAGAGCCGTGTCATTGCCAAGGCAACTGTGACACTTCCTCTTTTAATGTGGTTAGGGCATTAACTCACTCTAACGTAACGTCCATAAACATGAATGCCTGCTACTGCTACACGTAACGATCTATCGTAGCAGTTTAAAACTACAAGGATACCTTAATTTCTTTGTGCCCAATTGATCTTTTTACTTTAAGTCTTAGTATAGTAACACACTCCGTTATTATTACAATAATGTGACCTTTTCAATAAAAAAAATCGGTGGAGCAACAAGCACATTTGTTTGTTCAAAAGAAATATATAAGTATTCCTAAACAAACCTACTAAATGTGTTTCACATGTGGACACAAGAGCTCTTCGGGGAGAGTATTGGACCAAATCAATACCGATAAATTAATAAGAGTATCATTATTTTATATTGTGCAAAGCAGGGGGGGTGTACAGTGTAGGTGGCAATATTAAAAGTATAGAAATATGTATTTGAGTCATGCCACATCCTACCGCTGCTGCGGCAAGAAAATACGAATTTGATTCCGTAATTGCCTAGACATTGGCGACCAGCAGTCTTCAACATCAAACATAATAAAAGTTGCCACAATGAGTCAGTACCCTTACAAGAACTACGTAAGATCAGAGCTATAAAAAACTTGTGTTAGTTCTTTGCGTTAAGTCTATATGGAGTAGCTGTGCTATTAAGCGATCTATTTTCTCACTTGGACTCAGTCAGTCATTCTAACCTTATATTCTGACGCTCGGACCATCGTTCATACGCGGATCGCATCCTTATTTGCAAGTTAAACAGGTATATGGCTTTGGCCATAACGCTCTTAAGACTTGACAAACACCCAATTAACTAATATCAAGAATACCCAGACGAAGGACCCGTTTATCTGTGAATCATGCAAAAACACTCAATTGCCGTGCAAACACACAATTTTAATTTCATAGTGGTTATTGTGCTTTTTGCGGTCTAATTGCTTCAAAAACGGTATTTAATAGAAGCTCTTGTAGATAGATATAGTACGATAGCAACTATCTGATCTTTATAAACACATAACGAACTACAATAAAGACTATTAAGTGGCAGTGAATCTAAAGTGCCACAATATTAATCTATCCGTTGTATCCACATCAAACAGTTGGCATGTATTCACAGGCGAGGCAAATGAACGACCCACGGGCGCGTCTCATCCATTGTTGAAGACTACAGGCTAGAGACGTGCTTCTTGGACCAACGACCTTGTCTAATAAAATATTAAATGATTAGAGGAGGGAATCCAAGACATAATACAGATTATTTATTGCTTTATTACACTCCCAAATTCTTCCTTAGCTCACGTGCTCACGCATTATACCCCGTTAAATCATTATTCATATTTTTTGTCCAAATGTGATATTCTCTTTTTACTTTTACCTTTCAACTTATCCTGTATGCTGCCACCTTTTCATGAGAATGCTTGAAATACTCTCAACATTTGCTTTATGATTTCAACATGAAGCGAGACTGCATAATGTTGACTTAGCAACTAATATACGAGAGAGATTTAAGTTATAGTTACAAGTGATATAAGTTCGTAGCGACTCGATACGGTCGCCAACTTAAATAACTGAAGTTCACAGTTTTATAATACTTGCAACATTTGCGTCATTTAGCTCAACATTTTATATTTCCAATGCTATAAAACTTTACTGCCACATAACCTAGGTTTCGAGGGGCTGTTTAAAGGTAAAAAATACCAGGTAGTTTAAGAGCTCTCATGTAGCGGAACTGTTAACAAGCGGGGGCTAAAAATACCGTCGGGTGGCACGACAGCCGCGACCGACCTTCGGGGCAATTTTTAAACAAACCGGTATTGCAATTCGATTACACGACAACCTTCATGTGCCATGATATTTTAGAAAATAACTTCGCTTTTCCAAACCGAAGAAATAATCAGCGGGAAGGAAAGGGAGGCGATAACGTCAACCAATTTCCCCAGTCAGATGATATCGGATCCGTTACATTGAAGACTTCTTGTGCACAATTCCGAAATTCTTGTTGTAACAATATCATTCGATACCGATTTTCGTATTAGGTATGTGAAGTCAGGTTAAGGTAATTGACCAAAACCTGACCAACCAGTTGCAGAAGGTGTATGTTCACCCCGGGTGGTCCAGAATCACGATTGTTAATTTGGTAAAATTCTTTTCGATTTGTGTATATTTATAAATTTGGCAACGAGAATACAATTAAGTACCTTTTTATTTTTAGGTTTGTGAATATTTTGGTTTTTTAGTAACATTTACAAGGTTTTGGTTGGTTTTATATATGGTGGTATGGTTGGCTTAATTTTTTTGTAGTTATCAAAACGTATTAAGTGAAGGCCGCCGTTGCAGATGGCAACTAAGCTACAAGGGTGCTATTCAACTTATTAGCCTCATCATATACTACCCCAAGCAAAGCTTAAAGGGCACGGGATTGTCTGAAGACGAAAACAGGAACTAGATGGGGTAACTCTTAATAAGATACAAGAAAATTGTTCAGCTCGCCTTATTGCTAACTAGCAACAGACTTAAAAATGCAAGCTTCTTTGAAGTGTCACGTATATTTAGAATAGCAGTTGCCTACGGCTTCAAGGATGCTCACGGAGTCTCCGCGACCAATGAACCTCATCAGTTGTTACGCAAAACGTCTATAAGTGACATAATATCTAAATGCAGAACTTGGATTCCTGGCGAGTGCACAGGCGCGAGTTCACAGACCGACGAGTTTAATTCCCCTCGTTATAAACAAGAGAACTGGCGGTGCTCCAAACGGGAATCAAACCGCACCCACAGAGAAACATGCCGGTAATAAATACGACTATTGTTTTTATATAGACTGACGGCACTTGAAACTATATGCAGGTTTTGATTTCTCTATACGATTTAAGGTTGTGTTTGCTATTACGTGAGGTACAGAAATAGAAGCCGAACTAACAATACATTAGCACGCTGGTGATTTTTTTGTACTACTACGAGTACAAAACAACAACAATTTACCAACCGGTAGTAACAAATAGTAGTAACAAATAGTAGTTCTTCTTCATCCTAGCGTTAATCCCAGTCGCATCCGAAGCTTTCACCTCGGAGTCTGGGTCCGCTTTACCAGTCTAACTGCGGATTTGGCTGGACTTCGAACTTCGAACAAATAATTAGTATATACAGTGTTAATAGGGGACCACGTTAAATAGCAATAATATGCTGCATTTGGCACACAGACATATGTGATTTTCCCTCGATTTGCGAGAGTACCTGAGACCTGCATTCGTCACTTTCTTTTCCATTTTTCGGATAATGTGTGGTGACACTTCAGTGCTATGTGCGTTCATAGGTCAGTATATCAGCTTATTTTAGGTGGGCGATAATTAGCAGTATAAAAATATCATAAGCACGTGACTTGACTGAATTTAAGCATATTATTTGGAAGCGCTTAAAAACAAACTTTCCTGCTCAAATTAGTATTTTTGCCCAAAGCAATACTGACACTTTTGTAAAATGTTTTGATCTATAAAAAAGGCATGTTTACTACGTCAGTCCGAAGCTTATATTTTAGAGTGTATATCTCAAAAATGGATCTCTGCCTTTTCGCCGAAAATTTTTTGGCCGATTATCACTTGCCAACTAACGTTATGCAGAATTTTATTTCGCAGAATAATCATTTGCCAACTTGTGATATAATTTTGTTTTTATTACCCAACCTCACAGTTGCCAATTTTACGTTTGGTCTTCCTTTCAGAATGACACTTTTCAAAATGCCAACTTTCCAGTAGCGAATGTTTTAGTTAGCGTAATATTCATGTAGTTGTTGTCAAAATTACTGAATGTGGCGTACAAAAATACTAAGTAAGCCACTATTTATGGATGGTTATAAAAAAATAACCACGAAGGCTAAAGCGGGAGCTCCGCTCCGCTCCGCTCCCGCGTTAGCCTTCTAACCTAACCTATCCAACTCGGGGCGCACTATAGTCGATTCGTCTAAAAGTTGTCTGGCCTAATAAATAATTTGACAAAAGATAAATTCCCCAAACGTTTTTTGTCATTACAATAATCAGCTTAACAATAATTCTACCAAATGAAACGTTGTCATACAAAAATTTGACAATCGTTAGTCGTCAAAGTGAAAAATAGGCGAAACGTTGGTTGGCAAGTGATAATCGGCCAAACAATTTTCGGCGAAAAGGCAGGATCCCCTCAAAAATGTATATCCAGACGGTTAGTGAACTTGGATATTTTAATTTTGAACATCCGGAGAAAATTCGGTAAATATAGTAGTAGCCATTCCATTAGGCAGTTCTTTAAATAGCTCTCATGTACGCTCTTCCTGGTGAATGTTTGATTCCTTATATTTTTAAAACAAACGTTTACATAAATAAAAACACGACGGTGTGTGAAAATACATTTCGGTAAACTTACAAATCCTACGTTTCGCATCTTTCTACGTAAATTGAATTCAGGTAAATTTGATAAAAAACAGCATCTCAAGTTACAGAATCATCCTGTGTGTATTTGTCCAAAATCGACATGTGCCAATATGTGGTTGGTTGATGCGCGCACGCACTATTTAAAGCGGATATAGGCCAAGTCAGTGGGGCGACCGTGCGATTAGTGCCAATCGGTGGCCAGGTGGCAACTGAGCGCTGTTACTCTATTTCAGTCTTACTATCGTCTGCGCTATCGTGGAGGGAAATTGGTTTTATATAGCGTTACTTACGTATGAATGGTTTCATCAATGGATTTGAATTAGGATCCAATCTTTTTCTATTTTTACACGTATGCCCAAAAAGGAGTAGCCGGAGCTTTCACGTAAAGCGGTTGTACTTCCATAGAGGACAGCGTAAATGAGAATGGGTTTTAGAATAAAGTGATCAGTTGATTTTTGAATTTTGTAATCAATATTAAGTCTCCTCAAAATTGTTCCAGAAATCAATACTATTCGCGACAAAAACTAGCATACCCATTACAGAAATACATTGTTTTATCTATATTGTCATTTTTTAAAAGGGGTTCTCCGTTAAATTGAAAGTCTAATGGAGGAACGTGAAGCTCATCTACAGTAATATAAGTTTCAAGACACGTTCCTACATCACGAGACTACGAGACAAGACACAGCAGACTTCAGAGACATGAAGGATATAATATCTTTGTGGTTCTGTTAAAGTAACATTCCATTACAACAGAAGTGCTTTCGTGAAAGGTTATTGAGTCATTCATGGATGCAGAACCAGTATTCTTTATTTACGTTCCAATTTTCTTTACGGGAGTATACTTTTATAGGTTCCCAGATGTAGACAGTAGACAGATAGTGACTTCGTAACCCTTTCAATAATATGGCTCTGCCACAAACGACCACAGAGGGGTATTTAAGTGGTCGATATCGTGTAAAATTCTTATGTATGATACTAAGCTGTAGATATAAATTACAATATTTGTACTCTCAATACATGCTTGAGTCTGTAGTCCAGAGTACAAGGCATAGGGATATTGCTACAGAGTTTCAATGTTTTAAAATTGTTTATGACACTAAAGGAGCAACCCGAACAACAAGTTATAACTTCTATGTAAAAAGGCAAAAGAAACTTAATTTGTTATTCCATTAGATGTAATACAAACCATTGTTCATTATATTATTTTTAATGGCGGTTTTATTTCACGTTGTTAATTATAATAATATTCTACAACAATATATTTTTAATTACATCGAACGGACTAACAAATTAGTACATTAAATGGAGTTTAATCAAAACCCGACATGAGTTATTTTAAAACAAGGTATGTGGAATTAATTAAACATTTGGCATATTTTAAACGCATCCTATTCTCAATATTCTAAACTGACTGCTGACTGTTTGACTGCCTCTGTGGCGTAGCGGTAGTGAACGCGGCTGCTACGCAGGAGGCGCGGGTTCGATCCCCGCTCAGTGCCAATATTTGTATGCATGAATATGAATATTTGCATTGGTCTGGGTGTTTCTATGTATAATATGTATGTATTTACAAAAAAAAAGTATCTAAGTATTTATATCCGCATTCTAGATTCCATAACACAAGCTAATTAAGCTTACCATGGGTCTAGATAGCGTTGTGTAGAATGTTGTACAGTATTAAAAAAAAAAACTCGAAGAATGGAATATATGCCATCTACACAATATAAGAACTAGACGGGCCAAGATTGTTTAAAAATCGATCTTGATGATCTTCTGCGTCGAATTGGCCATTAGTTGTGCAATAACAACTATTCACAATTGTGAAGAGATTCGTTTCCGACCCTGGCGTGGCTCGGTCGTTAACCACAGTCTATAACATCTCTATTACAATTAGCACGGACCGCCGGTGTTCCGCCCAATTAGACACAATTTCAAGCGGTTAGCTGTTCCGATACGGCAACTCTATTTTTTTCAACTCAATATGAAAATCTTGATTGCCTCGCCAAGCACAAACGCTGTGTAACACCGGCTTTCTTATGCACTCTAATAATAATTTGACTACTAAAATATGAAGTTACCTAGGAAACCTCTGAGTATTCAAAGAAAGTTAGAACTTGTGTGTCAGTTGAACACTTGTTGCAGGCAAACAACATTCATGACTGACCACAGTGGAAATGTCTGAGCTTATCTATATTTCAGATATCACTCATGCCAGTTGCTCAAACGACCTCAACACACGTCTTACAGCTGTAATATCTTTTGTATCTGTTAGAAAAAATGCACCTCATCCACATACCCCGTGAAACGAGAATGCTCTTATTGCTATTTGAAGCTCGAACCGTTCTCAACTATGCCAGCAAATTGTTACAGAGCGGTACGTTACTACTGCAACGAGGATCGGACGCTGCACCGCCAAGACCAGACCAATCTCGAGCGTGTGGTCGCTGAGTCTTCGCTGCAATGGTGGCAGGTGTTACTGTGACTCAGTTCCCTCCTGGCCTGGTAACGGAGAACAGCTACTCAAGCCACACGCTCCCATGGAAGTGCCTCATAAACAAAATATCATCACTTACTATATTGGATGCGTAATTAAAGGGACCCTTGAGAGGACTATTCGCTATAATATTATATTTGTTTAAAGATTACTTTGACTACCTTTACATCAACGTCACTCATGCTCGTTATTTTGGAAGGCTCCCAGCTAATTAACGTCTCTTTGCGCGCAGTAAAACTGTCGTGAGGTACTTAATTAGTTGGTTCAACAAACGGCCTAAAATGTGGAATTCGTAATGAAGATGCGAACCGTTTCCACCCTTCTTAATCTAAGCAACCAAGGTCAAACAAGGCCAGCCACGAGGTAAAATATTACATCAAATTAAGATAAAATTATATTTTATCAGTTGGGGAAGTAACACAATGATTAGGTACAATTTTATTATTATATCATAATATTAAATTATATTAGAATTAAATTACAGACAAATATGATACATTATAAAGGGGAAAAGGGTAACCTGAGTTAATTTAGTGCATTACTTTCTTTCTCTTAAGGCCCCGAATCAGATCAGCATCGAAAAATCGGTATTTTCGAAACCGTTTTTCTTTTTAACTATAAAACCTACAGATCTGTAATTCACATGCCTGCATACTACAGGTCCTGTAGTATGCAGGCATGTGAATTACAGATCTGTAGGTTGAAATTTTAGATTATTTGGATACATATTCTACATATTATACATAATATATATTCCTGTACAGGATATACAGAGTAACTTCACCTTTTCCTAAATTAAATAAAAAAGGAGGAAATAGCTGAAAAGAGGTTCTGAACATCACTCTACTCTTTCTTATGAAACCAAATATTTTCTAGAATATGTATCCAAATAATCTAAAATTTCACATGTATGTTAAATAAGTGTATTAGCATGACGTGACCTTCTTAATTAGTAACCATCGCCTATAATGTTATCTATTAAAATTAGATTTACTGATTTTTACGGTTCAAATATGAGCGAATAACCTTGAGCATTTGTATGGTCAAAGTCATTCGCGTATGTAATCACCTTAAGTCGACAGCTTCGTCAAAAATTAAAGCGATTTTTGCTACAGAAGTCACTAGCATAAGCAGTTTTCTATAATCTCTAACCTGTCCCCCCCCCCCCCCCCCCCGGTTACCGCGACTGATCTTATCTTCAATGGTATTAATATCTAATGCCTACCAATAAAACACCTCGATCGAATATAATGTGAGATGAGAAGAATACAGGCAGACGCGATTTATTACAGGCGAAACTTATTGCCTATTTTTCGACCTAACGACTTGGAAAGGAGAATTATGATAGCAAATCAAACAGTTCATGCGGTTCTTGTGCTTCAAAAGTTCTTTATTATCTCTGAAAAACAGTTTATATAAGTTTCATTTAGAGATAGCCATGCAGGAGTGCCTTTTGCATGTTGCCTTGAACTACTCAGTTTCTCGTGGGCTGAACTGACGTCAAGCCTAAAGCACTCAATGGGAAATGTGCATGAACAAATCAAAACGTACTGCCATAATAAATAAACTCCCAAAGTTTACTTATACATGATTTACACGCGGGCTCCAGTTTTATTAGTTTTATTATCGGTGCAGGAGAACCGAAGATCATCGTCGTTAACATCTCAGAAGTAACAATTAGTTTGTACAGAAAATGTCTTCAGCCACGTCACATCCTTGCAGAATTTGTGTCGGGTAAATATTAGGTTAGCTACATCGTGTGATAATAAATAGAACATTACTGTGGCTGCTTCCTGGGATAAACTGCTAACTGCTTCACTAGGGATGCGACCGAGGACGGACGCGCCCGGTCCGCAGATATGACTCGGTTACGTTACGTGTAAGTATTTGTGCTTATCTTTGAACCAGTCTTGCATTTCATGGTAGAACAAGATACAAATATAAGGGGTGTTTTTCGTGCAGCTACATTTGCTACCTGCAAACTATCCTTCCTGTCTTTTATAACATTTTGAAAGTGTGTCGTACAAGAATATAAGAAACACTCCATGTCGGGCTGGTCCGGGGCCCGTTTACTCTTTCCCCTGCTTTTGGTTTAACTTGTACGACTTTTCTGGGAGCGATTGCCGTCTGACCTCTTAAATACGAGAGAGAAAGGTGCCAGTGTCTCGTCGGTCAATCAACAGGTGTATCGGCTTGCAAGTGAGGATAGCTGGGCCAAACAGTCTTAGTGGGCGCCATACACAATTCCTGGTTAACCAATTGTTTTCAACGCCCCTAATGCAAGTAACCTTGACAATCAGGAACTGTTACGCGCCACGTTAAATAACACGCAGTTATCGTAGTCTGTTTTTGATAAATTCTAAGAACATCGCTATCTGTAATCACCTTCATTCAGGCTAAAACGTACGTAAATAAGACGCAAGCAATCTTCCGCGTAAAAAACATTATAACAATAACAAACGATAAATATTCAATTTAAACTCTTGCGAACTTCTTAGTAATACGGTCACTGCGCGTACGGCCAAGGAGTGGAACTCCTTGCCTGAGTCTGTTCAAAAAATCTAGCTCCTAACCTGGGAATCTTTATGTTACAAGTAAACAGGTATGTTGCTTCTAGCCAAACACGCAGTCAGATTGGAAAAAGCGGACCCCGGACTCCGAAGTAAGAAGAAGGTATGTTGTAGGGAAACGTGTTGCATTGTAGACCACAGCATCACTGAGAAGGTAAGACAGTGGTCAAACACTAGTCTATAAAAACAAACTTATCCTGATGTATGCAGTGAGGGCGGAGGATCGGAAGCAATGGCGCACATTGGGAGAGGCATGTGTCCAGCGGCAGATACAATAGGCTTATTGATTAATGCAGTGTTTGTGTACCTATATGAATGCTATGGTCGATGTCCCAGGTCAGTTTGTATTAGTACCATGAAGTAGGCAAAAAGCGCCCTTTAACGATAATAAACTCTTTCCAAATAACTTCGTGGCGACCCGCGAAGACTGGATACAGACGTGAGTATGTGTAAGAAAATACAAATTCGGGCGATAGATATATTATAATCATTAAAGGATGTAGATCACGCAAGCTTTCCCATTTGAATTTGGTGAGGGACGCCCCGGACGACTGAGAAAATACCTTACGAACACTGCGACAGAAATGTGTTCTTTGCTGACAGAACTCAATATTATATTTATGAAAAGAAACTAAACATAACCATCGCTAGTTTCCGCTTAAATCGTAAATATTGGAATTAATATCTGCGCCAAGTGACGCTCTATTTGATTTAAGTTTTATGAGAGATGGGGACGAGCGTCCAATAAACGTCAAACGTACTCGATGCGCACGCACATCAGTCGTAGCAACTTTATGTTCTCTGTCTGCGTCCCAGTGATCACGGTGATGTGTTTAGATATTTTAATAAATGAATAATTCTTGTATAAACACAAGCATACGCAATAAATTTCATTTTTATAACACGTTAATGGAGTTAACACATACTACATTTTATTTTAAGTGTAAATTATATTAATTTATTATTCATGATTAAAGCGGTACTTTTAGTGGTGTTCTAGGCAAAATTATACAAAAAAAAACAATAGTCCCACTACCCTGGACATTTGTATATCTATTGGATGTCGATAACCAGTTGCTTACCCATCCACTTAACCGAGGAGTTCTGGCAACTTTAAACAGTTCCATAAGAAATTTTGGCAAAATCTATAAATGAATGCAATGGCAACGCATATTCAAGTATGGTAAAATACGGCAGAAATCGGTAAATAAATATTTTAGGGCATATTACAGTGCGTTATCTAGAGACAAATATTATACAGATTTTCTTGTTAATACAGACATATTCTACATAGAAAAGAAACAAGTAATATACGGCAAACGAGTTATTATAAGTTTATAGAATATTGAACAAACAAGTTTTTATTGAGTCTCATCTCACCGACATATTATGTCGAAAATGATTAGAAGTTTAACAATGCGTGGAACAAGTACAAGCCAAAGCTGTACAGCGAACAAGAACTGGATGTTTACGTCTTTACGCATATCAGGTGGCACCTAGTCTGCTAATATTCTCACCAGCGTTTGACACAATTATGTCAGGGTAGTTGTCAGACATTCTCGCTAATACTCTATTAATAGAGTACGTTAAAACAGGATGATTTATTAACTGAGCCGACGACAACGCAATCTGTGCGAACTTGTGAAGTAATATCGAGGACTAACAATCGTTTGGACGTAACTACAAACGTACTCGTACAAAATTCAATTACATGTGTGTATAAGAAAACATCTAAGTTCCAAGACGAGAAAAGATTCTGAGAAAATTGTCTGTTATCAAAAAGCAAAGCCATTACAATGAAAGGAGAAAGGGACATAAAGGGACGACAACCGCGACGTTTATATCCCCCACATGAGGAAAACTAACAGAAATGCCCGAACTACGGGTTATCATCCCTCGCAACATCCTCATTGGGAAAAATAAACAAAAGTGTCTAAGGATATTTTCTTAGATAACGAAATTACGTAAAGGCAATAAATATGCCGTAGACCATGCAATTTTATTCAACTCTCAATTTTTCTCACACGCGTCTAAAGTATTCTCATAACAGTAAATTACAGTACTTTTGTAAGCATGAAACATTATCGTAAGATGTTTTATTTAATTGTTTAACGTCTGTAAAGCTCATGTAGCGAAGTTTTCACTTTCGTTGTCGGAAAGTGAATTGCTATTTTTACATTTATCCACGTTTAACATTGTTGAGGTTCGTATATTTACAGAGTTGGAACAAAGTAAACAAAACAAGAAGGATTTCCAGGTTAGTCGCACACTCGTTAGTAACACACGCACCTTGCGCTGTGCCGGCGTTTTCGTACTTCGTTTTGAGCTTAGCGGCCGTCGCGCGCGCATCCGACCTGACACTATCCGTGGCCGAACTGGTGGTTGTGGTGGTCCTGAACGACAGGGTTGTGGAGAAAGACGAGGAGAAGGACGAGCCTAGACCCAGGCCGAGGGTTGTGCGGTAACGACGTCTGTACATTGTGAGGTGTGCACGCAACGAATGTCAGATCACGACTGAGCAGCGCACGCGTTAACCCGGAAAAGCGGTCGCGATTTATTATAGTACGAGAAAGTCGCTCCCAGACGCGTAGACGCAAGGGAGTTAATAGATGTCCATCACGCCTTCTCACTTTAGGAATTAGCAGGACAGCCCGTCTACTGATCTACACCAATTTTACCTTCCATATAATTTTCTTTAATGCTATTCAGGTACTTATGAAAAGGAAGTAATAACTTGAGACAATGACACTTGTAAAATAATGTTTATACGGCCGCTGTTTGAGCATCAATTTACTTATCGATCAGAAGGTTCTTTACAAGGACCCATGACAGCTTTGAATTGCTTTTGTTTAAATCTAAAATTGGTATCCCTAAATCCTAATAGCTAATTGCTACTGATGTCGCGTATGTTGCGTTGGAGTTTGGAAGTACGTTCATTAGATACTACTGCGTGAACGTGCTTCCAAAACTTCAAATGTCATTATTGTCTGCTTGTTTAATTGCTTGTTATTGTGTGGCCACTTTGCACTAAATAAATGTTTCTTTCTTTCTAATAAACATGAAGGCGTCATATCCCGATTGCATCCGAGGGCCCTCACCTCGAGCATCGGAGCCGCCTTCTGGCTTTTCATCCTTCACTTCACACGGTCTTGGAAATCCATGATGGTGAGAGAGCCCCGGATCTTCAATTTTTTTTAGGCGGGGCAAAAACTGAAAATGCCGCCCCCGGCCGCTTTTTTGCCCTACGTAAATTCCCTTGAATGCCGGCGGGGGGAGGGGGGGGGGGTGTGTCTATCCGACATGATTTTATTTTCAGTCAAAAGTATAACCCATCTTTCCCTCATGCCACCTTGAGTCCTCGCTCGCATCACAGTGACGACAGACTATATACAGACGTGGACTCCTATCTGATCCGAAACAGGTGGTCCACGAGACACCCTCTCCCGGAGATCACCTGCATCAGCCGGTACGGCAGGCTCCGTCCGTGTCGCCTCTCTAGCCAGTCTTCCATGATAACACGGCTTGCCCTGCGCTCGGTCGCCCAAGTCGTTCCTTCTACTCCATCATGATGTCCGGATGGAGCTGGACTTCTCGAGGCTCGGGTTCCCGTCCCTGCTCCCACGTCAACTTTCACCACTAATATAGCAATTTCCCAAACCAGAGAGACTTGGGAGATGCACCCTGAAGCACCTGAACCTTATTGCGAAGCACACAGTCGTATCCGATGTTCCACAGGAGTCACTCCTTTGACAGGGTTACTCCTGTCAAATGAGTGACCCCAAGACCGATTTCTGCGGAGTACCTCATGACATTTGATGACGACCAAGGCCGGTCACTGTTAGGTAGATGATGGCTCTCTCCGTCAAATACACCCTGACTAGGCGGCAAAGGTAGAGATGCACTTCATGGTACACGAGCGCCTCTCTGGAAGTCCTGGTAAGTCTTGGGCAAGGTGTTGAACGCATTGGCGATGTGATGTCCAAGGACACCGCTAACATTACCTCGCCCCGGGCAAACTCATCCTTCACCAGAGCCCTCATGAGCATAGAATGGACTGGAATGGAAAGGGGACTCTTTTGTCCGCACTTAGCCTCATTTTTTGGGCCATTGTGATTGGACCTCATAAGCATGATGGCATCTACGGTGGAGCACCTCTGGCTGAAGCGATATTGGCCATTCGCCATCTCCGGCCACAACCTGGAGCGGCGTCCGATGAGGCACTTCCCTATAACTCTTTCAAAGAGTTTGCGCACCTCGTCAAGCACCACTATGGGTTGGTAGGCTAACGGTGAGTCCACCGGGCGCCCTTTCGAACGGGGACCATTTACCTCGTCTTCCATGATTGCGGAAATTGGCTCCGCTATAAACATGCGTTAAGAAGCTCTGTCACTTGGGGACTTGGAGATCTTCGACTAGAGTAAGGACCCACTCTCGTCCTGGAATGACGTCGGGTCCCGGGGCGGTTTTGTTACTTCTTGGCTCTGATCATTGCACCGCCAGCCCTAGTTCTACCTCAAGTGACCTCGAGTCGTCGTCGTCATCCACACTGGGCGCCATAGGCGACCGAGGCTCAGTAGTCTGCGGTGGAACGTGTTTCGTCAGCTGCGCTGGGAATAGGGAGCCATCAACTCCTCTGAATAGAACTGGTGGAGACACCTAGTCAACGGGGTCCAGGGGTGCAGCTTGCCGCTTTCCATAAGGCAAGGCCGCCCCCAAGGGGGCGGCCTTTCATCTGCAAAGTTTGATTTTGCCGCCCCCTGATGCTGCCGCCCGGAGCACGTGCCCCGGCTTGCCCCCCCTAGATCCGGCCCTGTGGTGAGACCATTGATGGAGAGAGAATCCCTAATTATTATTTTTGAAGGAATATTAATAGCTGAACGCGAGCCCCTAACCTCTCCAGCGAAGCAAAATTGTTTGTGTTAAAGTTAGTTCACGGTTCACGTCGATAATGTAATGGACAGGATTCATACCCCGAGCCTCTCGATAGGGTGACTTCACTAAGCTATCAATTCCTTATTAGCTAAGTGTTGTGAATTTCGTAACAATCGAATGAGTTGTTAATTTTATTGGGTGAGTTGTTTGATAGAAAGAAGAATACAGATATACTGTGAGCAATGTGGTTAAAATGACTTTAGTCCTCTGGGCACGCGGCACGGATGAGTACCGAGACGAAAGTCAGCAGAACATAATTCAATGAATTGCTGATGATGATGATTTGAATGAAAAAACGTCATTAGCAGCTGAAAAAATCTATAAAAGAGGATAGGAATATCTTCGGAGCCTTACCTGCAAGCAGTACGCTCAATCGGGATGAACGAGATCATGGCGCAGGCTTCACTCTCGCGATGGTGGGCGCTCTCGTAAAAGCCAAAATAAACCAAAATATGGAAAAGTGGAGTAGATTGGTGCCTGGGCTCTTAATTGTAGTAAAAGCGTCAGTAACTTAGTGGTTAAGGAGTCGGCCTTACAATCATTAGGTCCCGGGTTCGAATCCTGGCCATTACATTACCGACGTGAACCCACTCCTCACACAAGCAATTTAGCTTAGCTGGAGGGGATAATATGAATACTAGTTACTAGTATTCCTTAAAAAGAAAAGAAATCAGGCACAGGTGTATACATGTAAGTATTGATAGAAAGAAAATAATGACAGATAGAGGGAGAAAAATTGGGAGTATACATATACTGATATACAGTATATACCATGTACTAGACACATATAATATACAGTATATAGTTATATACCATGTCTAGATACGTGGTATATAACTATATACTGTTGTTGGCCAAAACATAGAGGTATCACAGAAAGATTTACAGATTTACTTTACTATGAAACTTTTACTGTGTATTATTGTTTTTTTTAGGTGACACACTGAGAACTTGTCTAAACCGAAACAATTGCTCCCTCAAAAGCAGAACAGAGTGGGTACTTAACTAAAACAACATGAATATAATTTTAAAGTATGTTATATCTAACTTTCCTTTCAAAATGCCTGCCAACATTTTACCTGCACTGTTACGTAACACAACATAATCGTTATATAGCAGCCATCAGTAGCAGACAGATGCAATACCTATCACACTGCAAGCTTTGAGAATTTATCTGTATTCTCTCTGTAATACAATTACATACATAAGTATGCCCACTTTAAACATACTGTAGGTCCCTAGGCTCTAAGGGGTAAGCCTCAGCTGCCGCTGGGACTCAATGCCGAGATCATGATATAATACCCTATAATGCAGAAAATTGAGACGTTTATAATCCACAGCTATATCAAAGCTCTAATAAACATAATGTTTTAAATTAAGTAGCATAATATTTATTTTCTGTTCAGTTAGCTGGAATACTGAAGCCTTTTTCATTTCTACCCTCATTTTTTTTACCTCAGATGAGAAACATCTTTGGTATTATTACCACATAGGATCAGCATAGCAAACCCAGCTGGCAAGCATACTCAAGTGTGAACTAATGCCATAAAGTTCAATAAATAAATATTCACCATAAATTTATATTAATGTAAATGACACTTTCTGAAATATGAAAAAAAAATCTACGATAGTGATGATAATTCACATCTAGGCGAGATGAAATATAGCAATCACATTATGTAAACAATGAATATTTCTTTTACTACAGTGGTAATGTGTGAAGCATCATCATTTACATACATTAAGTAAATAACTTGCAGCACTGACAGCATATTTCAATACTTGAATGCCTGCCTTAGCAGATAATATGGGATTTAATCACATTCCTACCTTATCAACATATAGAATATGTATTGTATTCATTGTATGGTTTTGTTTTGAAACACTAAAAAGTTCATGGACAAGATTGAACAGATTATAAGCATGTAGGTACCTACAACATATTATCCTAATTCAGGAGCATGTGTGAGATAGGATACTTACCGTTTATCGACCAGATATGTGAAGGCAGCGAGTGCGCGGCGTACACCCGCCCGAGCGACAGCGATGTGCCGGCCACTGGCCCGGTTTCTTCGTTGGAGCTGGAGTCAGTATCAGGGCTGGCAGCCGCCGAGGCTTCATAGCTCTGTGAGTTCGGAGGAATCGCAATCGCCTCGTGAGAACTATGCAGGTCTGGTACAGAAGACAACGACCTGGCTCGCTGTCGATCGTTCGTCACCTGTATTCCAGGGATCGCTCTAAGCAGGCTGAACCCTGCAGCCCCAGATACTACATCAGAGCTAGAGCTCGTGGAGAATGTCCTCGCCCGCGGACTCTGGCCCCCGTTCGCAGTACTCGCCTTTGCGCCCATTGCGACTCCGTTACGCAAAATTCGCACCTGTCACGCACTAAAACCGAGAATCACGACCACACACGGGACGCAAC
Organism: Eilema depressum; assembly: GCA_914767945.1. Taxonomy (NCBI): domain Eukaryota; kingdom Metazoa; phylum Arthropoda; class Insecta; order Lepidoptera; family Erebidae; genus Eilema; species Eilema depressum. Next base: position 21,312,652 of record OU612025.1, read on the forward strand.
CACCATTCCGGTGGTAGACATCGTACGACACACAGATAATAGTTAACAATTCGCAAAAAAAATAACACACAATCGACAATCACAAGTATGAAGCAAAATTGTAAACAGCCCTTGCATGTGCCGTGCTGCAAAATTTTGACAGTTCTGACTTTTTTTATGTGAAGTTGGAACGGTTCTCCCATCTGCGATGCGCCATCTTCGTTCGAAAACTTAAATCAAATAGATTTAAACAAATTATTTCATCGTTGAGACGTATGGACGTTGGGTTGGGCATATCCGCATATCATCAACATCCTCATACGTATTTTCCTGATTGCATTCGAGGCTAAGGTGAACTCGGAGTTAAGCTCGCCTTCTGGCTCCTTCTCCTCTCTTCGCACGATCTTAAACGTCCATGATGATAGCAGATAGTGAGGCCATCGGCACGCAAGTCACGGCATGTCACCCTTCACGATGTCAAGCCAGGACTTCTTGGGCCTACCCCTTTTAACTGGACCCGGTGGGGGCGCCAGACATTTGGTACCCACGTAGCATATCGGTTTCTGCAAGACGTGACCACACGAATTTTATATGCAATATCACCGACATGAAGGCTGCCGTGAGAAGGCTGATGTGAGAATGCAGTATAATCATCTTCGTGTCACGCTCACGCAGCTCCTGCTTGTGTAGCTCCTACAGCGGCCGCGGCTTACAGTCATGTACAAGGACAGGCCAACTGGTCGTCTTATAGACCTGCCAGCCCCTTCAACCCAACTAGCATTTTAGGGTCACATGTGACGCCAGTCATTTCACGCTATTTGGCCCACGCAGCGGCAAAATGCGTGCCTTGACATCACAATCGATGTCACCAGTCACGTGAAGTAATATTGCGATGATAGTACATCAATTACATCACCCTGAATAGCGCAAGCTCACTCAAGTGCAAGCACAAATGTGTTCAATAGGCAGGTGAAAGTGGACTTCAAGCTCATGACCCTGGTGCCGTACGTACTTACCTACACTTGTACGTGGATGGAGAGTTCACGTCAAAGAGTATAGTATAGGAGGTTCACGTGCGCTCATACATGCAGGTTCACCGCCAAGATTGACTATATTAGCACTCCTTGAGCGCTGATTAGGTGTAGTGCTCGTGTAGCACTTAATTGAGGGTTTTTGTATCCCTACCTTCACATCAATCATTTTTTTAGGTTCAATATTTTTATCACTGAAGGCTAAAAAGAAAAATCTATCTATTGTATCCGTGTCTTACTCCTCAAACGTATCCATCCAGCACTTGCCTTGTTGTCAACTGTCATTTGTCATTTCCTTATGTCAAATATCGTGTAATCGATGACGAATTGGCACCATAATAGTGACTATAGTGAGAAATAATAACTTTTGAATAATTTCTGGAGTAATCATAGAATCATTATATGTTAGCCATGAATAACCCAGGAATGAATTCTGCCACTGTAAGTATATAGAGAGTAGATAGATGTTTGATTTCGTAGCAACATATTAACTGCAGCGATTTATTGTGATTTCTTTAATAGCATTCAGTAACGTATTTTAACTAGATATGATCATCTGATTCTTTATGGCCATGTTATCGTAACCCCTTAACTATATTCTCATCCCAGCTGTTTTGTTTTGCAAATTAATTATGTTATTTTGGACGCATCGTTATAATGATGTGTATAGTAGAGTTGGCTTTGCACGGCTTGAGCTGATGTAGTGTCATTACCACGCTACTTACAGCCAGGTGTGCCGCAGGTGCCGCTGCTCGACGACGACACCATCGCCTTCGGTGAAGAAGATAACGCTAACAAACAGTTTGTGTAAGTTATCTTATGTTAAAGTTTTACATGGAAATATCAATGTGTCACCCATATAGATATTATCTGTGTTTAACACTGATATTATCTGTGCTAAAAACTAATGGTATAACAGAGGGGAATAAATAAACATGAGTGCACTCTTATCTTTTAAAATCACCAGTATATAGAAAGAAATGTTAATATCCTCCTTTTATTTCTCCAAAGTTGAATAAAAGCAAACAATTCTGTGAACACAATTAAAAATCTTGTTTCTGAAAAATTGACATGTTTAATAACAATATGCTTAACATTATTTGCTGCTATTTCCAGGCATCCCTACATAGTGTTCTTCCACCTAGTCTTCCGGAGCTCAGCAATAGTTGTGTACCTGTTATGTGGCTGGTTCTCGGACTCCTTCATAGCCAGCTTCGTACTTGTCATATTGCTACTCTCCGCTGACTTCTGGACTGTTAAAAACCTCACTGGTGAGTATTTGTTTAGTTAACATCCGCAAATTCTGGTTTTAGTTCATTTTTCAATTGAAGAAAGCAATTGAGCCATAGTGTAAGTAGCTTGTTACTCTTACCAATGGCATAAGTTGATATTTGGTGTAGTCCATTTAGAGCACCCAGCATAAAAGCTTGTGTGCAAATAGCACTTAGCTTAGACCATGAAAGGCAGGCAGGATATACACTGTAACAAGGCTGTAACTTTTAAAAAAATAAGAGGTGCCACCCCAGTCAGGTACAGTTGAATTCAAAAGTGCAGTAGGAATCCTACGTAACTATAGTGTCAACATTCTAGCGCTACTTGTGACTTTTTTCTTTTAGGACAATTAACACACACACATAAATTGTTCTTCCGTAGGAATATTATCGATAATTTCGTTGTCACTACGTAAGCAACCCGTGGCCGAGTGGTTAAAGCATGAGGTTTGTGGAAATGCAAAGGTTGATGGTTCAAATTCTACGATCTTGCAATAACACTTTTTGTGTTTCATTTATAAATTAATATCATTGTATTATTTGTTAAATTTTAGCAAATATCAACATAAAATGTAAAAAGAATGCCAACTTCATGCAAAATTACTTTATCAATATTTAAAATTATATTTTTGTCATAAATATAAAAAAAATGTTATAAGCTGGAATCGAACCTGGAACCTCTTATCATTGTGCATCTATAGTATCTTGCTTAACCCATTTAGCTATCAGTTAATTTACTAAGTTGGTAAATTACTGTATTAGTATCTAATGACACACACACATAATGTAAACACAAAACCGGGCCGGCGCGCGGACGCACGCCACGCCATTTTGAGCCTTGTTGTACTAATGCACTTATGAACTCTGACTGTACATCCAAATCCAAACAGTTTATCTAGTTATGTCTCACAGATTTTTTTTTTTTTTTAAGTTTTTTTTATACCACTTAGGGCGCAGACAATCACACGGCTTACCTGAGTGAATAAAAACCTAAGTGACAAAATTGCTCATTGCAAAAATTATTTTTAGAGCAAAAGATTATTTGAAAAGTAAGGTGTCGTCCACATTACTTTCTGACTGCATATTGGAATGGATAGGGGACTCTTTTGTCTGCACTTAGCCTCTTTTTTGGCCCATTGTGCGTGAGTACACAGTCTGAAGTAGATATAAGATGAAGTAATAATTTACTTTTTAATTTGCAGGTCGCTTGTTAGTTGGATTGCGATGGTGGAACTATGTAGATGATGATGGCAAGTCTCACTGGGTGTTCGAGGCGAAACAGGTAAATGTACGTTCAGACATGCAATCTTCAAAATAATAGTATTTAATTGGAAATAAATTATATTAAAAATAATGATCAAAGATGGAACAGACTTTAATGTGAGAAAACTCATCAATCAAGTAAGAGATTTGTTACTGAATTTTATTTAGAAGGAAACTTGACTGTCTAATATGTTGGCTTTATATTGTATTATATTTTCTCTGTAAAATGCACTTATTGCTACGCAGGGCACACTAATATCGTATCAGATGATTGCTTCCGTCAGAGATAGTGTGATGAGGACTCGTCGAGTCGGCTATCGCGACTGCCACCGTTATAGTCTGGCTAGCCAAACAGCCGCTTATTCATTATTTGTGCTTACAGAGCGCGCGAAAGATGGCCGCTTGTGTTCGAATGTTTGTCCTTGAGAACCTACTGCAGTCCACTGCTGGACATAGGCCTCCCCCAACACGCGCCACGTTTGCCGATCCTCCGCCTTCCGCATCCAGTCCGTCCCAGCCACCTTTCGCAGGTCATCAGTCCACCTAGCTAGGGGGTGTCCCACCTTCCGTTTACCTTCACGCGGTCTCCACTCTAGGACTCGTTTGCTCCAACGGCCATCAGTCCTTCGGCAGATGTGGCCAGCCCACTGCCACTTCAGCTTGCTTATTCTGCGAGCTATGTCGGTAACTTTGGTTCTTTGTCGGATAACCTCATTACGAATTCTATCCTTGAAAGAGACTCCAAGCATAGCTCGCTCCATAGCCCGCTGCGTGACTTTTAGGTCACGGACTAACCCCACCGTCAGTGGCCACGTTTCGGCACCGTAGGTCATAACAGGCAGGACGCACTGGTCGAAAACCTTTGTTTTGAGGCATTGCGGCAGGGGGGAGGAGAAGACCCGGCGCAATTTTCCAAATGCTGCCCATCCCAGTTGGATTCTTCTGGCTACTTCTTTCTCGAAATTGTTTTTACCGAGCTGGATAACTTGCCCCAGGTAGCTATATTTTTTAACAACTCCGAGTGTCGCCCCTTCGATGGCAATCGGTCTCGGTACAACATGTTCATTGAACATAATCTTGGTTTTATCCAAGTTTACACCAAGGCCGATTTGTCGAGAAGCTCCATTTAGGCTGTGCAGCATTTCGTCGTAGATGCGATATATTGTGATTTTTTTTCTGCACACAAGGGGGCCAGCAACTGACAGGCAAAATTGCATTATCATTTACCTGACTACACAGGGAGGGTAATGTTTTTACAGTGTATGAACATTGGATGGGACGCGCTACAGCCCAAAAAGGGCGGGGCGGATTTAGCATAGGATGTATCGTCAGATTACTGGGTTAAGATGATGAAGGTTCCTGATCGTATTTTTGACTCCAATATAAGATTAAATTGAAAATTTTCAGAACCGCGTGAACCAAAACGAGAGCCGTCTGTTCTGGATGGGTCTGGTGATGTGCCCGCTCATCTGGTCCACGTTCTTCATTTTCTGTTTGTTTGGCCTGAAGTTCAAATGGATGGTTTGTATGCCTCAATTTGTTAGTAAATTGACGAAGTAACCAGTCATTGCCACCTTAGTTAACTATAGCGTTGCGTAACTAACATAAGATTTTAACTCTGACTAAGACCTAAAGAAATTAACCACATTAAAATCCATACAGTAGTTTTTGCCAAACAGGCAAGAATTCCAAAAATATATATTTACGTGTTCACCTAGTCTTAGAACAGCAAAGCACTGCGGTTCCAGCCAGCCAGTTAGTTGTGATATGGTTTGACATGCAGCCAGCATGTGGATCTCGTATATCCATTTATCTTCTGCCATTTCTTGATATCTAGTTACCCTTTTAATGTGTAAGTTAACAAACAATAACGTTCCAGCTGTTGGTTCTGATCGCGCTGACGCTGAACGGCGCCAACCTGTACGGCTACATCAAGTGCAAGTTCGGCGCCAAGGAGAACCTCAAGTCGGCCACCACGGAGTTCGTGAAGCGCCAGCTGTTCCAGAACGCCTCCACCTTCATGTTCACGCCCGCGCCACCCACCACTGGCAACACTGGCGTCGTGTAAACCACATACAACACTCTGTAAATTATATTGTACAGTTTAGCACATGGACGTAGAAAAATAGGACATCGTCTGAAGCACAAAAATGGAGGCGATTGTGCTTGTATTAGTGAATTGATATGTTGGTATATCGGCAAACGTGGCGCATATTGGGAGAGGCCTATGTCCAGCAGTGGACTGCAATAGGCTAATTGATTGATTGATGTTGGTATTTGAGGAATATTTTACTACTTTTTTAACTTTCTTTTCTCACTTTTTAATTCTCACTCATTTTTTTTACGGACCTTCGTGCATTTATGGTGGTTGACTGGCTCACTATGGTGTGAATATGGCGTGTCAAGTGTACGGACAGTTCCACTGGCTTTATGTGCTTACTTTAAGGGTCCTCTACACGTAGACAGATTCATCTGCGGATGTTAGCGGCGGACGCGTTCGCCGACGTGTGGACAAATCTACCATAATGGTTAAAAATCTACCATAGACGAGCAAGTCGCCCCGTCTGCACGTTGGCGTACGCGTCCCCGGATGACATCTGCGGATAAATCTGTCTACGTGTAGAGGAGCCATTAGGTAAGTATTTCACTTAAATTTTACGCGAGACGCCGTCCGTAGGTTTTTCTACGTCCATGGTTTAGCACAGAAACAGCCAATTGAGAGTTTGATCTGGCAAATATTAATTAAAAAGTTCACTATTTATAATAAATCAAAGAAGCACAAAAGTGTGCTACGTGGAGTATAGCGCCCTATACTGTTCGGTTGAATATTATCTGTTATGTCGAGCGAGTTCCGTGGTTCTAGTGTGGGTGTGGCGCGACTTATGAGTTCCGTAGAATATTGTACGAATGTTTTATAACATAGATAAGTATAATAAAAAGGGTCAGTACTGAAAGTTTAAATATTACAAAACATTCGTTTTGTCCTTGTTACTAATCTTTAATCTTACAGTCATAGTTCATTACTTTAACCAACCATTGTGTGTAAGAGATATGCTTTATGTGTGTAGTTAGTATTTGAAACAGATTCTTATATATCTATTTATTTGAAAAAAAAAAAAACACATTTGCAGTATTTTTACATAAAGGTTTTTGTTTAAAAATGGTGTCTGAGAGAATTGTCAGAACTTGGTTATTGTGAGATTTCTGTTTTAAAAGTTGTGATGTTCTGTGGAACTGCTTATTGTGTCTAAAGTGTTTATGTACCACGATTGTGCGCATGCGTGAATGTGCTTATAACTACTACAGTTGCGGCACGCTATGATGGCCTTTTTGACACGACTGGTTTTGCTCGTTTTCTCTTTAATGGTGCGCTTAATATTGGACAACGAACTGTGGGGTGAGCACGAACAACTATCGTATTCGTATCGTGAACGTAACGAGAGCACCAATCTCCAGAGACCAATCGCAATGCTCCGTGCTATCGTTACGTTCACGATACGTTTACGATAGTTGTTCATGCTCACCCCACTGTTAGACGAATAACTAAAGAAAAATATGGCGAGACTGGCACAGAAGAAAATAAACTTCACTCACCCAAAACGATCAAAATCAGTCCTCTAATGGACCGACAGCGTAATGTGCTACTAGACATCTATAGAATATCATCTGTTGGTAACCATTGTGTCGTAATGTTTGTATGTCCAGGGTCCAAAAACTACAATGTTTTTGAAAATGACGCTTACGCATTTATTTAACAGATTATTTAAGCAGATCTAAATGTTTTGTGTCCTGTAGTAAACCAACGTGGTATTGTTAGCGAATTTATTTCTCGTCCAACTAAGTTCTATGTATGTAACGCGACAGATTGTGCTATTGTATATAATTAATTATCGTAAGATTATAAATAAATTTAATTATATCTGTTTCGTCGTTTATTATATTTATATCTTTTATTTATGTTTAACAAGAGTATGAACAGATGTATTTTCTGTTGTGATGTGAAATTGTAAATATAGGAGGGCCTATTACCCTCAAAGTCCTGCATAGTGTTTAGTTTTCCAGACAGCTCTTCAGATAGAAACTAGAATATATTTTGGACAATGATGATTGATGAGTGATCGTTAGCCAGTCGAAACACGTGGATCGAGGGCCCACCTGTACCGCATAAACTATGTACCTACTCTACAGAAAAATGTAAACCAATGTTATGAGCAATTGCATTACGTAGGTAAGTACCTACGGTCCACCTACCAGCTCCCACCTTCCTGTCTCTATTCTCTTTGACCTCCCTTTCTCTGCAAGTGGCTATATGCCATGCAGCGGCACCCGTGGTGTTTACTATCAGGCGGCGCTTGTTTGTTACCTTAGCAGTATGAAACAGGATGTGGCTGTATCGTGGACAAAGCCGTGTGTTTTCTTGTGGTGCCCGAACATTCGTCTTGGTGGACAAACAGGAAAAAAATGAAGATTTATTTTTAATCAATTTTGACAGATAAGGGCTTGCGCGCACTAGTGACTTTGCGCGCAAGTCCTAAATGAAAGCGACCTCGCATAGCTGGTAATGCTGTGAACATCCATGTTTGCTTTAGCGTTGCCACTGTGACTGAAAATATATTATTTTAATCACACTTCAACACATTATTTTACCAAACATAACAGCCTAACAGGAATAATATACCTAAGGACTATACGCATCTATTTTCTAATAGCCAATTTATTAAATAGGATAAAACGCATTATAAAAAATACAAACATTTGAATTGAGAACCTCCCTCTTTTTGGAAGTCGGATAAAAATAACCTTAAATGTATCAAAACATATTTCCAACTCCAAACGCTACAACAAAAAGAATGCTCCAGGTGAGGCTCGAACTCACAACCCCGGCATTACTCACACGTACACTGTCTTATAAGTACCGTGCGCTAACCAATTGCGCCACTGGAGCTATGTCATCTAGGGCTAAATTACGTATCGCTATACACAACGCTCAAAAAGTCAAATAGCACTCTTTTTTCCTGATAATCTAACGTCAAATCAGTCGTTCATTTACTTTTCGTGGCATCTACACGGCTTGAAAATTATTGTGGAATTAATTTTTAATTTTATCACTACCAGTAAGGGCTGATTCGAAGTAAAGCAAAATCAGTTTGACAAGTGCAAAATTTCATCGAAAATACATAAACAAAATGGAAACGTCATCTGGTTTGTTGTGATTAGTTGAAGGAGTATTACCATTAAAATTCTCATAACAATCGTGTTATACAATCTAAAAGTGTAATTAATGATTACCCAGTGTTTTGATTGATGTGTAATATCTACTATATTGTGTCTAATGTACCGACACAATGAATTGGTTCGACACGTCAGGGATTACGAGCCTCGCTAAAACGGCGCTCAAAGAGGCACAGAAGACTATCGATAAAGCACTGGACATCCAGGACGAGAGCGGTGAAGAGCCAGATGACGGATCCTCGCAGTCCACACTGCCGGCCAGCGTGAAGTCCTCCCCAGGCCACACTACAACACCACAAAAAGACAATGCAGATTTCTTTGCTTCCTGGGGCCTTACAATGAGCGCGGAGAGTACACAGGAGCAACCGATTAATGAGCAACCTGTCGTCACTGAGAGCCCGTCCAAGTCTACATCCCAAAGCTTGTGGGGCTCGTTTGCGGGGTCCTTTTTTGAGCAGTCTAAACAAGAGGACGGGACTATTGTTCGACCGCCAAAAGCTAAGTCCATGAATGTAATTTCTGACACGACATATGATAGTCAAGATGATCTTTTCTCCAAAAGCCAACTTATCATGTCAGATAGTGAGGCTTTGGATCACAGAATTACCAAATCCTTAAAAGATGACATTCCTATTGTAGATGAGAGGCGTGATTCGGCTAAGTCAACCAGATTATCTTTGGTCTCAAGTAGAAATAGTTCTGATTCAGTAGAAGTGTTGTCACAAAGTTTAAAAACAACTCCTGATGAGTCTGAGGCCTCTGCTCATTCCATATCACATAGTAGTAGTACTGGTCTGAAACATAATTCAGAATCAGTTGAAATATTGCCAGATAGCTTAGTGAGCCCCAGCTCTATCGAGTGCCTTGGTTTCAATAGTTACTCTAGTGATAAAAATAGTAATTCATCCTCTTTGTGTCTGTCTCCGGAAGACATAAGTGACAAGAAGTTAACACCAGTTGGTGACCAGGCTGAGAGAGCAGAGACAGCTGATAGTGTTAGTTTAGTGGCTGATGATGATGAAGATACTATGTCATACAATTCTATATCAGAATGCACAGCACCTACAGTCTTGGATACAGACGACAACCCAACAGGTCCCTATACAAAACTAGTCAAAATAGATGTCAGTAGGAAAGCTATAGAAAAAGAATTTATACATTTGGAACAAGCCATATTGCCACAGAGAATGCAGATTAGTGAGAACTCCTCTAATGATGGCTCCTGGTCTGACAGGACATTAAATGCAGACAATGATAGTATTATTTTGGAAGGCAATGTTGAGGAACAGAAGAAGGAGCAGGAAGACATACTAATTGACAAATTGAGTGATTCCTCATCATTTTATAATGTAACTGTCAGTAATGAAATGTTGAGGTCTGAGAGCTCAGCATTTGTGAGTGTAGAGAAGCAACAGTGCAATGAATCCAGCAGTGGCTCCTCTCACAAGGAGGGCAGTGTCAAAGAAAGGACATCACCAATTAGTTCAGATAGCAAAAGTGATTTAGTAAAAATAGGCTCGGATCGAACCTCAGGTCACACATCTGGGGATGAACTTGAGACGGCCACATCATCAGATATAGAAATAATCCCAAGCCCTAATGGGGATGGGCATGGCTTCAGGAATAGTCCTGCTAAATATGCATTTAAGCAGTCAAAGTTTGATGGCACTACATCACCAAACCTAGTTGATTTGGTGCTTGGTAAATCTTTAGCAACTAAAATTCGTGGTCATAATAGAGAATTGTCAGAAGCTTCAATACAGAGTAACACAAGTGACGAGAGTCAGGGTTCTGAGAATGAGAGGCTAATGCGAAGGCTGTGTGAGATGACAGAGATACTGGAGGCTAGAGAGAACAGGCTGATGGAGGTTAGCAGAAGTAATGCAGAGCTAGTAGAGAGCAACACAGAACTGAAGAGCCAGGTAGAGTCACTGATGGCAAAGCATGAAGGTGGAGATATAAATACCATCACAGAAGATTACACACAGAGAATGTCTGCATTAGAAAAGAAGTTTCAACAAGCAATAAGAGAAAAGGTAAGTCTTAAAATAGTTATTATATTATTACAATAATTTTCAGTACTACACTACTTTTTATGTAACATTTTTTGCATTGAAAACTGTAAATAATGTTATGTACACCATTACATTTACACACACACATACAGGTCACAACAAGTTGTAAGCATGGCCGCTAGCACATTGTTAATATGATGCAAATAGCAGAGTCATATTGTAAATACCACAGATAATAGTTATCAAGTGTTAATATCATAGAGACGCGTTTAAAATTCAATTTGATTGAGCATGACTTTAGAAACGTCATCAGTCATTTATTTCACAGATTCACTAAAATAAAGTATGTGAGTATGAAGGAATGAAAATGGTTTTAACTATTTCGTTTTTATCACGTTACTGTCCATCCCAAGGTTGCCTGGAAGAAATCGCTTCTAGTGATAAGGCCGCCCATTGTTGATCAAACTGTGTACATGCTACCTAGTACCTACTAGTCATACTGTAAATCTATTGATGTACAATAAAGAATTACCTATCTATCTATCTTCACAAATACAATAATTGAACAAACTGCTTTGTATTGTTATTCTATGGTCATTGTTCACTTTGACTATTTATCAACCAAATTTCAATTTTGCTGCCTAAATGTCCAAAGTTATTTAGATAAAATTTGATCAGTATCAGACTTATATCAGACTGAACAGTTTAAGCTGGTAGACTCCACAAACAAATGTTATCAAATAGGTATCTCTGTTCATTTAGGTCACTTCTGAATGTCAAGATTAGCTTCTTCTTTTACATTTATGTAGTGTTGATGTAGCACTGATAAATTTGAACAAACAGACTTAAATTCCACTGATAGTCTGGATCTTGGACTAGGACTAGGATTATGTTAACATACTGCAACTAAGTTGGCAAACAATCTCACCAGTTGGTAAGTAGTTATGCCTAAACCTATGGAAACTTGCAGCACCCTATACTATACTTTCTTGACAAAACCATGAGACATTTCACCACATTTCCACAGTTTGAGAGTCTGCCAAATTCCTGTCCAACTTGTAAACAAGATAATAAAATATCTGCATGCATATTTTATTATCTTGTATTTTATATGTATCATAATTATTATGTTCTAGTTTTAAAGTGCTGGAGTACTAAAAGCCTTGTCTCCCTTCTTTTCCTTTTGCCTAATCTCTTTCTTCTCTGCACCTGGCAAGGCGTTAACCATTTTCACTCCCGGCAACCAACGGCCCACAGAAGACTCGGTTGTCGCAATTTCATTGGTCGTTAACTCGTTTGGTATACAGCATACGGGGATTCCCCGCAGGCGAGATAACAACCAATGAAAGTTAACAATACATGTTCGGGATTCCCCGCCCCCGCATGCTTTATACCGACCGTGATATCTACCAATGAAATTCATCGGTCGATATACAGCTTGCGAGTCGTGTCGTGAGTCAAATGCTTTTAATAACTGGCGACAACAACACCCCGCATGCGGACCCTATCGACTATACGGTTCCCTAAATGCGGGCCTTGTGGCACGCGTTCCAAAAATCTCCCGCACACCGCATGCGGGCCCTATCGATTAATGAAATTGCGCCATTTTTTATACCACTGAGGCCACAGACAAGCACACGGCCTTCCTGATGGTAAGTGGTTACCGTGGCCTATGGGATTCTGTGCTGTCAGCGCATAGGATAAGTAGGCCTTTGGTTTTTCCACTGACAGTACAAAAACTCCAGTGAGCTCTGGCTATCCTACTCACCGTCGGAAATCCAACACGAGGTTATTAAGCCACGGTCTTCTCTAGGGCGGAGGTACTTCCCCAGTCGGACTGCTCGATTGGGACGGGTATACCGTTGTGTCCTACCTCCTCCATAGTCGGTTCGAGTCCGACAGTGTACTTGTTCTCTATCTTTGTAATAGATATAAACCATCTTACCATCTCAAACTACACCACAAACATGTCTATTGCCGTCTCATGCCATCATATGCTTATCTCCATTACCTTGACCGCTAAGACAGCCATTATGTTCAACAGTACAATAGAATAGAAAAATAAAAGTGTGATGTATTTCTCAATATACAATAGTTTCCTTTGTTATAAACTTGCCTATAGGATCAGCTACGAAAGCAACTCGATACATTGAAGTCTGAGTCATCATCGCGTAAGATCTCGTCGGAGCTGGAGAACAGCCTGAAGGAGAAAGACGAGGTCATCGCACAGCTCCAGGAGGAGGGAGAGAAGCTGGCGCGCCAGCAGCTGCAGCATTCCAACATCATTAAGAAGTTGAGGGCCAAAGAGAAGGACAATGAACAAGTTATCAAGAGTTTGAGGTAATTGATGTCTTATATTTATTTCATTAAGCTTGAACCTTGGAGCTCAGAGTCTGTTCTTTTACTCTATCTCCTGATTTGATCTCTTTGCTTTTACGGGAGTAAGTGCCGCCAGAGCCGGTTTGCATAATGTGCTTGTTGCAATTTTCGAGTCTGATAAGCTGTAGTTACTGTAGTAACAGTACTTCTGCTAGGAAATTATCTTGAAATGAAAATACGCCCGGTAAAACGGCAATAGTTTAGCGCCCTATCACGTGATGAGTCGGCAGTTCGATGAAATTTGGATTAGCCTCAGCTCGCAGAGAATAGCATGAGATATCTTGCGATGAAGCACTGTATGGGCCAATAATGGTGCTGCGACTTGGTTTTCGGCCTTCTCACTTCAGGCGTTGAATATGGTTGTTGCCACTGCCTTCTGCCTTCCCCATATCTTACAGTCACATTGGTTGCTAGTCCCAACGTGACGGAGCCAGGTCAATCAGGGGACTGCCAGCCTCGCAATATATACTTTAAGTAAGAGTATGCTGTTTGTCACGTGGTTTGAGACTGCCGGAACTCTTACCTTGCCTCTTTTGTACTTACTCCTCTTTTCGCCTTAAACTAACTAACCTTCTCTTCATCTTCGACATCGACAAACAAAGTCTTCTATACCTGATGCTAAATAGAATATTAAACATGATGCACGGCAACTTGTTCTAGAGATAAAATAGCGGAGCAGACGGCCGAGCTGGACCGCATCAAGAGATCGGTGGCAGCCAAGGAGGAGCTGGAAGTGAACCAGATTGAGGCAGTGTATAGGTTGACTACTGCCAACAAGAAGATGGAGACTGAACTCATAGAGGTATGTCCTAGACCGTCTTCCACCTACAAGTGAACACTAGGCGGTTCTGGATAATGTAGCTCCTTCGACTATGACAGACAACTAATTGTACTCATAGGGTGTGAATGAGAGGGTGTATGGGCACTCCCAAAGATCTTTGGGCTAAGCTAAACCTCACGTGCTGATTGAAGGACGAGGCTCTGGAGCTGATTTTTTACTCGAGGTTGGCAGGTGAGATGATCCCATAAAAGCCGTTTAAAGCCATTCAAAGGGAGGAGCAGTAATGGGAAAAAATGGAAAGAGGACTTTTTTATCCGCACTTAGCCTCTTTGTTGGGCTATTGTGCGTGCCCCTATATAACGACAGCCATAGATATTGATGTTGGCAAACGGTACCGACGGTTTGACATGCTCTCTGAGACACGACCAGGCCAATGCAAATACCCATATTCATGCATACAAATATTTGTACTGAGCGGGGATCGAACTTGCGCTTCTTGCGTAGCAGTTGCGTTCACTACCCCCACGCCACAGAGACTGTCAAGGTCTAATTTGTCAATGTTAAGTCTAATTTGCTAGCTGCAGACGGCTGCTTACGCAAGCTGAACAAATACAGTGCCGCAGAACTGTGAGTAGCGAACAACTCTCGTACATAAAACTGAAAATAAGTAGACAGATGTTTTATGTCGGCGCTTATCGCAGCGCGTGCGCTTATCAGTTAGGCTATTTAATTATTTGTGCACGCGCTGAGCGAAATTAGAATATTATTGTGTATACATCTCGGTACATGAGGCTGGCTACAATTTATGTAGATTAGTATCACACATCGCGCGTGTGTAATGAAAACGAGGTTCTTTATTCATTAGCTTAGCTTAGTGAGTAACACCTTGTGAATATCAAGATGCTTTTTTTACATTTAAAGCCAGGCCCAATAGGTACCTATATCCTTAAAGGATTATGTAGAGGTGTATTAATACTGGCATTATGCTATGGTTATAGGGGCTGAGTCTATCGATGTCAATAGTGAAGACCATAGTAAAAGTAAAAAAAGGAAAGGTCCAAAAGATGCCCTCTTTTGGACCTTTCCTTTTTTTACTTTTACTATGGTCTTCACTGACTTCTCCTCACTTTCTTCTAGGTTGATCCTTTCCGGGTTATCTATTGACACTTACCTAAAACGATGGTCAATTTGGATTTTAATTTATAGACTATAGCCGATGCCAGCGACTTCGCCCGTGTGGATGTCGGTATTGTGACTTTCGGTCATACCTCTATTATAAACATTACATAAGATTTTAATTTCGAACAAGACCTTCTTGGTAAACTAGAAAATCTGTTCACTACACAGTTGGGAATGGTTGACTTAACATAAGCAAAAGTATTTTTAAATATACTGAATTTATAAACACAATTACCTACATACGCTCACGCCTATTTCCCTCCAGGGTAGGCAGACACAACTGCCTGCCATTCGACACTATCCTTACATACTTCACGAGAATCACGAGCTTCCTCTACTGACATTAATTCGTTCATGCAAGTCCCTCGGTTTCGAGTACTTCTGACTTGCCCTTTACAATGAATGTCCAATGCTATGGTCGCAGACTAAGAGCGTGTTGGACGACACGACGCACAAGTTGGAGAGTTCGCGCACCTCCCTGGACAGCGCGCGGCGGGAGTTGGCGGAGTTGCAGCGCGCGCACGCGGAGTTAGCGCGGCGTGACGCGCACGCGGCGCATGCGCGCGACGAGCAGCGCCGCGCCGCCGACGAGCTGGACAGGGTGCGGGCCGAGCTGCAGCAGCTGCGCCGGGACACCGTCACGGGTACGTGGGTGGGGGGTTGGGTAATCAATAATAATCAATAATCAATTTAATTCGTCAATCATAGGTAAAAAAGGTAGCTCTATCTATCACACTCTGGGGGTGGGTACGGTCACGTTTTGGAGTTCGCAACAGTACATGGCCCATCTTATAAAAAATGGTTAATGTGGCCTATGGACGGGTGTAACATTAGGGGAGTCACATTTGTGCTGTCGATCCTGTAAGAATAGGTGCCGTTAGTGCAGAAGACATTTAGATCTTCTCACTGATAGTACAAGATCTTTCCAGTGAGCTCTGGGTGTTCTACTCATCGTCGGGAACACAACATGATGTTATTATAACCGTGATATTTTACTAGGTACTTCTTCAGTTGGACTGCTCAATTGGGTTGGAAATATTGTCGTCTTGTACCTCCTACAAAATATAAAATAGGGGTCATACAAATAAGTGGGCAGAGTTAATTTTTTAAACGACAAATCATTGACTTTTATATGAAGTTTGTGTTTCTGTTTCATTCTCAGTACCATGCTGTGATAATATTATAGTTCAAAAAAGTCAGTGTAGTTCTAACAATATACGAGATGGTGATCGCTGATCAGGTTACTGTGTGGCCATATCAATAGTTTCCCTGTCGTGCTCTCCCCAGAGGAGAAGAAGTGGGTGCACCGTGAAGAGACGCTTCGACGCGAGCTCCGCGCGGCGCGTGACGCGGCGTCGGCGCTGGAGGCGGCGGCGCCCGACGCCAGCGCCTCTAGCGGCGCCGCCAGCGTGCTGGAGCAGTTAGCGCAGTTACAGCGCGCCGCGCTACACCGCGACCAGGCGCACGCGCATGCTACGCGAGCGCTACAGGTGCAACTGGGTATGTCGCTTGTTTTAGTATGGGGATACCCTCTCCCTTGGCTAGCGAGCATGATTGTATAGTTACCATGTATTGTTTGGAGTTTCCGATATTTCGACGCTGTTGGAAGCATCATGATCATGGAGGAACTGTAGTATCACCGCCAGTACTACAGTTCCTCCGTGATTTTGATGCTTGCAACAGCGCCGAAATATGGGAAACTCCAAACAATACATGGTAAATTTCCCGATAGTTCTAATAGTAATGTGAACGACCATGAAAGTTTAAATACCTATATGGTTGTATTAGGTTCAAACTGAGTAAAATCGTCGGGTCTTATCTCGTCTTATACGAGTATACAAGGAGACTGTGACATCACTCGATAAAAAGTTTCTCATGCACCCTGGATAACCGTGGATCATCTATGACTGTAAGACAATTTTTTTCTTGTGAACCCGTTTGTTCAGTACCTTTCTACAATACATTAGTACTCATCTACTCAACCAGTGTAACTATGTACAAAATTGAAGCACGTTTTCTTAGTGAAACACTAGTTCTTTTTCCCTATGTGCCTAGTAAAACCTATAAAAAAATGTAAGTCTCACTCAAGCATGCTTCTCAAGCAAATGATTGTACTTAAACTAAGAAGTAGACTAAGCATTTTTTGTAAATAGACCAAAAAAAAGCGAAGTCCACTGAGTATCTTGCCGGAGTATTCTCAGGCCGAGGCCGCGTTTCGAAGAGGTGGTCCATTTGCTAAGATAGTCTTTAGTATATATATATTTTTGACGTTTTGTAAGTGCCGTTTTGATGGTCTATACAGAATAAATGATTTTTGACTTTGACTTTGAAAAGCGTGTACTATTCCAGCGGAGGCAGAACGTGCTCTAGCGGTATCACAGGAGCGAGAGCGAGCGGCTCAAGCGGAGCTGACGGCGCTAGCGGACGTGGACGCGCAACTGCACGACGCGAAGAACCAGCTGGCGTACGCCAGGGAAGTAGAGGTGACGCTACGGCTCGACGTCGAGAGGCTGCAGCAGGAACTTGCGAGGTAAAGTCTGCTGGCCACTAGACTTTATCGTATAACTTTGATAAATAAGAATGCACGTCTAAACGAGACTTTATTTAAAAAGTCGTCCGTCACCTTCGCATTAAACCGTATCCTTTGAATTCCAACCACTGTTATGATGGCGTCTATGCAATTTGCGTACATCCATATTTACTAATATTATAAATGCGAAAGTTATTTTGTCTGTCTATTACGATTTCACACCTTAACCACTGAACTGATTTTGATGAGATTTGGTATAGGGTTAGATTAAACTTTGAGAAAGGACATAGGCTACATTGGATCGCGATAACCGACATCCTCGCGGGCAACAAGGGAACAACTAATTAGCTATAATATGAAAATAATACCAAATAAATGTAAAAATAAATTAATCGTGGTTGCCGGCAGAGTAGAATTTGGGCCACCCCATGTCCTCCCATGTGGTGTCGTTTTTATTTTTTTATTTTTTTATACCACTTTGGTGGCAGACAAGCACACGGCCCACCTGATGGAAAGTGGTTACCGTGGCCTATGGACGTATGCAACACCAGGGGCGTCACACTCGTGCTGCCGACCCTGAAGAAACCTTCTTATGCCCTTCTTGAAGAACCCCATATTGTAGTCGCTTGGGAAAACCATCGCGGGGAGTTCATTCCACAGCTTGGGATGAAGTTCCTTTCATACCGCACAGTGCGCACCGTTTCCGGTCGCAATGTGTGAGGATGAACTCCCCGCCTGTGACGAGAAGTGCGATGATAGAATGTAGCTGTGGGCATCATGTCAAACAATTCATCTGAGCACAAACCATTGTATAGGCGGTAAAATATACACAGTGAAGCAAAGGGTTCCACATCGCCTGTGAGTATGGGATTGCCGACGAGCCTCAACGCCCGTCTTTGTACCGAGTCGAAAGGGTCAAGCTGGCACGCAGGCGCTCCGGCGAAAAGGTGACAGCAGTACTCCATGTGGGGCCGAACCTGTGCCTTATAAAGGAGTAGTCGTTGCCCCGCAGTGAAGTACTGCTTCGCCCTGTTGAGCACCCCAAGTTTCTTTGATGCCAACTTGACCTTCGACCGTCGTACAAGGCGACTAAGGGATAGGGCTGTTTAACATTAGACAGATATATACAGCCCAGACTCAGCCTCAGATACAAGGCTCGAGTCAACAATAGTGCTCGGAAAACGGCAATAGACTCACCCCCTATTACGTGGGACCTAATACAATGATTGGTGAAATGTGGGTGTTAATTCACCTCTGCCTAACCCTCCGGGGATAAAGGCGTGATTGTATGTATGTATAAATTAATCGATTGCGTGTGCAATATTATTTAATATTGTTATGAATATTTCAGTAAAAGTGCGGAACTATCTCGCGCGGTAGAAGAGCACAAGAGTCGTGAGGAGGAGCTGCAGGCGCGTCTGACTGCCGTTGAGCAGCAACTGGCGCTGGAGAAGCGCGCGCTCGACACCGAGCGGGGGCGGAACGCGATACTGCAGGTACGGGGGTACGGCTAAGGTCCGGGACGGGTAATGCTAGCCAATACCAACACGGTATTGCTGTCAGCGCGTACTTTATATCATTTCAAATTACAGTAACCGTGACATAATGTTTGTTTCCGACTGCAGGCTTGTTAGTGTCTGTGTAATGTTTAAAAATTTTACTAAATTTTTTGGGTGGCGTAATCAAAAATCAATGTGTTTGTAACATTATTCATTGGTTCTGATAGTTCGTACGAGTATCGGTAGATGGCTCCCACTGTCGCTTTAAGACAGATGTATAGGACAATTTGAGTCATTTTCGGGCGAGGCTCGGTGGCTCAGTGGGTAAGGCATTCCCACTGTAAGGGAAAGATCGCGTGTTCGAGTCCCGCCTGAGGTTGATTTCGCTTTTCCCTATGGTTCAAGATAGTGTGCGTTGTTCCTCCAGGAGCAGGCGGGCGCGTGTCGCGGCGACGTGTCCCCGCACTCCGCCGCCTCCGACGCGCTCTCCGCCGCGCTGTGGCCCGCGGTACGGTCACTACTTACACACCACATACACACACCACACACACCATACACCATCACACACTACACACACCACTCACACCAGACCACTCACACCACACGCACCACACGCACAACACCGCACACACCACAAACACCTATATTCATTACAATATCTACAAATCATTCACTAAAACCATTCATAAATAACAGATTGCATAACTCTGACCGAATTGAACTCGACACGAATAATATTTGATTGCTTATGTGCTCCAGGAGGAAGGTCGCGGCAGTCCGAGCGTGAGCGTGACGGCGGGCGGCGTGACGTTATGTTTTGAGGACGCGCTCACGCGCCGTGACGGCGAGCTGCGCTCTCTGCAGCACCAGCGTGACGTCATGCTGGCCGAGCGCACTGCGCTTACGCAGCACGTTGCTAAACTACAGGCTGCGCTAGACGACCAGCAGGTACGTGACAGCACCGGCAAGTACGGAGCAACTCACTGGCATTCTTCCCCACTGCGAGACGCTCCACTCGCCGTGTTACGGTTAGGGGGCTCTTGTGAGCGACAGCCCTTATCTGTCGTAACTTTTGAGAAGGAAAACATAGATAACAGTATAAGACATGTTGAAGATGGATGAAAGTAAAATAATAATTACAGGTATGTGCACTAATTGCACACCTATGATACAAGCAATAATCTACGTTTGGTCCTCAGTCTCACTTCACCAGAAATACCTAAAAACGCACTTCGTGTAGTCTGAGTACATCGTCACGAAGTTTACCGTCACTATACCTTCGAATATCGCTCGAGATACGCGTTCTGAAATATTGAAATTGTATTATTGATTCGCCCTATCTCCGAGTAACACTGGCAGTTTATGAAATGTTTACTTATTAACATCATGTCCCGTCCGCAGAGCGTGCAGGAGCAGTACGACGCGTTACTGCAGATGTACGGCGAAAAGGAAGAACAGATCGCCGAGCTGCGCCTCGACCTGCAGGACGTCACCGCGCTGTACAAGGCGCAGCTCGACGAGCTCATCGCGCTCAAGCAGGCGCGCCGATAGCGTTCAGAGGGCCCACTCGTCCCCCCGTGCCCGCTCGCCCCCAATTGCCCATTCGCCCCCCAGTGCCCACTCGCCCCCCGGTGCCGCTGGGCCCCTCGGGCCGCCACGCTATGAGGAACTCTAAATAATGTTGCAATATATACACTCAGTGTAAAAAAAACATATATACAGTGTTATGAAATATTTATTAAAAAATAGAAGTTACAATTTTAGTCTTTTCATCGTTAAGTGCTTGATTTTGAAGAAAATAGTATTTTAGTTCTTAAGCGCGCCAAAGCCTTGAAAAGTAACGTTTTCGCATTATTTCACAATCTGATTTCATATCGCGAAACGTAGGTATTTAGATCACGAGTAACTACGAATTTAATCGCCGGCGATATTATGACTGAAAACTGCCACAAAAAAGAAAAAGAGAATATGAAATATGCCATCCTATGCGGCATGCGGCTCTGCATAGAATGGTACATTTCAAATTCCCTTTCTCTTTTCTTTACACATCTTCTCAAATACAACAAGAGAAGAACGTTAGTGTCTTCCAAATTCTTCCAAATTTCAAGATCAATGTTGTGTCACTGCAGTAATCTATTACAAAATTAACATCGGCACTTCATCACTTTACATCCAGTTAGTGGGTACCAATGGATATTGAAATTTTTAAGTATGACACATGTTTATTCATGACCACATACTTGAATAAAAATGCGTCATAAACAAAGTTACAATTTAATATCTCTAAAAATATAGTACGAAACTTTAAAATTTCAATATCGAGTCGGAACTAAATTGAAGATTAATGCCTCTTTGGTGGCATCACTTAATTTATAGTTGAAAGCTCTTCTCAATAGCCTGCGCCAGGACTGAACAATCGGAACTGCAGTGCTAGTCGATACTCAATCCTATCGAGAACAATATTCATTTCGTAATCTAATGAGAATACAAAATTACTGCTATAATTTGAAGTTTGTTTCTACGTTAGGGCGGTTAGGGGTGTACAATAAATTATATTATATTTTGTAATTGGAAAAAAATCTATTGCGTTTACTATAAAGGAAACACATCCTCGAGGTCTGCATAACGTTTTCCGAAGGTTTGTGTAGTCTGCCAATCCGTCCGGTTTACGAGATACAACCCACTCACAGACGGACATACAGCGTAATAAGTGATTTAGATGTAATAAAATTCATTCTGTTTTAGTAATGCTTAAAGTGTAGTGCTTTATTGAAAAACTTCTGCACTGTAATGAATGAATATGATAAAAATATAGGCACTGAAGTTATGCATATAAATTCTATAGCATTATGCGGTGTTTTAGATCTAATTGATTAACTTTAATACTCTGTGCAATATAATATAACATGTATAAAAATAAGTTTTGGGGCAAAGTAAGACTTATTCGAGTAAAATTTTAATGTGGCACTATAGATAATGAAAACATTAGATTAAAAACAACTTGGTATTGTAATGTAAGTGCTTTGTGGTGCACTTGTAACGTTATTATTATTATAACTGTATAAACGTACACTTTTGGGACAGTCAACACCATAGTGATATTAAAGATAGTGCAGTTGAGTCATAAATGAAGGAGTTGTAAGCGAAAATTATTATTTGAAAGGTGCGTTATTTATTATTCTATCTCTTCCTATCTCATAATTAAATGACGCTGATTACAATCATTTCAAGTTACTTTAGTAACAATATAAATCAGTGAATTTCAATATAAAAAATGTCACAGTCCAAACTGAGTGGTCAAATGCATCTACTTGTAACTATAAATGAAGTAGTTTTGACTGAACAGGTTGGTCTAAAATAGCTTTGCCTGAAAATCATTAGTTGATTTATCCTGCAAATGTTCCTGCAAACTATATTCTGGCAGTGACTTGTTATAAAATATACGTTAAATTATTGTATCTGTATAGCTTTTTAGTAAAAATACAATTATGTAAAGATGTTTAGTTCTATATTGTACTTTAAAATCATCGATATAGTGGTTTGCCTTCGATTTGCGAATACAATTTGCAATTTAATATTGACTGTTCTTTTATATTTAAACTTTATTATGTAATGTAAAGAATTATATTGTATTATTATTAAATATTATTCATATAGAACATTAGTGTATAGTAAGGTAGTATTTGAAATTTGTGACACGGTTTTGTAATTTTGAGATTTGACAGTTACTAAGAAGACAAGGAATAGATAATTATATTATACTGGCTTGAGGTGCTTATATAAAGAAATGAACGAGTAACGAGTAGAGCTAGAATTAGAAACTAGTTGGCAAGCCGCGAGGAGTGAGTGTGTAGTTTCGATAATTGTGTAGCTCGGCTATAAGCGAGTGTGCGAGTGAGAGGCGAGCGATTACTCGCATCACTCGCTCGCAGCAGCCAAGCGTACAGTCCTAGCTTTACCATGAGTTGACACCGAAATTAGCGATACTCGCTAATCGCTTAGCGAGTATCGCTGAGCGAGTGTTATCTATCATAGCTCAGCGACAAACTAGTGAAGCGAGTGCTCGCCGGCAGTGTGAACAGTCAGCGATCAACTATTTCTATATGCATCTCTTTTGTTTACACGGATAACACATGCCGCGTGAGCAAAGTGGCCAAGTTATTGTTATATGAAACATCGTCATTCAGGACAAGCACTCAGTCCACCTGATGGGAAGTGGTAACCATCACACTTGTGCTACGAACGACCGACCTCATAAAAACCTTCTATGTCTTGAAGAACCCCATGTTGTATTCGCTTGAGTAACCTAAATCTATAGCAAGGAGCCGCAGCATATCACATATCTTCAACAAGTAGCGATCTGGTATCGTCTTCTGTGTTTATAGTCTTCCGAATTCTTTGTCTTCTTAATGACGTCATGATGTCGCGTGCGTGCTATGTGCTGTGAACTAAACAACGTGGTTTAGTATTCTTGCAAGCATTTACTTCTACCACTTCCACTGCCCACGATATAAGCAGAGATTCTAATATTTATCTTGTTTGCCGGTATAGTTATTTTAGGGTAGATAAAAACAAAGATACAGTCTGTATGCATTTACATTATAAAGATATATTTTACCCAAACTGCCACCTTGTTTTAAAGGAGTCTAATCTTTTTACTTGGAGCTTAGGCTCACTTCAAATTTTGGCTAGAAATAATGAAACGCAAATTGATTTATTTGCCTCTTATCAGGATTACGGCGCTATACTCATTTTCTATCAGATTCAACAGGAAACTTTAGATAAAAACGAAATCTAATAATATCTCTATAACGAGATAATATTATGAATCTGATAGATCATCAAACTCTCAACTTGTCACAGATAATGCACACTTTATCGATATTCCGGTGTTTAGGTACTAAATTCAATTAATTTCCAAACATACCTACACTATCGCTTTAGATGAAGGCGACCCTCGTTAGGTACTGAGACTTCTCCTAACTACTACAACTATCAGGAGAGGTGAAGTCATGTCGACAGACGTGCCCGTTGTAGTCGTGCAGCTGGAAGTGGCAGTGGCGAGCTAGATTGTGATATCTGTGCATCACGAGAGCTGAGTTGACGTGTGTCGGTGAGGTATATTATAGAGCTAAGTACCGGGGTCTAGGGTGGGTAGGTAGATACGGTGCGAGAGACGCGTGGTTCAGGTGACAGTTGATAGATCACGCTTACAAATTTCCGTACGTGTGGTCTTCTAAAATTCGTACCCTGTGCCCACTCGTGTCCACAAATATTGGAGGTCTTTTTATATGTATTTCCCAGTTTTTAAGTATTAGTCCACTGTATCCAACATTAGTCAACTGTCGCCTATATACTACGTCAGCAATAGCTTTTAGTCATCATCCCTATTACATTATAATACAGTAGTGCTATTTTGTAACATACAAATTCGATGTCGGGTCGGGTCTGGTGTCGCTCAGACAAGAGAGTTGAACGTCGAATCTCTTACTCACTCCCGTCGGCTAAGCTAAGGCCATCGTCACATTATTGAATAGTAAACGCGCTGACAACGGCTAAAATGATATCTCTCGTGTGAGTGAGACTTGACATCGAATTAGTATAATAAGGCCTACAAATAAATTAAGTTCCTTCATTATTCACAGTTCACTTCACTTCACACTAAATGTGATTATTGTTATGTAAATAAAACTTATTGCCAAATTGAGTTAGATATTTATTTCACTTTACCTTTTATAATGTCATTAAGTCTCTGAAAGTACGTTGCTCAGCCTGGCACTAAACCAAGGCAGCCCCGGATATTAATTTTTTTTTCAAAGACTGAAAAATGAAGACTTGCTCCACCCAACTTGTGTTGAACTCAAACCGTCTAAAACCGCACGCCGCCGTCTCAGGCCTTCAGATACCGGGGTGTAAGATTGCCTAAGAAATTATCTTTCACACCCCAGGTGACACAGGACCATCTCCGGTTTCTTCCATCGGGGGGAGATGATGGCATCCTCGGTGAAACGCCTTTGGCCGGCTATTTGAAGAAATGAAAGTAACAGTCGCTGTCGATCGAGTTGCACCGGCGAATTGTCGACAGCGCATAATGGGCCTAAAGGTAACGACTGAGTGGGCTGCCTGACTGACTGACTGAAAGAGCTCGTAGCCGGGTGCGCTCAGTGTTCGTTAACCTTCAGTGGGTTATGCTACTTAGGCGAGGTTGCCATTTGGATGGGTAATCGCTTAGTGTTTTTCATCTGAACGTTTTCGTGCTTCGAAGGGCACGTTAAAGCCGGTTCCAGCTGTTATACGAGTAGTAGTCGTAAGGTTAAAAATCGAGACCTATATGGGCAACCCAGAACAACTTTGTCAGTGGTGGTGGTGACAGTGATTGGCCACTAAACATAATGCAGGCTGAGAGGTCAGATGGCAGTTTCTTCCAATAATCCGAGTATAGCCTAAAAATCAAGCCAGTTTAAGCGGAACCCAGACTCCGATCTAGGCCTTGGATGCGACCGAGACTAACGAGTGTAACGCCGCTGGTGTTTCATACGTCCACGTGCCGCGGTAACGGGTAACGGTAACCACTTTCCATCAGGTGGGCCGTGTGTCTGTCTGCCACCTAGGTGGCATAAATTAAAAAAAAACGCAATGATGATGATGATGACGAGTGGACTAACAATGAATGAAACGTTGACTTCAAAGTGTTTTTAATAATAGGATGCTTAACAGCTCAATAGGTACCTATTACCAGGTAATCTGTGCTATTACTGGCAATCCTGGAGGCCATAGAGACTTTTTAATATTGATTTTTTAATTCTGATTTGGGTAATTTATTAAATACCTACAGGGCTACAGTACATATTGTAATAGGGATAAAAATGTAAGTGTGCTAATACACTTTTATACATACCTAAAGTCCGACCAATAAAATAAAAAACCCGTACTGGGGGCGCCAAAAACATCTATGATTATGACAACACCAAGTATAGTGATACACATGTAAAATGCCAATATTTTTCAACACACTTGCTTATGAACAGGCTTTTATTTCCCCGCAATTAAGCACGGAATGACACCTAATATAAAACTGTGACTTTTTCATTGCTTCTTCTTCCTCCTAGCGTTATTCCCAGTCGCATCCGAAGCTTTCAGCTTGGAGTCTGGGGTCCGCTTTTACCAGTCATAGCTACAGATTTGGCTAGACCTCGATATTTTCCGTGAAGCGATTGCCACCTGACCTCCACGACCCAATGTTAACATTAGGCGATATCGAAGCTTTGCAGCTAGACCGTTGTTTTTGGACTTTTTAGGGCACCAACTACCCGTAACGACTGCCATAGATGTCCTTATGGCAACCGGGACCGACGGCTTAACGTGCTCTCCGAGGCACGACCAGACCAATGCAAATACCCATATTTAATGCACACAAATATTTGCACTGAGCGGGGATCGAACCCGCGCCTCCTGCGTAGCGGCCGCGTTCACTACCGCTACGCCACGGAGGCTGTCATGTTTTTCATTGCTATTATTCACAAAAGTGAGTTATAGACTTCTTTTTTTTAATTTCATTAAGTTGCTTTGTTCTTAAGTTTCGATACAAAAAAGATCGTGTCCAATATTACAAACGAATTAATATAGAAAGAAAAGAAAAAGAAAGAACTTGTAGTACGTGTTTAATATACAAAACTTTCACTAAAATGTATTTTTTTTTTCTCTGTTAAAAAGTTAAGTTTTTCTCTGTTAAGATTTCTGGTTAAAATAGAAAAATAGACGCGGCGTGTTATACTGGTTACAAGGACTGGGCACAAATCACAACACAGTAGTATCCGTATAATAGTTTACTGCTTGGAATGGTAAATACAAGTTAGACATACAGTTACACCATGTATAGAACAGGGACCACGCGATATTGTTTTTCGGACTGCATAAAATTCTTGTATTTTATGCCTAACAGCACAGAGATCAAAATAATCGAGCATGATTTTCTTTTTTGCGTTAGGCTTATTTTTCTTAGGCGTAGAAAATACATTTGACGTTTGACCTTCTCTTCGTATTTTTATTACAGAAGATCGGGATATACCTAAAAATGTGAATAATAATTAGTCACAGTAAAATCAGTAGATTAGGCCAATTTCAGTTGCACGTACTCTATGATGTCCTACCCGTCATGTTGACAACAAGGTCCGTGATGTTATTTAGAGGAACAGAGTCCAATCCTTCCTACTTTTTATCCGACAAATACTTTGTTATATTATAAATTACTTTTCTTAACTGGCTTTTAATAGTTTTCGGCATATTACTATAGTTTTGTAGTTTTGTAGCGCTCTCAAACTCAACAACACGCACAATTGACACCACACTGCATTTGCCACACTGACAGATGACCATAATGACATTGTATAGATTGTTACCATATGAAGAAATTAGTTCCAATAGTTTACCGCAATATGGCGAGGTTTTTTATTTTACTGGTCGGGCTTTACTTACTTTTTTGTAATCATATCAAAAATCATATTTTCTACAATAAGTAACCTAATCCTGCACCTACTGCGTATGTAGACATGACGTAAAGTATAACGTTATGCAAATAATAATAGCAGTGTTTTACCTGAAAATAAAACACATATTAAATACTTACCTTATTTGAAGCTTACTTTATGAGAGTAGCGCTTGTCGTATTTCCGGTTTCTTCTGTCTCTTTCACTCTATGTACCCTCTAAATATGTTTATCTCGCTCGCACATCCGGCTACCCCTCCAGGCCTGCCGCCACTATCGCAGTCGAATGCGACAGGCGGGTTTTTGAATCATTGAGTCTCAGATCTGCACCAGGCAGAATTTAAAGCGTAAGCTTCAAATAAGGTAAGTATTTAATATGTGTTTTATTTTCAGGTAAAACACTGCTATTAAACACTTGACCGTTATTTGAAGCTTACTTTATGAGACATGTCTGTTATCGCCTGGTGGGATGACGCCAATGTGATATATAAGTATCTAAGCTCAAGTGGGCCTAAGCACAAATATATATGAGTTATTCAAATATTCAGGGCTACGATAAGAAGGCCCTTTCTATTTATAATAAAACCAAAGGATGTGCAATTTCACATTTATTTAATCAAATTACGAGATTAGATAAAGCCAAGGTACACATAATAAAACATGTTCAACAAAGGTTGCAATATTATGTTCCCACAGTAGAATTTAACAAAAAGAATATTCAAGTAGTTAATCAAATTACCACTGGTTAAATTAAATTAATAGTTTATCTATTAGGAATTAACAAACTGATTTAGTTAATTGGATCAAACAGTCTAGTTATACTAGAGCTAGTGTCTGAAGACATAACCTCCTTGCAGTAGAAGCGTGCGAAGGTGTTCTGTGACCTCCAATTGCCCCTGGAGAGGATTTCGTCCAAGGGAAAATTGTCCGACCAGTTCTTGGACGCAACGGCTGACCGAAAACTTCCTGGTGAGGCCACGACGCCGGCTTCCAACAATAAGGACTTAACCCATCCCGCAATTACGGTACGAGAAGCAGCTCTTGGTTTCCCTCTTACGTTTAGAAACAGGTTGTTACAATTACTTGTACTACGCTTCTCTTCACATATAGCAATAGTACGTTTTACCCAGAATACAGGATCTAAATTTTTGTTTGTAGGATTGTGAGATAGCTTCCACCCGGACTGTCTGTATACAGCCGTGTCTGTTTTAGATCCAAAGATAGGCCATAGGATTAAATGATTATCATTATCAACCAGGTGATTAGAATCTACGGATAACAGGGTTAAGTCGTGCACTCTTCTGCCCGAACATAAAAGCAACAATGTTGCTGTATGTCTACAAGTTGCGAAGGCACTGTTCTCATTTACACAATACCCAATCAAAAATGAAGATAATTTGTCTATGTTCCAGATCGGTCGCTTTATGGGTACAGGTTTTTTCAATGCAATAGATTTTAGAATATGCTTGACTAAGACGTCTGAGCTTAGTTTATCTGCATTATCAGAGTTACTTAAGGTAGAAACGACTGATTTGTGTAACAAGATAGTACTATACGCTAATCCATCTATAATACACAAATCTGCTAGAAAACGAGCTAAGTTTGGCCCTGTAGCTTCTAAAGGGCTTATCGCATGTTCCTTTGTCCACTTAAGCCATCTGTTCCATGCTGCTTTATATGTCTTTTTGGTAGATGGACGCCAGGCAGATTGTAGCAGTTGTATTTGAGCATCGTTCCATTCTGTCAAATTTTGTGACCACCCCCACAACATTTCCACACTTCCATAGTCATTTCTCGGACTTTGGGGGGTGGTACGCCGGTCACTGTGTCTATCAGGTGCAGGTGTAGATTCTCTATTGTGAACGGAGCTGCTAGCGCACGGGCTTTCAGGTCTGGCCGCCAGAACACTCGCTCCCATCTCGGAACTACGACGAGGAATACTCCGGAAGCCGAGTTGAGGTGCTCTAATACCTTCGGTATGAGGTAGGGTGGTGGAAAAACCCAAGCTAGAGGGTAATTCCAGCTGCGGGAGAAGGCATCGTGATATATCGCTTGAGAATCGCTCTGATCCAGCGTTACGTAATTCGTCACTACCTTTGCCCGCTCCGAAGCAAACAGGTCTATCATTGGTACGCCAAACCTTTTGAATATTCTTGTCGTGCACCGAGGTAAGAGATGCCACTCCGGAGGCAGCCGGTGACGGGACAAGTGATCCGCATAGCTGTTGTATTTGCCCGGCAGGTGTTGTATCTTTAAGTTGATCTGGTGGGCGCAAAGAAGGTGGAAAACTTGTTTTGTTAGCTCCATCCCCTCGTTTCTTAGATATGCTACAACAGTTCTGTTGTCGCATTGTACTAAGACCGTTGACTTGGACATCTGTGACCCGTGTTGTTCCAAGGCTTTCAGTATGGCGATCATTTCTTTTTGATTGCAATGGAGGCTCTGTTCTTGGCCCGTCCAGCGTCCTGACAGTGACTGGCCATCGAATTGAACACCCCATGCGATGTTTGATGCGTCTGTGGTAAGAAAATGCGACGGCGGACTGAGATGAATCATGGAAGATCGGTGGCAATTCAGTAGCCACCACTCCAGGTTGTCTCTTACTTCTGTTGGTAGAGTGTAGCAGTTGGTAGTATTCACTTCCTGGATTTTGTTTAGGAACATCAGTGTGTCTCGAAAATTGAGCCTGCCCATAGGCACTGCGAAACTTGCAAAGTTCAGCGTCCCTACTAAGCTCTGGAGGTTTTTTAGGGTTGTTGCACCCTCTTTTAATAATTGTTGAATCTTCTCTTTTAGAGACGTTATTTTCTCGTGCGGCAAGGATCTCTCGTTCAGCCATGGATCCCATACAATGCCTAGATATATTAGACTTTTGCATGGCAATGTTACGGATTTTTGGAGATTTATTTGCCAGCCCAGGTAGCGCAACCGTTCTAGCACTATTTGAATGTGCACTCGGAGCATTTGAGGGTTTTGATGAGCCACCAAAAAATCGTCTAAATAGACCAGTACTCGAATGCCTTCCTGTCTTAACGTTTGTGCTACCCAGTTTGTCAGTGTCGCAAATACTCTGGGGGCTGTACTGAGACCAAATGGAAGACATGTCATTTGCAACAGCTTTCCTTTGTAAACGAGTCGCAGAAACCGCCTGTGCGACGGGCAAATTGGTACATTGAAGTAGGCCTGCGATAGATCTACTTTGCAAAGCCAGTCTTCTGGTTGAAGGAAATTTGCTACGCGGTAGACATTTATTAGTTTGAACGGTGGAGTGAGAACAAATTGGTTCAAACTTTTTAAGTTGAAAATTGGTCGATTGGTGCCATCGGTTTTCGGAACCAGAAACATTGTCGATAAGAAACTGGGGGACCATGCGGCCGTTTCTAGTATACACTGAGACAGCATTTGAGAGATGAGAGTTGACATCTCTTTGGACTCCCTTGTTTTGAATTGACCGCATTTGTTGGGTAAAACAAGAGGGGGTTTTTGAATGAAAGGTATGCGATAGCCTTTTATTATGTGCAGCAATGTATTTGGTGCACCCAGTTTCTGCCAACGATCGACATAATGTGTCAACTGGCCCGCCCGGAAGTAGTCAGTACCTCCTTCTCTTAGGTCCTGAATAGGAATCAGGGGCTGCAGGGCGCTTCCTGTTTTTAGCGGGCTCTTGTCTGTTGGCACGCTGACTACCTCCACGTGGACGAAAGGATCCTCGGGTAGTATTGTTGGCACTGCGAGTGTTGTGTCTGTTATAGGAACCCTGTGGGGGTCCAAAACTTTGACTGGGTCGACTATGTATGCAGCCCTGCGAGGGCTGGACAGAACATGGCCCAGTGCGAGAAGTCTGAGGCGTACCCTGCGAGGGTACTTCGCAATTCGCTGGCCCCTGCGAGGGGTTGCGTGTGACATTCTTATTTTTATAGCCACCCGCTTTATTAGGGGGTAAGAATGTCCTTTTTACACCTCCACTTTTCTCTAAAAATGATGTAAATTTTTCGCCACTAAAGATATGTTGGCTTGAAGGTGGAATTTTGCGCAAGGACGATTTGATTAAAGGGTCTCTTGCAAAATTGATAATACCATCTCTACGCATTTGAATAGTCTCTGCCCGATGACCACAGACGAGTTGCAACATGTCGGAGGATACCTTGTGGTATTCTCCTTCAGAAAACAACTCGATGATCTTATCACGGAGTTGTTGGGCTGATATACTACCTTTTTCCCCGGCCCAGGCAATGAAATCGGTCATACTATTTTGTAAAACCTCCCGTTGTTTCAGGATGCAAAAAGTTAATGCACCATACGCTTTATCCGCATACGCCAAGTGGCGTAAGGAATCGTAAGGTTTGACTTCCTCATTAACCTCTAATTCTGTAAAGCCGGGAGTGTGGTTATACAGCTTCTGGACTTCAGAATACCTCACCTCACTCCACTCATCCTTATCCAGGTGCTGAATGTTCTCTAAAACTTTCAGAAATTCAACTGGGGTCTTGGGCACAGTAGGTTCTTTTAGTTTGACATGAATATCGAAGTTAAAGTGAGACTCGTTTGCGAGGTCCTCGTCAATCTCTTGCTCGTACAAGGATCCAAGGTCCTCGTTAGGCAATAATGAGATCACGTCCTCGTCATCCCTATCCTGTTCCTCGCCTGGACAGCGAAAAGTTACAGCAGGTTGGGTGCTTGGGTGGACAGAACCACTATCGTAAAAATGTTTACGGAGTTCGCTAACTTCACAAGATAATTTGTGTAATAGTGCATCTTTACGGTTACGTTTGCCCCCTCTCTTTTTATGATTACGGCGATGACGGCGTTTTCTTTTACGCATCGACGCACTAGACGATGATGAGCTAGTGCTACTACTGGTATCGCTAGAGGAAGGCGAGCTGTCTTTTGCCCGTGGTACACTACTAGTGGATTCCCCGACATGTATACCTGATGGCCCCGCGACGGCCGCGACCGGGGCCAAGGTAATATTATTTGGATCGGACATCGTAATACTTACACAGTTAAGTACACTGCACAAAAATAAAATTCACGTAAAAATATGAAATAATAAAAGTCAATAAAAATCAATAAAAATGTGGGTACATTAAAAATTATTCAAGAGTAATTTATTTAAAACAGACATCAAGGTTTGATATCGACTCTATGAAAACGAACGGTAAAACCATTATATTGATGTACCCGCTGTTATAAAAGCCATACTAGATATTATAGAAAATAATCACTTACAGTACCCGAAGTAGAAGCACTTCAAGATTATTAATACTTATAAGCAGGTAGATCGTAATAAGTACTCACTAAATACACTGTAGCGATTCTAAAGTATTAAAGTATTTTTAATATAAATTACTATACTTCTACAGTATGTATAGAACAGACTTTATAATTACTAGTGCAACGTAGTCTAGACGAACGTCTGCACTTGACGGAAAACAAGACGCCAATGATTCAAAAACCCGCCTGTCGCATTCGACTGCGATAGTGGCGGCAGGCCTGGAGGGGTAGCCGGATGTGCGAGCGAGATAAACATATTTAGAGGGTACATAGAGTGAAAGAGACAGAAGAAACCGGAAATACGACAAGCGCTACTCTCATAAAGTAAGCTTCAAATAACGGTCAAGTGTTTAATACACCTATAAAGGAAGTTAGGTAAGTTGGTAAGTAAATAATACAGGTAAATTCATCGGTCATCTCATGGGTGTTACTTACTTACCTCTCGTGAGGTTTTATTTAGAAGTCTATGTAAATAATCTGCTCTTGCTCTTTATCTTCTGTAGTCATTAGCAAATCTATGGTCATTAGTCTATGCAATTGCCCTGTCAGTCAGTCAGTCAGTTTTGCCAAACTGAAGAAAAATAACATCATCTTCAATCTCAAACAAAGTGAACTCTTCCTTTTCAAAATTTTACGTAACAAGTGTATCAATATAAGAGTATAGGTATATGTTATAAAAGTTGACCATTAATAAAGTAATTATTCCTTTCTATATTAATGTAATATGTGTATTGTGTACCTCCCCGGTTTTTCTACTAAGTGAAGCCGATGCCGATGACGAAAATATCCTTTATAACCTTCAGCTGGAAAATGTCGAAGTGTACCGGTGTAATACGGCATAAATAATTTACCGCATTTGTCACACGTTTCAACAAAGTCGCGTTGTTATTCAGTTTCAGTAAACTTGACTTTGTTTACATCCCATATGTTCATGTATTGATCGATTCGACAGAGGACGTGAGTGACGTGACATTAGCACTTCCGACAGCGGCCGTCACCCGCGTAATTTTAGATATTTTCTTGCAAATTTCCATTCCTTACTAATCTTTATTCATATTAAATTATAAATACAATAATATTCTTATCTTTTTTAATTCCATTATGTTGTTTGTAGTGTTGTAAATTATCAGTAAAATGTTATTAGTATTTCAATTGTCCACAGAACATGCCGCTAACAAAATTTCACTTCCAGTTGTTGAGACACGCTAGTCGTAGTAGATACAGTGCCGAGTCGGCGCGGGCTGTTCGTTGTAGAACAGATACGAATATAGCGAATAATTCGAAATTTCTGTCTGAGAATATCCGCACTAT
Source organism: Eilema depressum (assembly GCA_914767945.1). Taxonomy (NCBI): domain Eukaryota; kingdom Metazoa; phylum Arthropoda; class Insecta; order Lepidoptera; family Erebidae; genus Eilema; species Eilema depressum. The sequence goes on from OU612025.1 coordinate 21,346,881, forward strand.
GTCTTCTGACCCATGTCGCTGTGGCAGTGGTGGATCCCAGGGTAGTGGTGGCGGCGGCGGCAAGCCGTTGACCTTGCAAAACCTAAATCCTAATATAATAGCCCTGGAATATGCTGTTCGTGGGCCCCTCGTAATTCGTGCTGGCGATATAGAAAAAGAACTTGAGAAGGTATGTACAAATAATCGATTTTTTGTCAATTTCATTGACACAAATAAAACTCAACTCACTCAACTTAATTATTTTTACTTAAATTTTTTATAATCAATGCATGATAATAAACTTAATTATTGTTTTTTTTATCTTGTAATAACTATAGGCAATATGTTTTTTGGGACTTATCTGTATTCTGAATTTGTCACCTCACATAGTACATCAGTTAACCATATTACCTCTGCATAGGGATGTAAACTTAATTGCCTGTCCCCATGCCAGGTGCACAATTTCCATTCAAAGTGCTACTGGCTACTGTATGTTATGTACATACTCATACTGAAAATGAATATAGATACATATTGTTATTACTTAACACATCTTATAATATTTACATGCACATTTTTTGAGTTTCTAATAAGAAATTCAAATTTTCTAATGAGAAACTTAAAGGTTTAATTTATGTTGTTTTTCAATTAATAATTTATAGGACTACTAGACACTTCTCAGTGCAAATAATTTGGACAGAAATGATACATGTTATTGCATAAGACTTAAAAACTTGATCAAAACAGTGCTGCTGGATGGTTATCAGGGATATCAGATTTATGTAGTTCTTTTACAGAGGCCTATTGCAAGGGCCAGTGAATATGTTATAGTTAAAATGGTTTCAGACTTAGCCATGCAGTTTGGGAATATGACTTTCTCAAAATTATATAAATTAAATCATATTTTTCTACTAACTAATATGAATTGTATCTACTAACTAAAATGAATGAAAAAAATGTAATTTGAAATCTAGGCATAGTGCGACTGTTCTAACTGTAGTAGGTGCCTTAAGGTAATAGTGATGTAATGACTTATTATGTTGCGGTCGGTGAATAAGTCATGGCCTTCAATTTTGTGTTTACAAACTTTACCTATCAAAAATTTTATGCCAAGCATAAAATTTGGTTACTCTCGTAATATCCATGAATAATAATAATAAATAATAATAATAAATCTTTATTTGCGAATGTTATATTAATTAATTAAAAAAGACAATCACTGGATCTATTTAAATTAATAAAGTTACTACTTTTGTTTAGTTAGTTCTTGTTGAAAATGCTATATCATAATTCATTAATTGTGACATACCTAGTAGACATACTGTTCACACATGTTTCACACATATCATATACCCTACCTTATCTTTTTTTTTTTTTGCAATTATCAGTCAACAATCCAATCTCATTACCAATTAATGCAGCATTAATGTTATCACCAGCATTACCCTGCTGTCAACAATGATGAGGCCATTAACTAATACCGCAATAATAGTCTTAAAATAATTAAGGCAATCAAAACATGACAGTATTTACTAATCTCATCATTATGGAGCATATAAAACTACTGCCACACTTTAAATATTAGCACTAGTGTATGGCACAATAAAATAAGTCTCGACACTCACCTTCTCGCGATAAAACACAAATTAAGTCGCACACCAACCAGAAAATGAGCCTATAGTTAATGCGCGCGATAAATTATGTGACGAATAAAATTATTACGCGACTGAGATTCTTTTGCTGTGCTCGTGACGAGTGTAGGTAGATAGCCCTGCCCTTATCAAAGATTTGAACTGGGTAGTGACGTAGAACGTAGATCATTTTTGTCCGATCAGTGACCAACAGAACAAAGTTCGCCTCTTTTTTTTCGAAGTGACATAAAAACATATTAACTAGGTACAGTTTTTAATACTAAAATGTTCATTATTCGATTAAGACATGTCATAGCGTCTATAACTCTGTCTTATGACGATCGCAAAACGCAATTTGCAACGGAAATCTTTTATCTGAAGCACTTATTCAATCGCGATATGCCAGTCACATGATCACTGGCGTAGCTATGGGTGGGCAAGGTGGTGCGGTGCACCAGGGCCCCCAGGCTCAGGGGGCCCCCAAGCTCAGGTGCCCCTCGAGCCTGAACTAGCAAATTTCATATTGAACTACCAAAAAAGTCTTACTTTTGTAATGCGAAAATGAGTAGTAACACAACACTAATGAGTGCAACTAATAAGTTGCGAATTTTATGCAGTATTGTCTCGTTGAAAAATTCACCAATTGCCATCACATTTGCAGCTAGCTTGGGGGCCCCCTGAGCCCTCCAAGCTTAATGTCTAGAGAATTATTCTAGCAGTCATAATACAATATTTTACTTATAGTCAATTGATTGTAATAATATTATAATAGTATACGAGTTTCAGTACCTACTTTTTTTTGTTAGAGAATCGCTGGTCTTCTAACTGAAGACCATTTGTGATATGGGTTTGCTTCAGCCACCCCACCTATCGAATCGAACTTTGCCGGTACTAGAATAGTGAACTCTCCCGTACCACAAAAGTACGGTGGAGATCACGGAACCCTCCTTCGACTAACCGTCTTTCTAGCAGAAGCAGACCTAGTAAGATGGCGCGTGAGGTGCTTGGACGAAATTTGAGACGCGTGCACCCTGGGTAACGGAGACAGCAGCGCCTGTCTCAAGATGGCATAGACGCTGCGGCCTAAGGCCAACTATGAACTTTTCACCATCCACGTGTAACTCTGATTAGCAACTGTCGCAGTGGAAAGCAAGTAAGGGGGTGGGATGGTTCTGGGCAAGATGGAGATATCGTGGTTCCCATATTTGAGAGGGCCCATCTTAAAGTCGTATATGTCCCAGGGTCTGTCGAGGTGCCATGGAATTTTCTTAATGGTCACGCTTACAGCCCGGCGATTGAGACCCGAGACTGCATGCAGTTGAAGTTGGTTCGATTACGGCCTAAAAACCTTCACCGGATGTTTATGTCGCATTTTCCTGATTGCATCCGCGGTCAAGATCACCTCGTAGCTCAGGGTCCGCCTTCCGGCTGTTCTTCCTCCACTTCGCGCGATCTTGGGCGTCCATGGTAGTGAGACAATGGGCACGCATGTCACCCTCCACGACGTCAAGCGAGGACTTCTTGGGCCTACCCCTTTTACCTGGACACGGCGGGGGCGCCATTGCCATGCATTTGTTACCCACGTAGCCTGGCGGTTGCCGCAAGACGTGGCCGTACCAGCGAAGACGGCTCTCTTGCATTTTATCCACCATGTCACGGACATAAGGGCTGAAGCGGATGCGAGAGTTCGTCACGCGACCTTTACGCGTGACGCCGCATATCCACCGCAGCATTTTATCTCCGTGACACGAAGCTCTTGCTTGTGACGCTCTAGCAGCGGCCACGCCTCACAACCATGTTAGAGGGCAGGCCTAATGACCTGCCCCTTCAACCTGACTGGTATTTTAGAGTCACACGTGACGCCAGTCATTTCTCGCCACTTGGTCCACGCGGCAGCAATCCGTGCCCTGATGTCGCAGTCGATTTCACCAGTCACATGAAGTACAGATTCCAGGTACTTAGCCTTTTTTTTTTATCGTGCGGAAAATCCCCACGGATACCTCCCCCGCCGGAGTCGGAGGAGGAGGTTATGTCGGACTCGAACCGACTAAAACGCACGCCTTCTGTGGGCCGTCAGTTGCCGTCAGTTGTACTTAGCCTAGGTAATCATCGCCTATGTGAACGGGTGTGCAATCTGTGGAGTTTAACGCTAAGTATTCCGTACGCACACGAAAATAAATGGAAATTTACACCTACATGAAGGAGGATTGCTGTACATTCACATGTGCCTCTGACAAGCAAAGGGCACAATGGAGAGCAGGCGAGGAGCGGACCGGTTACCGAGCGCAGGTGTGGGGGTTTCATGTGCGAATTCGTTGCATTTCATTGCGCGGTTCTATGTTCTTTTTCAGAGTCCTATGGGTACACCGTGATTCTCACACCCTAGGAGGCCATTTTAAAACCGTAGATGGCCCAGAATCAGTCGGGGTGCCAGTGATTTGCTCTCGGTAACCTTACACTCCGGCAGCTTTTGTATCTGAAGATCCGAGATGGCGTGTGGTTTTAATCGGCCCGAGTCCGACATAACCACCCCCGATGGTGGTTATCTGAGGTTGATCTGAGGTGATTTGCGCACGAAAAAGAGGGAGAGAGGAGGGATTTCATCCCCAACAGCACGTTAGCCACCGGTAGGGGATATGCCCACCACAGCGTTTACTTCGGTAAGGCGACGTACCACGCCCGAGGGAATTTTCGGAATTTTTGTTGTATAAATCCATTGTATTAGCTGTAAGTTTTTTTTTAAAAGAATAAAAAAAAAAAAAAAAAAAAAAAAATAGGGGGGCCCCTGTTTCTTTCTGCACCAGGGCCCTTGATCATCTAGCTACGCCACTGCACATGATGATTCAATAACACCTCGCAAATAAACCGGTCTATAGTTTGTAGAAACAGAAACATTGCGCCTGTGATTTATAGGAAACTAGCTGTTGCCCGCGACTCCGCCTGCATGAATGTCAGTTATCGCGACTAAACATATCCTATGCCTTTTTCCAAGCTCTAATCTATCTTTGTACCTAATTTCATCAGGTTACTTCAGAAACGATCTTTCATACAAAATTTCATCCCCCATTTAAACTCCTTTAGTTCCTTTTTTCGCGATAAAATGTTCTTTCTGCTCCAGTCCATCTATGTACCAAATTTCATCAAAATCGGATCAGTGGTTTAGGCTAGGAGTGAAAGCGTAAGAGACAGACAGTTACTTTCGCATTTACATATACTAATATTGTATCTATCTACTTATGGGCGCTATGATAACAAAATCTAATGAGAGAAACAATTAGCATTGTTATGTGATCGTAAACGACAGAAACTAGGCGATTGAAAAATGCATTAGAACAGAATAAATAATACAAAACAAATCTATAAATTACAAGGAAAATGTCCTTTATTTTTGTACATACTGTAAATATATGTACATAATAGACATGCAAGTGTACCTAATAAGTTAGCTTTAAGCATAAATACACCTAGAATGACTAGTATTTTACCCTAATGAAATTGTGTCCCTTCGCCCAGCATACTCACCATGGAATCTTGATATTTCATGAATGCCAAAAAATAGTTCTGAAATAGTTTTAAATAGTTGCGAAAGGAAAAAAATAGTTCTCTTATACTTACGAAATTACAGCCATATTTCTATGAGTATGCTGGGCGAAGGTTTCGTCCAGCATACTCACCTCCGTTTGGGGAATCTGCGTACGCTTCAAACATAATTCATACTTCAAAAAATAGTTCATAAATAGTTCATAATGGTGTCCAAAAAGAAAAAATAGTGCTCTAATAACTCCGGAGTTTTAGGCTTTGTTCACTGAGTATGCTGGGCGTAGGTTCTACGCCCAGCATACTCACCTCACTGCGCAAATACCGAACGAGCTATAGGTACAATTTATGTCTCAAAAAATAGTTCTTGAAATAGTTGTCAATATCAGTCTAATTTTCGCTTGACTTTTGACCTAGAAAACCATTAAATTTGGTTGTAAACTTGTACATACTAACGTTAAATGAGGTACAGTCGTCCACACATGTTTTTATAATATAAAAATATTAAACATTCTGATGGTGGGCGTTGTGATTGGGAATAATATTGTGGTATTATCTCACATTCAAAAACAGTCGAAAAAAATATATTAGCATTTAGCTAGTAAGTATATATTTTTTAATAATAATAAAATAAATGAAACTGTAAGCGTAAATAAATCCTATTACTTCATTGCTTGTAGGGTGAACTATTTGCCAAAAAAATTGTCTGGACACTAAAGTCTATCGCAGCCTGCCGAGAAGGCGACGGCCTAAGAATACATTGTCGCCTCCCCTTACATGCTTGAGGGGGTCGTAAGGGCCGGCGCCCACTGCCGGCATGGCACGGCATGGCAAATGATTTTATTACTAATCAAGTTATTTTGAATCTTATTTCAGTGACTTTAGAATTCATTTTACTTTATTTCGTCAAACGATGCCGCGGCAGGCCGCAACGTGCCACATTCCGTTCGACTGCCTCTTTGTCGGTAGTGAATCGATTCGATTCCTGCTCAGTGCAAATATTTGTATGCATGAATATGAATATTTGCATTGGTCTGGTTTTTATCCTACTAATATTATAAACGTGAAAGTTTGTAAGTATGTGAGGATGTTTGTTACTCTTTCACGTAAAAACTACTGAATGGATGTTGATGAAACTTTACGATAATATAGCTTGTACATCAGAATAACGTATTGGCTATATTAAGCGATGAACGGGAAAAGAATTTCACGCGGGCGGAGCCGCGGGCAACAGCTGCTGTATAATATGTATACTATATATTTACAAAAAAAAATTGTATCAAGTATGTTTATAGGCTTTCTAGAACCCATAACACAAGCTAGTTAAGCTATACTTACTTTGGGTCTGGATAGCGTTGTGTAGATTTTCGTTTAATATACACCGTGGTTAAACAACTGAACCAATTTTCATCAAACATAGATAAGAACACTCCCGACTAATTATTCGCCTTTCAAACAAAAAAAGAACAAAATCGGTTCGAGAGCTACGATGTACACAGACATACACACAGACACGTCAAACTTCCGTCCGTTTTTGCATCGGGGGTTAAAAAATTGTTATACCTAGTACAAAATGTACCTAAGTTATTAGAAAGTTTTGTATCCGACTGTACTAAAATCGAATGTATGTAGAAGTTTACAACCAAATTTAATGGTTTTCTAGGTCAAAATTCAAGCGAAAATTAGACTGATATTGACAACTATTTCAAGAACTATTTTTTGAGACATAAATTGTACCTATAGCTCGTTCGGTATTTGCCCAGTGAGGTGAGTATGCTGGGCGTAGAACCTACGCCCAGCATACTCAGTGAACAAAGCCTATAACTCCGGAGTTATTAGAGCACTATTTTTTCTTTTTGGACACCATTATGAACTATTTATGAACTATTTTTTGAATTATGAATTATGTTTGTAGCGTACGCAGATTCCCCAAACGGAGGTGAGTATGCTGGACGAAACCTTCGCCCAGCATACTCATAGAAATATGGCTGTAATTTCGTAAGTATAAGAGAACTATTTTTTTCCTTTCGCAACTATTTAAAACTATTTCAGAACTATTTTTTGGCATTCATGAAATATCAAGATTCCATGGTGAGTATGCTGGGCGAAGGGACACATGAAATTAAATCTTGAAGTAGTTAGGTACTCAGAGACTTATGAAAAGCATAAAATAAAGTATTTATCGTAACACAAAGTTATCACCACAGTAAGTACCTATACGTGTTTATGTATGTCACATTTTTATCGGTGACTTAAATTAGGCAATCACAGTTTCTCAAGAGGCTGTCAAAGGATAAGATTTTTCTATTTAACAGCGCAACGACATTTATCTGTGCATTGATAACTGTAGCTCGCTGTTATTGACATATTCCTAATAGTGTTTGATAGAAGTTATCGCATTTGTTTGGTGACAAGAGCACATCTGCTTTGGACAATAATTGATAAATATAACATACCGTGAGACGATACTCCTTTTTACCGAGTAATCGTGTAATGCTCTAACTCAATTGAAACTCCGCCAAGTTTACGTCGAAATCTGTTTTCTGTGCAATAAAATAAAGTCAAGTACTTACCTAGCTAACCTTTGCTAAACATCAATCAATTAACCTATTGCAGTGCTGAACGTAGATCTCACCCAATATGAACCACGTTTGACGATCCTCTGCCTTCCGTTTCCAGTCTATCCTAGCCACCTTTTTCAGGTCGTCAGTTCATCTGGCTAGAGGGCGTCCCACCTTAAACATAAAGGATTGTTTGATTAAGTTGCTAGTTATTTGTCAGATAGTAGGGATATGATAAGTACTTAATTAATAGGTTACTCTTAAATATGGATTACGTTGCATCTCACAAACAATATTCGACACATACCTACGCAAACAACACATATAAAAAAAATATGCTCATGATACAATAACATAACTCTAAATTCTTACGGTCCCTGACCACAGACAAGTGATTTGAAGTCCAATAACACATTGACATGTCATGTGTACTAGGTATTTCACCAATTTTCGAAATGAAGCTGCCATGTAGTTGCATAACATACTGCGGCATTATTAAACTGCATAGCGCTATCGATTTGCCCCATATTAACAGCCGAGGTCATAGACATCCTTGTTCAGTAAAAAGTCACCCCGCCAGCGTCTAACAATACTTGGCATCAGTGCGATAATTACAAATTTACGATTTGCGCGTACACACAAATCTTGAATTAAAAACAGGAAAATTGATCTTGACGATGCCGTGCCATATCATCAAGGACAGACCGGTTACACGTAACGAAGTCCAGACCGTTCATTGAACTCGTTGACAATGTATTAAACATACACAAAACATTAGAGTATTCAGTGGCTACGATTTAGAGTGAAGCGGAAAGTGTGCCCACGATGATGCCATGGGTATATTCATTAACCGCACTAAATGAGAACACCACGATATACCTTACCTACATTTCATGCTCCATTACATTGCACTGTTAATTTATTTTGCGCCTAAGTGTAATGAGGAGTGAACAAACATGTCTGCGGTCGCAGACAGACAGCTGGTAACCTTGATACACATGGTACCTACTGACCACATAGGTTACGTAAAAGATCTTGAAGGTCACCAGTTCGCCGCTGTGTTACATCAGGCTTTGACATAGGCGAATCAGTCAATAGACTATAACGACAAGGCTATTTTATTAAGAATACCTTAAAATCGTGGGGCTAATGTGGTATGTGGCAGGTACATTTTGCCTTTTGCCCAACAGAATAAAAATTAAGATTGATCAATTGCAAAATCAATCGTAGTGGGTAATGAATGACTGTCATAGTTCTTGATACTTTTAATTTGCTGTCGTATTTTGCCAATGGCAATTTGCCAGGTGATGGGAATAACTTTTTTATATTGCTAAAGTGACAAAGACTGAAGACATATTATGGTTCACACCATAACTTGCGGTTACGGGTGCTTATCAACACGTGCAGCGCCGACTGTAACCTCCTCAAGAAAGTGTCACAATCTTTTTCACCTTGGGAACACCCTACCTACTAGTCTGTAGGGTGAAGGTAGTTCCACAATCAGTCAGCTCCACATTTGTATTCATAGACCGATATAGATAAACATTTTTAACAAATTCACGACGTTGACATTCTGATAGTGCATACAATCACGTGATTGGTATTGGTATTTTTATTTATATCGTAGAATTCGAAGCATGTGGTGTGGATATGTATTCCCCTGTCTTCATATTAAATTTGTCAATGATTGTGACATTACATCGTGACTCGATAAGTCTTTCAAACGGTTTGACAAGGAAATAACTGGCCAAGCACATCGAGACCTTGATGTTGTGAAAGGTGTAATATGAAGTCGAAATATTGATTCAGCTGTCCTGTTCGAGACAGTATCGACAAAAGAATATAATTTACGACATCTATACATAATAGGTATATGACTACAGACTGTATATTATTATCTGTTAATCTCGAAAAAAGAGACATGCTAACGAGGTAATATTTTTGTGGGTATTACCGAAGTAATATCATACGGATAAATTATACATGGTGAACTACCTGACACTGTGCGATATTTTCATGACGATTACATGAAACAGAAGTGGATGAATGAAAAATACATTCAGTCATAAACAGCTTCGGATTAAAAACTATACAATATTGTCTGTGCACAGAACACTGAGAATGCGTATTGATGTAATATTGTATTTCAGAATATCCTTGTTATTATTAGAGCGACTACTCTCGCAACGCCTAAGTGTTGTTTTACTCAACATATTATAAAACTTGTATGACGTAGATATGCCTCAAAGTTAATGACAAAAACCAAAAAAACCTTGTTAATACAAATAACCCGTTTTTGTAGGACTCATACGCTCATGTTTTTATGAAGTTTAAAGAGCAACTTTTAACAAAAGAGACATCGTTTCTGAAGACGTCCTCTAAACTTGTCTGCCTGTAAGACGTTCCTTACAGCCGTTATATTAAAGTTTTCCTTCAGTGGTTGAACACAATTGTTAATTTAACGTAAGTCGCCACTAAGCCGGTGAACAAATACTCTTTTAAGATTTGGTATTTAACGTAGTGCTATAAAGATATACTTTTTCTAAGACTATAACATGCTAAGTCTTAAAATATTGATGTCAAGGTTTCTGCACGCGACACGATAGGGATATTAGTTGTGCATATAATTCTGTAAATTTGAAGTGAAATAGGCCTTGTGTCCGCACAATAGAGTTTATGTTAGAATAAAATTAGATAATTAGTAAGTTCTAGCTCGTAACACGTCGCCATTAAATAGGTGCAGGTACCTACACCTTCGTCTCTGTTTGCATTGCAGCTTTGTGGACCAAATTCTTTCTATTTAGTTCAGTTTAGTTCAGTAATTGTCTATTCTATGGTGAAGTCACAGTAGAATGTTCCTGTCACCATGTCTTGTCTTATCTTATCTATCTTGCTAAGAAGAGTACTGCACGCTCCTCTTTAAATTGAAATTGGGCAAGACTCTATTCTTCGATAGACTGCCAAGATCTGTCGAATTTCCATGTGACTTCATTTCGACCCTCGTTGTTTCCCTCGTGACTTGTGATAGAGTCAGTCAATGCCATGTCGTTTTTGCTGGCTCAATATTGACCGAACCACTTAAATGCTCAAAGTCTGATGACGTGGAATCCATGGGCTTTGATTATATAATGTCCATAGGGTTTCCCTGCTGATAAGGTATAGCGTGAGCTTCTAAAACTCAGTTGAATTGTGAATTTATTTGTGTGAAGTGAAATACTCATACCGTTGTGTTTCTCTAAAGGTCTCCTTACGTCACATAGTTCAACAGATCAATACTCCCAAAACAAACCAGTAGCACCAGTTTTGCTCTATGGCAGACTAGCTGCTTGCTTCGTACAAAATGTCTGCGGTCATTAATGTAACTTGTTGTCTATCAGAAAAGGTACAAATATGTGTGAGATAGCTGGTAATCTGGCTGGGCAGAATGTCGTTTTGATACCTTTTGATTCTGTTTAAAACACAATGCAATCCATCATTAATCATTAACATCGTCGCGTTTTCTCAGTTGCATCCATAAGTTGCAGTTTGGAACTCGGAATTTACTTATTGTTTTTGATTGTTATGTCCACTGCTGGAAATAGACCTCTCCCAAATTGGGGCGTGCTAGAAAACCTCCACGCGGTGCACTCTGGACAACGGAAGCCGCAACTCCTCCCTTAATTTAGGGAAGGAGTTGCGGTTTCTGGCCGATATTCTGCCGAGGTCGGAACAAACAAGCCGTAGCTGATAGAAACTATCCCTTCTTCGGCTCGTCTTGTAATAATATGTTATGTTAAATCAGATCGATAGATACCGATTGTCCGTCATCATTGTTATGGCCAAATAATATGAGAAATCTTTGTGTACAATTACAAATGTGCACATTTTCCTTAATAAACAAGTTCTCATTGTCGACACATATATTGAAACCTTTGACACAGAATAAGTAATAGTACTACGCCTTTGACGTCATAACTGTCTTGTTTCAGGCTTCAATTGATTGAATCTTCTATTGATTGCCCTCTCTAAAGTCGTACGCAATATAAAGTGAATATTAAAAGCTGGACATGATTTATTTGTTATTCGAATCGAATCCACTAATCAATATAATTTTATTTGATATGTTATAACTAGCTGTAAATTATCTCTGAAAGATTATGTTTTATTGACCTTACATACGTCACAATGGCACAAAAACAATAAAACAAAAAATATTTGTGCAGCATACGATTACGTCCGCATCGATTCTTTGTGTCATAGTTTGATAATCGTAATCTTGGAGATGATGGCGTAGTTTAAGTTTGAATTGTTTTGCTGAGCCTATTAGTACATAATTATAGAGTATAGACTATTGTTGTAAAATTAAAAAAATCATGGAAGACTTCATACGCCACGCTAGGTTTCGACGATTTTATACCGAGGTGGCCAATTAAATGAAATGAGTAGAGAGCCACTCTCTACTCCGCTCCTGTGCATCATACCGCGCTGAGTGTAAATGGATGAGATGGGTTTACTCGCCACCCGCAGTAGAGCCTGGTAGAGCCATCTACGACAGTACATAATCTTTGTATTTCTGGACACCACTTAGAAGAAGTAGCCCCCATGCCATTGTGAGGGCTAGCGCTGTACCTATATGCACTATGCAGTCAATATCATGAAAAAGTAGCACTGTCCACCGTAGCACCGCGACGGTTCACCTAATTCAAGTGCAGGCAATTTAATTTAATTTTAATATGGTGTGAGTTTGGAGCCCTACATAGTTGTCGCAGCTATATCTTGTTAAGGGGAATGCAAACTGCCTATTTCTTTGATGGCCAGATAAAAAAATAGGCCCATGAAAAATCTAAACATGACTGTACAAAATGCTCTATAAAATGAAAATATTTTGACCTTTAACATACTTACCTCACGTAAACAAAACCAAAACTGTAAAATGAATTAACACGCTAATTTACAAAAAAAGAAAAAGTCTATGCGGCAACCATATTGGAAGAACGCTCATTTTGGTATAACATTGTAATCGTTTTGAGAAAGTCGTATCACTGAACCAAACCGTCCTGAATCTAGAAGCTTTAGCCTCTTCTAGAATCTAAATACACATTTAACAAATCTGCTTTTTTTTTTCACAGGGCGCTCAGAAACCTTTCAAGAAAGTGATCAAAGCTAACATCGGAGATGCGCACGCTATGCAACAGAGTCCCATATCATTCATCAGACATGTAAGTTGCAACATTCACTTACTCCTACCTGACTGACCAACTGAGGGACACTCCGACACTAGCCTCGTGTGTCATTTTAGATCAAAAATCTGCTAGACAGACAATTTCTATTCTAGAGAATGATTTTTATATGCCCTGCCGTTTATTGCAATAGTACGTTGCAAAAAATCGATGAGCTGATAGCTAAGTTAATTGCGACGTGTATGAAATTATTTCTCCAATGTATCTTATCAGTCAACGATAGATAAAACGCCATTGGGTGTACTCGAAGTTCGAAGTGCCCCTAGATACAAATATTAATCAACTTTTTTTGATTATTAAGAATCGATTAGATTATAATATGATGCAATTAATACTTATTGAAATAGTACTAGTACAGTCGTTATCGTCTGCGTCGTCTGATCAAACTATTACTTACCTTGCTTGCTCTCATTGTTGTTTTAGGGCACTGATGATGTGCGTTGTGGCGTGTACGGCCAGAAGACGCAATGCTTACGGCCGTATTATAGTATACTAGCTTTTCGCCCGCAGCTCCGCCTGCGTGGATGTCGACTACTGCCATCAAAAGTATTTTTTTCTAAACTGACGGACTTGTTGTATAAACGTTTGACGCCTTATTTTGCTCTCTCAGTAGTGAGTTTTTCAAAATATTAAATGAAAACTGTAGGCCTTATCATAAAAATAAGTGGCAGATTTTTAGAATAATAAGTACATCAAAATAAAAATATTATTAATAGGTATCTTTATATCAATAGCTGGAAAAACATACTATTATCTAACATTTCGTTCTTATGAATCAATCAATCAATTAGCCTATTACAGTCCACTGTTGGACTTAGGCCTCACCCAATATATGCCATAGCACTCAATCATCCACCGTATTTCCCTACTGTCAGTTCCCACATTTCGGCCCCATGAGTCTTAACAGGGGAGTAGAAACCTCGATGACTTTGCCCAATGCTGCCCAACCCTTGTCGACCTTTCGACGTTTATCTCCTTCTGGGCTTCGTCTTCTAATCTAAAATTAGCATCTCAGCAATGAAATATCGTATCAGCACGACACAGTCGTAGACAATCCAGAAATGCCCAGGTCTTGATGATGTCAGAAAGCTTCTCGTAATCTACAAATGTGATACATAGCGGATGATTATACTCTCAGGTCTTTTGTATAATCTGCTGAACAGTATTGGTTACAATACTATAACCCTTTTAAAACCCAGCTTGCCCCGGTGGAACTCACAACTATTCATGACGACTCTCAAGAACAACTTGTATAGACATAATTATGACTCAGGAGTGATGGGTCTATAATTAATTCTTCTTCGTCTTCTTGGAGAACAGTACCACCGCACTCCAGTTCCATGTCCTAGATGCTTCCGCTGGATGACGGAATCAAAGAGGTTCGCAAGCTCTGTTAGAACTGGGATATCCCCTGCTTTTAAGAGCCCTGTCCGCCAGTGCGATATTAGCAGTATGAAGGTTGCTGTAGTATGCTGAGGATACAATAAATCACCTATTAGCCTATTGCAGTCCACTGCTGGACATAGGCCTCTCCCAATATACGCCATGTTTGCCGATCCTCCACCTTCTGCATCCAATCCGTCCCAGCCACCTTTCGCAGGCCGTCCGCGTCGGTCCACCTGGCTAGGGGGTGTCCCATCTTCCGTTTTCCTTCTCGCGGTCTCCACTCTAGGACTCGTCTGCTCCAACGGCCATCAGTCCTTCGGCAGATGTGGCCAGCCCACTGCCACTTTAGCTTGCTTATTCTGTGAGCTATGTCGGTAACTTTGATTCTATGTCGGATGACCTCGTTTCGAATTCTATCCTTCAAAGATACTTCAAGCATAGCTCGCTCTATAGCCCGCTGCGGACGGACTAACCCCACCTTCTATGGCCACCACCGTAGGTCATAACAGGCAGGACGCACTGGTAGAAAATGTTTGTTTTGAAGCATTGCGGCAGGGGGGAGGAGAAGACCCGACGTAGTTTGCCAAATGCTGCCCACTCCTGTTGGATTCTTCTGGCAATTTCTTTCTCCGAGTTGCTTTTACCGAGCTGGATAACCTGCCCTAGGTAGATAATATTTTTGAACAACTTCGAGTGTTGAACATAATATTGGTTTTATCCAAGTTTACACCAAGGCCGACTTGTCGAGAAGCTCCATTCAGGCTGTGCAGCATTTCGCCCAGTTGTTCCAGCGACTCCGCAACTATGATGATGTCACCGGCGAACCGAAGTGGGTGCGAGATTTACCTACTCCAGAGTCTTGTAGACGTCCTCCAATGCGTTGGTAAATGTTGAGGAAATGAATATAAATAAAACAACATATCATTTGTGGTGGTTTAGTTTTTCATAATTATCTAAAAATATAGTAAGAAAATAAACATTTCGTATTATATTCCTTGTCATCTAAATCAGAAGTGCACTGTGCTTGACTAATAGAGCCCACAGCTGATAAAAGGAAGTTATTGTGTTCTGCTATCTCTAATAATTATTGACTTAGTATACTTCTCGTCAAGAAAGGAAGTGAAGTTTTCTAGAAGGCAGGCGTTCGCCCCTTTCGCCCATTTGGTAAAACGTTTCGAGCCATTGATATAAATTGTAACTTTGTTTCTAGCTATGAAGCCGCCTCTTGTGTTATATCTGCGTATAGATTTAAATTCAAGTACCTTACTGTGTGAGGGCTTATAAGTTAGTATTCATCTGAATGATAACGTGCTGTATTACTTTTAGGCTTTCTTTCATATACGGTACATCTCTAGCTATAATCGCTGTGCTATCATGTCGTGTAGTCAATGTGATGAAATACTATGGTATCATGGTAGCTGGTAGCTGACGCAGTATATGCTCTAGTACTTATATTATTTAATGCTCGATGCCAATACTACCAATAATGGGTCTGATATGTAGTTCCGAATGTTGTCCTCGCGACGCACGCTGCTATTCTACTATAATACCACTCGCAGTCCGTGGAACTTAACTGAAGATTGGATACTCCATCGAAGTGAGCCAGTCTCAAAAACTTCTTTTCTATTTCCAATCAATTAAATAAAGAAACCGCAGTACATAACTCTTACATAGTACATAAATTAATATTTTTCACATTCTTTGTAATTATACGTGACAGAGAGTGACGTTTTATGAATATTATCATTTGACAGATCAAAATGTGACCTAGCGTTGACACCATCACTTTAGTACCCGTTGTCATGGTAACAAATTTGCTAGCGATATTAGCGCCATAATATTTCGTATTTTCTTTAATATTACATTATTTCGTAAATTTGCCACATTGGAATTGTGATAATTGCTATTCGGCGACAAAGCCACATTCAAAAAACCAAAGATCATGAAAATTTGTTCACCCGTTCTTCAGTTTTAAGAAAGTACGTTTTTGGCACTTTTTAGGCACTTAGGGGCCGAATTTCGAAAAATCGTTTCTTAGTACACCTCCACGCATCAAAACATACACTCTCTATAAATTTCAAGTCTCTAGGACCAGCGGTTTAGGCTGTGCGTTGTCTCTAAGTCAATCAGTCAGTCAGTCAGTCAGGACTAAGGCCGGTTACAGTGCTCGACCGACCGTCAGTGCGTACGTCAGTCGCGCTTGTCATATGTATGAAAATTCATAAACCGTACAGTGCTAGACCGATCGTACGCATGCGTATTTTGCTACGCACTGCGTACGAGGACCGTCGGTCGAGCGCGTGCGCATGCGTACCGTCGGTCGACTGACGCGCTATGTAAACCAATGAACGCGTTCAGTGCTGTACCGACCGGTGCACCGACCGTACGCATGCGTGTATTATTGTTGTCAAAACTGTGTGTGTGTGACATCGTAAAAACAAATATGAACGTTGATACTGAACGCTTGATCACCGAAGTTCGTCTTCGTGAACCACTCTGGGATTTAGGCCACAAATTATATAAAGACCGCGATGCCAGGCTAAAGGCTTGGAAGGAAATATGTGAAGTATTATGTCCGAATTTCAACGAAATGTCTCCGACTGAGCAAAAAAATTTTGGTGAGTAAATAACAAAATACCTTTACATTCATGTTTATTTATTTATTTTGATACGAGTACAAACAATTATGAGTTCAATATATACAATTATTTTGCCAAGGCACAGCACCTTCTGGAGATGTAAAGTAATTAGCAAACTTTTCTCTCAACATGTCTCCTGATCTAATATTATGATTGTGACTGTCGTTGTTGTGGGTTATTGGTTCGAATCCTGAAATTGTTAATGTATCCTCTATTTTGTAACCATCTCGTTCTCTTATGTAATTGTGTAAGACACAACAAGCTTTGATGATAGTAATTGTGTTTGCTAAGGAAGTATTCATTGGTCTATGAAATATTCTGAATTTGTTACTCAATATACCGAATGTAGACTCGATATATCTCCTTGCACGACTTAGTCTATAGTTTAATATTTTCTTTTTGTAAGTCATGTTACTACGTGCATAAGGTCGTAATACTTGTTTTGAAATACCGAATGCCGCATCACCAACAATAACGTATGGAAGTGGTTCGGTCGTATTAGGCAATGGTTTAGGGAGAGGAAAACACATCTCTTCGTTTTGTAATTTTAAAAACAAGTTGCTGTGTTTGAATATTGAAGAATCGGAGTCTGTTCCACATGAGCCGACGTTAATGTATGTAAAACGATAGTCACAATCACATACAGCAAGTAAAACAACAGAAAAGATTTTTTTGTAATTGCAATAAATACTTCCACTATGTTCTGGGTTGATTATCCTCACATGTTTACCATCTATACATCCAACACAGTTTGGAAAGTTGGCTTTTTCGTTAAACTCATTTATGATATGAAGCCATCCCTCTGGCGATGTTGGCAATGACAGGCATTCTTCTTGTAGAATTACCCAAATTGTTTTGCACACCTCCTTAACAATAGAACTGATTGTTGATACCCCAAGACGATAACTGTAATGCAAGTCGATGAACGTATGACCTGTTGCTAAGTACCTGAAAGGAAGAAGTAATTCTGATTATTTTTGGTTACAGAAAAAAATGTACTTCAGAGATGGAGAACCGCTCGGGATGCGTACACAAGATCGAAATCTGCAATTATTAATACGAAGTCGGGATCTGGTGGTGGAGATATAAAAAAAAAATATATCTACTACGATCACATGCGATTCCTCGACAAGAAACACCCCGTCGGAGTTGAGGACTCTCTTACTGCAAATGACCCCCAGGCAACGATTTCGGTGCCTGATTGCGAGCCACAGCCTTCAACTAGCCAAGAATACACTCCTGCCTCCCAGCTGTCAACCAGCCAGGAAAACATTCCTGCATCCCAGCCGTTAACTAGCCAAGAAAATGCTTCTGCATCCCAGCCAAGTCTAAACAATATTAAAAGAAAAATAAGATCTAAAAGGACTATAAACAAAGATGATTCTGATTTCGACAAGCAGATGCTGAAAATGTTTCAAGACAATAGTAAAATCCTTCAAAATGACGATATGGCATTCTTCACTTCCCTTTTACCAATTACAAAAACATTTACAATCTCTCAAAAATTGGCTTTTCGTTCAGAAGTTCTAAAAATAGCTAATATGATCCATAATGACATCACAACCTTTAGTCGTCCCCAGTCTTCCAGTACCACATTAATAGTAACATCGCCAGAATCTTATTCACAACATGCAACACAAGATTCGGAACAGCTGCTCTCAAATTATTACGTTGATATGCCCCTGCATTCCAACGTACAGCAATCAGATCAAGCAACTGATTTTTCTGACCTCCTTTTATATAAACGTAACTGACAAATTTAATACAATAAATAATTATCATGATTGTTGTTGTTTTTTTTATACCAAGCTAACACAGTAATTAGAGTATGAAAAAAGTAGAGAGAGTGATCAGCGCGCAAAACCCTTTTGCGTTGGCGTCTGTTTCTGTAAAGACTCATACTTTTTTCATACTCTAATTTAGGCAAGTACTAGAAACACGACACACACATTTTTTTATTTTACCTACCTTAAAGTCACTGCAAGTCTTTCCACGGGTGATACAGGCGTTCGAAATAAGTTTTGATGTCTTAAGTTGTCTTGTAATTTGGCTGATAATTCATCAAAACTTTTGATCGACATCCTGAAGTAATTAAAAAATTTTTCTTCATCTTCGCGCAATAACGAGTATATGGTGCTGAATTCCCCCTGAAAAGCTCTTTGGGCGACGATCGGGTGTACGTGGTATCTACGTGTTCTGTTTCGTCGACGTCTACGAAGATAATATGCAGCAATTAAACTATTTGTAAACGCGTCCATAGTTCTACATGAACCTTATCGATACTGAAAGCGACTGTACATGTCCAGTCAGTTAACTGGTACGCAGAGCACTGAATGATATAAACTGACGGTCGGTCAATGCGCATCATCAGCACCGACAGTACGCACAGACGGTCGGTGGAGCACTGTAACCGGCCTAAGAGTTTTATATATAAGATTTATACATTGAAAAATATGATGTATTTTTCCTTGAGACGAGATTTTTTCTCGTCTTAGTTCAAGTAGGCTTAGATTATGGCGCCCATACACTATGATTTGGTTCTTACCTCACTGCTATTCAGTATTCATAAAAGCATTTACATGAAAATAGCTAGTTTTGAGTAGTGTGTAGCTTGCGTACATGAACTCAATTTGTACGGTTCAGCAGCGTCACTAATATTTTTTTAGTGTAGGAGTTATAATGATACCAATAATTTACTATTTTTTTTTCGGGATTAATGCAAGGGTGTTTCTCATGTAATTTTGCACAAGGCTGAATGCCGTGAAATTCTTGAAACATTAAATGCAGCTATGTGTTCTAAACGATATGATGTCATAGTTTTGAACAATTAATCAGTTCGGGTAGGTAACTGTATGACATTACTCCCTAGAATTGTTCCTTATTGGGAGCACTATCAAATGGTATAATAATATAGAGTATTCAGAATCAATGGGTTTGATTTCTAGCTATAGTAGGAATATGAACTTTCAGAAACAGATAAAATTTTAGTTTATTTGAGAGGATGATGTTGTATCGACGCATTTGATATCGTGCAGGTGCTGGCCTGCTGCACGTGCCCGTCGCTCATCGAGACCGGCGGCTTCCCCGAAGACGTGAAGGCCAGGGCTTGCGACATATTATCAGTATGTTCGTGAGTATAACGAATATAACATTATCCTTATTAGAAACAGAACTAAATACATTAATTATGATGCAATTAAATCTTAATTAATTACAATGATATGAGTAAAATATAATAATATTTGAAGAAACAAAAGTTATTATAAAAAATTTGTAAGTAATTATCACATCAAAATTGTTTCGAAAATTTTGTTATACTCGGGTATGTTTTGGCTGTTATTAACTGTGACAATACTTTTCTTTTTCGCACACACTTCATTGAGGGTCCTCATTTAGCTGCGTCCGTCTGTCGGCCTTCTCTGACTCTTCAAATGTCATGTGTAAGTATCTAAATGTTTAGTTTTTGCCCATCCACTAACCTAACCTTTCAAGGTCACGATGTCCACAATTTGCAAAAAAGTACCCAGTACACAAAGGCCCGTGATGGGTTACGGCAAGCCAACACCATTGTATATTTGGGGCAATGGTATATAGAGGCGTACGATAGGCCATCATGGTTGCAATAAGTTATACACCGCTGTGTAAACACCCACCTTGCGAATTGTAGAGAATAACCCATTACCGGCCACGGTGTACTGAGGGCATAATGATAGAATCATTAAAGAAAAAATCTCATTCATTAAAATTGTTATGCACTTGTGATGTTTATTTATGATACTTAATCACTTCACATCACACTACAGTATAATACATGATTATTTTATTGTGAGTTACAACTACAGGTTTGAAAACTCAGAATCGCGTACCTACCTAGTCACCTCATAAAGATGATTTTCTATGGACTGAGCTCTCGTTAATTAAATAAATAAATAAATAAATAAATATTCCACAACATTCTACACAACGCTTTCTAGACCCATGGTAAGCTTAATTAGCTTGTGTTATGGAATCTAGAATGCGGATATACATACTTAGATAATTGTATGACTTTTCGGGAAGAGAAGGCTTGTGCAGTGCCTCCTCTGTTAGAAGTCGTAAGAAGCGAGTGTAAAACCTGTGCCTGAGAAAATCCTACATTGGTCTACTTTGTAATACCGTTTGTTTATTTTTGTTTGTATTGCATTAAAATAACTTTGTTTTTTTCCATGATCTTTACTAGGGGGCCTATATACACCTAAATTTCCCTTTCTTTTAGAGCAAAATATGGGTATAGTTCATAAATCAACTCACTAGTTTTTGATATTAGATGTATCATCGTGAGCTTTCGTTGCTAACTGTCCGAACATAACTAACCCCACTGCTTGTTGTTTAACGGTAGTGGTTCCAAAACTAATGTTCGTATGTCAATGTTCCAGTGGTAGGTCGATAGGAGGGTACACAGCTTCGTACGGCGTCGAGGCCTTCCGCAAGAATGTCGCCGCGTACATCTCGCAGCGCGACGGCCAGCCAGCCGACTGGGCCAACATTTGTCTTGTCAACGGCGCTTCGAACGGCATCAAGAGTTGTCTGTCGATGTTCGCCAATGCTCCTGGCTCCAAAAAGACCGGTAAGTGTTGTACAAAAGTCGTGGAATGTCATTCCTTACACTGTGTAGCAGATTACAAGATACCACCATATCTCCTGACCAGCCTACTGGTCTTATATCGGTTCTTTAGCAAAGCCTTCGTTTTGGTTTTCAATTGCCCAACCATGACCTCGACCAGTGGACTTATAGCTCTCTTCAAAGCCCAAATAATAAAGTAATATGTGGTATTACAATTTTGTGGAGATCAGTATTTCTGATCTTGTTCTCACCTCAAGTCTTGTATACTTGTGGTGCTACGAGTACACTGGGGTTTTATAGTTACATAATACTAGCCTATAAAAATCTATTCAGTTATCGTAATAATGGCAAAAAGCAATTTCTGCATTATTGCAAATGCAGTTTAATATTAGTATTGGATGCTTTGCGATAAACCTAGCTGCTTATTATATTTCTGAATTGATTCATCGTGTTTTAGTTTGCACACTGGGGGAACATGATCAGTATAATTAACGCCTGTCTATAGCCAAAAATGTCTATAGGTCGCATAATTCGTAAAAGGTCCCTGTCTCATAATGTCCTTTTCAAGGGACATTTTGCAACCTGTACGTTTTGCGAATGAGCTGCTTGTATGTGAGAAGAAAATAATAATAAAATGTGCGTTATTTAATTACAAGTTAAGCAATGACTAGTTTTATTCTTGGTTTATCCCAAATTCTCATTACATTCACTAAAGGTGGCACGGTGTTACGGAAGGCACTCAAATCCATTGTTAGTATCGTGCAATGTGCCACACTAGCGTAGGTCAATATTGTCAATAATAGTAGACTGGGCCGGACGTGCGTGCCTGTGTTTATAAAGTGGGAGCAATGTTGATTAGTGCGCGGCGCAAATTGAACTGCCGATAGTGCCATTCTGCACTGATGATCTGTACTCAAGGTCTCAATTCACGACTTTTTTTCATTTTGCCAACAAGTGCTAAACATACATTTTATTTTGCCATTAGCACAGAATAAATAATAGTAGTAGTACGCGCCATTAGGTACACTGGAGTAACCTTGCTTAATACAATTATGTTAAAAAAATTCAAAGAAGTTAATGTACGTAATTATTCTACCTATGCCGTTCGCTCCTTTTGTTTGCCACAAGACAACGGAGTCGTTAATATTTCACGGCAGACGTGTTACTATCGAACATCAACAAACAATAATGAAAGGAAAAATTTTCGGGTCCAAAACGATTCCTATACTTATCTCGTAATATGCACCTTCTCATCAACAATGTCAAATATGACTGTATTGGGAATAATTGGGATATGCATATGCCTACTGTTGGTATGTGTACAACGGAACTAGCCAACAAATCATTATCTATTGGGGGACATTCCTTAATGCTAATATTGAACTTGACACATGACCTTTATATTTCGATAATACATAGGTATATATGCTACATAGAGACGAGATAGGTATCCTCGATGGAGTCAATAAATGCTTATGCTACTAAGAATGTGCGGCAGGATAGTATGCATTCCGTAATGGAACAAGCCGCTTCCATGAACATGACCCACGGTTAATGACCTCAGTTATCGATAATACAGTCATTGCACGATTAGGTATCGAATATTGGAGTTTGGAAGTCAATAAAAAATAATGATGAATGTTGAGATTATTTAGTCAGTATGTAAGTATCTATACAAATATTAATATTATAAGGAGGAAAGATTTGTTTGTTTATAGTCGATAAACTTTGAAATTAACAAACCGATTTTAACTGCTTTTCACATTAGAACGCTTAAAGATCAGAAGTAACAGTCTACATTCTATCCCGATATTTCAACGTGATCAGGAGTTCGCGGGCGAAACTGTGGAGTGATACTAGTTCTTTATATTATAATTTTATGCGCGATACTTTAAACATGAGCAATCTGTGATTATGCGGCAGTCTTCTATCTCTTCATTCTGCTTTCGCTATGATTGAGATACGCAAGTTTTTCTGTGTAGCAATCGCTCGTTTTGCGATTAGGAAAAGTATACCTTTGCCTTCATGTTATGATATCCACCCCTACCCCTCTAGAGAGGTGTGCGCGGAAATACGATATGCCGCCATCCTGGACCTGCTTCTGCCGGGGACACGGTTAGCCCCAAATAGAGACACCTCTATGAGCACGGTCCCCCCTAGGCCCGGGCTCATAGAGGTGTCCACTTCTTTCGATAGCAGAAGCCATTAATTGAAAAGAAGAAGAAGCTGCTGGGCACTCTGCTCGTGTGTGAAATGAATCAAGTGGTGTCCTTCAGTGTGTTGTTGCATGGTTGCAGGTATAATGATCCCGATCCCGCAGTACCCGCTGTACTCGGCGTCGCTGGCGGACCTGGGGCTGTCGGGCGTCAACTACTACCTGGACGAGGAGCGCAACTGGGGGCTCAGCGTCGAGGAGCTCAACCGCGCGCACCAGGCCGGCTCCGAGAAGACCAACGTGCGCGCCATCGTCATCATCAACCCCGGGAACCCCACCGGACAGGTAACCAGCGGAAACCTCACACGACAGGAAACGGGTGGGGAACCCCACACGACAGGGAATGGGTGGGGAACCCCACACGACAGGGAACGGGTGGGGAACCCCACACGACAGATAACGAGCGGGTACCCCACACGACAGGTAATGGGTGGGAAACCCCACACGACAGCAAACTGGTGGGAAACCCTACACAACAGGTAACGAGCGGGTACCCCACACGACAGATAATGGGTGTGGAACCCCACACGACAGGTAACCAGCGGGAACCCCACACGATAGGAAACTGGTAGGGAAACTCCACACGACAAGTAACGAGTGGGGAACCCCACTGGACAGCCCCCTAGGCAAGGAGAATATTATGATAAACGTGTAGGATTGACATGTATTTTGAAATTTATGATAGTCGTCAGCTTTGTCAATCCAATACATTCAACAATCTATTCTATTCTAATCTACAAAAGTATTGCCAATTATCTAAAGAGGCACGTAACGAGCGAAGAACCCCACCGAACAGGTAACGAGCGGAGAACCCCACCGGCCAGGGGGCGGTACAGATTTGTCGTATAAAGTAGTTATTGTACTTGTCCTCTTCCCTACTTGCAACCTTGCGGCTGCCCGCAGGTGCTGACGCGCGAGAACATCGAGAGCGTGATCAAGTTCGCGCACGAGAAGAACCTGTTCATCTTCGCCGACGAGGTGTACCAGCACAACGTGTACGCCGAGGGCAGCAAGTTCATCTCCTTCAAGAAGGTACGTGTCGTCTCTTGTCGTTAGTAAATTCATTAATTTTAGTCCTACGACTAAAAGTCATAGAACCAAAGTTGTAGAGACATTACCTTGATGACACCTATTATAAAACTGTGACTTTTTCATTGCTATTATTCACAAGTGAGTTATAGACTTCTTTTTTTTAAATTTCATTGATTAAGTTGCTTTGTTCTTAAAAAAGTTTTGATACAAAAAAGATCGTGTTCAATATTACAAACGAATTAATATACCTATTGCTTGCTCATTTCATGCAACTTCGTATTTTAAAAGATAATTTTAACTTGTAGTAAGTGTTTAATAAACAAAACTTTCACTAAAATGTTTTTTTTTTCTGTGAGTATTTACAGAGAAAAAAAAATCATAATTCAAATAAGTAAGTAGATGACAAGGCAGCATGGTGATAGCACCTTAGCCTGTTCCGAAAGGAACAAATAAAAAAAAATGTTAGATGCGCGCGCATATTCATGACAAGTATGACAACAAATAGATTTTTACTATTGTGTTTTGATTGTGTTATGTAGTATTTTTAGTATCATTTTATTCGCAAGTGTGTTGAAAATAATCGTATGCCACTCGCGTGTATGGTGATCACCGTCCTCGGCTCTCTTAAGACCCTCGCCTTACGGCTCGGGTCTCAATGTCGCCTCAGCCGTAATCACCAACTTTACACGCTTGTACCATAATGTACTATTATCCATCTCTTGCATCTACATACGTGATATCGTGTTTATAGCACACTTGAGGCAATTTAAGTAACTATTAGCAAGACTCAGGGTGTTAGTTATTTTGTAACAGATATATTTTGTAAACTGAATCTGGTTTATTGCTCAATTCACCAAATATCAATAAAGTATTGATTCGTTTGTCCTTTGGGCCTGAGATTAGCTTAATATTGGTTTATTGATGCGCCTCAGTCGTAAGTCCATTACACGAGTACATTGTTAGCAAGTTTGCCGGTCACGATATACAGCCATAGGGTGTATTATTGAAAAGGGGCGGCAAGGGTAGGTAACCTCAATCCTTATAGTTACAGCAAAACGTTCTTAGTAAGTATTATTTGTACTCAAATATCACTTAGGTTTAAGAGTTTACCATATATCTTAAATGGTATCATGGTCTTTTGATCCCCACATGAAATAGGATTGATTAGGACCAAACTTTTTTTTAAATTCTTAGCATTTTTTTGCTGACTGTACGGTTTTGCTAAAATCAGTGAAAGCTGTTCAGAACGTCTTAAAAACTTAGGGATAGTCTTCTAAGAACGTTTTACCGTAACTATAACGGTTAAGTTACCTACCACATTTCAAAAATATCAAAAATTACACCCTGCAATCCTCACGACACATAACGAGACGTCACGGTCCAGGTGATAATGGAGATGGGCGCGCCGTACAACAAGATGGAGGTGGCGTCGTTCATGTCGGCGTCCAAGGGCTACATGGGCGAGTGCGGCATCCGCGGCGGCTGGATGGAGCTGGTGAACCTGGAGCCCGCCGTGCAGGCGCACCTGTACAAGGCGCTGTCGTCCATGCTGTGCCCCAGCTCGCTCGGCCAGATCGTCATCGACTGCGTCACGCGCGAGCCCAAGCAGGGCGACCCCTCCTACGAGCTGTTCCAGAAGGAGAAGTCGGACGTGCTGTCCTCGCTGGCGCAGCGCGCTAATATGATCTACGAGGCTTTCAATAAAATGGACGGCTTTTCGTGTCAAGTCGTACAGGTGCGGTCCACCCCCAACACTGACTCTACTCACCACATACTACCTTCGTATCACACTATGCCCCTCTGTAATTTCCCTTTAAAACCCCACATACCTCACAACACACCGCATTCTCCACATTACCCCTAACATCCCCGAAGCATCCTACATGTCCACAGTCCACTATCTCCAGAATGTTCAGTATGTTCACCCACTGCCGCTCACTCAGTCACTCATTCAATCAGTCATTCACTCACTCAGTCATTCCCTCATTCAATCAGTCTTTCCTCACTCACTCAATTAGTCATTCCTCACTCACTCAATTAGTCATTCACTCACTCAGTCATTCCTCACTCACTCAATTAGTCATTCACTCACTCAGTTATTCCTCACTAACTAACTCAGTCATTCATTCATTCACTCACTCACTTACTCACTAACCGCCGCGTGTCTCCCACAGGGCGCCATGTACGCGTTCCCGCAGTTCAAGCTGCCGCCCAAGGCCATCGAAGCGGCGGAGAAGAAGAAGCAGAAGCCCGACTTCTTCTACGCGTCCTGCCTGCTCGAGGAGACAGGTATTTACTCGCCGCGAGGCTTTATACGTATAATGAACTTAATAGGCGATAAGATTCTAATTAAGTTCGAACACAAACAGATTACCTATGGCCGCCATTAGGTATGCATCTTAAAAAATATCCAAAGATCTTACACATATAATGAAGATTCTAAACTGCAGTTTTATTTTTTAAAAACAATTTCACAGCTTATTCAAAACACATATTTCTAAAAATAATAAAAAAGGTGAATCTATCCACAGTACATATTTGTTTATCGTGTGCTACTCGACATCCTTAACGTGTAATTCCGAAGGTGACCACATACGACAACTACAGACGCACGCAGCAGATACGCGTAATTCATTGCGGCTTCTTAATGGGCCCCTTTATCCGTATCAAAGCTTAACAAGTAATGGGTACGCTATATCTGCAGTTATCGTACGCGGACATCTCCGTAATCATACCTTTAGTAAGACATTTTTAAGTCGTTAGTAACTTTTTGAAATGGAATAACTAAATGGTTGTGTGTGTCGTCGCAGGTATCTGCGTGATCCCGGGCTCCGGGTTCGGCCAGAAGCCCGGCACGTGGCACTTCCGCACCACCATCCTGCCGCAGCCCGCGCTGCTGCAGGAGATGCTCGACCAGTTCGGCAAGTTCCACGCCAAGTTCACCAAGGAGTACTCCTAACTCACACCACCACCACCACCACACCACCACCGTGTAGCTACCGGCTAACTACGTGAACAAACTCGAGAACAACTGATCGATCGACGCCATTTTGAGTCTATGATAAGCTTGGTATAATCTTCAATTGTTGGTTCGTATTTGTTACCAGAGACTCAAAAACGCGTTTTGTGCAGCCTGAGTACATTGTCACGAAGTTTGCCGGCCACTATATCTCACGTTTGGCATTTATTTTAAACCACCCATTCCTGGATACTTTAACCGACGCGTTCATTTACCTGCTTAGTTCCAAATTAAGTCCTCACATTTCCTTACATCTCATCGTGGTATTTGGTTAACTTGGATTCGAATAATAACCGTACGGACCGACGTACAGTTCGAACGAATCTCACCTCAACATTGTCATTCTCATTACTGTTGAGTATTATTTATGTTGTATTACTGCGAGAATTAATAAAAAAATAGTAAATGTTTAATAACAAGTAGATGTTTTCATCACAGAAATCACAGCTAGATCATTTCATAAATTGGTGACGGTAGTATGTTAGAAATTGTCGAGTGTTCAGACATTCACACGAGCGTTTACATGTCGACGGTATAGTGCAGTGTTACATGACAGTTGTTATATTATTTCTTTTCCAAAATCTATGTTGCATGAGATTTTTAAGTTTTTTTTAAAGTATAGCAATTGTTATAATATATTTCAAAAAATACATAGAAGCATGTTCTGCACTAAACCGTCGATATTGCGTTCCCGATTGTTACACAAGCGGTATGGGACCCAACCCACTCTGTCTGTCTATCTGTCTGATGCCCTCGACGAAAACTTTACAAGTGTATTACTTATATAAATTTATTTTTCATCTTATTTTGTTATATAAAACTCGTTTTTATAATATATTTTTACATCACCTTATTGGGGAATTTAGTTTTAAAAGAAAACATTTGTTAAAATAATTTGTTAAGACATTTTTTATAGTTTGATAACATTATGCACACTTGTTAGGCACGAAATCTGGTTGGAATGTATCAAATTAGTTAAAATAAGTTTGTAGTCTGTTTAAATACGCAATGTTTGTAATCTATTATGTATCGTAAAGTATACAAATAAATTATTATACATCTAATGGTGAATTCTTGATGTACTCACAAATCTCAAATGAAAAGGACATTTCGTAACGGCCTGTGATTGCCGTGCGAGATGTTTCCCAAATATCGAAGTATGGAACACTGCCAGTTCTACATACAAAGCATCACATATTGGATACCTACGTACAAAGTACTAATAATTAAAGCCCGACCAGTAAAATAAAATACCTCGCCATATTGCGGTAAACTATTGGAACGAATTTCTTCATATGGTAACAATCTATACAATGTCATTATGGTCATCTGTCAGTGTGGTGTCAATTGTGCGTGTTGTTGAGTTTGAGAGCGCTACAAAACTACAAAACTATAGTAATATGCCGAAAACTATTAAAAGCCAGTTAAGAAAAGTAATTTATAATATGTCGGATAAAAAGTAGGAAGGATTGGACTCTGTTCCTCTAAATAACATCACGGACCTTGTTGTCAACATGACGGGTAGGTACATCATAGAGTACGTGCAATGAAATTGGCCTAAACTACTGATTTTAAGGGGTGTATCCCACTATTTCCATGGAAATGCAAAATGGAAAAAGTGGGACAAGCGTTTTGTACAAATTATATCCCATTATTTCCATTGGGGCAAAAACCTCTAGTACCCGCTTATTCCACTTTTCCTCATTGACAATCCCCGTTGATGGGGATAATTGAACTTTTTGTTCACTATTCCCCGTTGACGCAAAAAAAAAAATAACCACGAAGGCTAAGGCGAGAGCTCCGCTCCGCTTCGCTCCTGCCTTAGCCTTCTAACCTAACCTATCCGAGTCGGGGTACTCTGAGTCGAGGTCTTAATTATGTGTCTATGTCTATCTTGTGTCAACGGGGAATATTGAAAAATTAAAATTCTTAAGAGGCAATGGAAATAGTGGGAGACTCTGTCCCAGTATTTCCATTAAT
The DNA here is from genome assembly GCA_914767945.1 of Eilema depressum. Lineage (NCBI taxonomy): Eukaryota > Metazoa > Arthropoda > Insecta > Lepidoptera > Erebidae > Eilema > Eilema depressum. The sequence continues at coordinate 21,376,682 of OU612025.1, forward strand.
GGAAATACATAATGGAAATAGTGGGATTCACCTGATTTTACTGTGACTAATTATTATTCACATTTTTAGGTATATCCCGATCTTCTGTAATAAAAATACCAAGAGAAGGTCAAACGTCAAATGTATTTTCTACGCCTAAGAAAAATAAGCCTAACGCAAAATAGAAAATCATGCTCGATTATTTTGATCTCTGTTCTGTTAGGCATAAAATACAAGAATTTTATGCAGTCCGAAAAACAATATCGCGTGGTCCCTGTTCTATACATAGTGTAATGTAACTGTATGTCTAACTTGTATTTACCATTCCAAGCAGTAAACTATTATACGGATACTACTGTGTTGTGATTTGTGCCCAGTCCTTGTATGTCTATAACTCACTTTTGTGAATAATAGCAATGAAAAACATGACAGCCTCCGTGGCGTAGCGGTAGTGAACGCAGCCGCTACGCACTAGGCGCGGGTTCGATCCCCGCTCAGTGCAAATATTTGTGTGCATTAAATATGGGTATTTGCATTGGTCTGGTCGTGCCTCGGAGAGCACGGGCCGTCGGTCCCGGTTGCCATAAGAACATCTATGGCAGTCGTTACGGGTAGTTGGTGCCCTAAAAAGTCCAAAAACAACGGTCTAGCTGCAAAGCTTCGATATCACCTAATGTTAACATTGGGTCGTGGTGGTCAGGTGGCAATCGCTTCACGGAAAATATCGAGGTCTAGCCAAATCTGTAGCTATGACTGGTAAAAGCGGACCCCAGACTCCAAGCTGAAAGCTTCGGATGCGACTGGGAATAACGCTAGGAGGAAGAAGAAGCAATGAAAAAGTCACAGTTTTATATTAGGTGTCATTCCGTGCTTAATTGCGGCGAAATAAAAGCCTGTTCATAAGCAAGTGTGTTGAAAAAATATTTGTACACTTGGCATTTTACATGTGTATCACTATACTTGGTGTTGCCATAATCATAGTGTTTTTGGCGCCCCCAGTGCGGGTTTTTTATTTTATTGGTCGGACTTTACACGCACGTATCTGTATTTTAGATACAAGTGTATCTACCAATGGTCACCTGTAAACATACAGTAGCATAGCGTACTATAGTGATATACACGGGATAAAGGCCGCGTCTAAAGAGCGTTTCGGTTGTTAGTTCAGTTATGAAATTTGTTTTACTTGAACGACTGTGGTCCAAACAATAGTCTACCATTCTATGATGCGGCACGAGTTTAACTTAATATCTATTGTAAAGAAATGAAGCGAAACGTTGAAGTTACTGTTAAAGTCAAATGTAAAAGACACCCAAGAGTAAAAATGAAAATAATGTAGCTATATTAATGTCCAAACTAATATTATAAATGCGAAAGTAACTCTGTCTGTCTGTCTTTCTGTCTGTCTGTCTGTCTGTCTGTCTGTCTTTGCTTCACGCCTAAACTACTGAACCGATTTGTGTGAAATTTGGTACAGACATAGTTTGGAACTTGAGAAAGGACATAGGATAGTTTTTATTACAAAAAATAAAATAAAAAATAAAATTTATTTCGGACATACAGCGCCATCTATTGGTCAAGAGTCGGCATCAATTCAGTACTGAGTATAAGGGTAGATTGAACCTCGAGAAAGGACATAGGCTATGTTTGGTCGCGATAACCGACATCCACGCGGGCGGAGCCGCGGGCAACAGCTAGTTGTACAATAACAATAAAAAGTAATTAAAAAGACATCCTTAACTAACCAATGAAATGAAAGTATAGAGTGAAACAAGCGAAAACTTACGTACTTAAGCTTGATAACGTATCTTGATGGATCAATATAGTATACCTGCAAATATTGTCACGCAGCTCTTCGAGTTATTAAATATAGTTGCTGCCTGGCCCCGCCATAAGGCGGCCACTCACTTACAGTTTATCGAACGACAACCGGATGATATCGGTCTGTCAGTTCATCGCAATAGCCCACACACTTACAGTTTCGTATACGATTTTGGACTGACGGATAATATGTGTGTGGCCGCTTGACGATTCCGGTCAGCAAAGACAGTTAAAGGCCGGACAGTCTATGGCCGTCGGCATTTTATACGTAATAACATCAAACTAAAATAATAAAATAATGTTATTAGTTTTAGTCTGAGGTAATAAAATTATGATGACATTGATGACATAAGGACTGCAGGCCGCCGGACAGACGAAAAACTACTGGCGGACTGTAAGTGGGTGGCCGCCTTTATGCTGTCGTGAAGAAGCGATATTTATTGGCGACAGTTGTGCCTACGAAGCTTCGAGTGAGGTGCAATTATATAGGCATGTGTAGTTTCGTTATTGTTCACCGTGCAAGTAAACTGTGTGGTCTCCACGCAGCAGGGCTATCACAATATAGCTTCGGTACTGCGGAACGCGGAACTGACGACTTATCGAAGAGTAAGAAATGATTTAGTCATTGTGGTGCAATAATTTAAGTTGTTAACCAATTGTTAAATAAATAAATTGTATCGAACATTATCGTTGTTTAATTTATAGGCAGAGTTGCAATCCCCGAAGAAGACAAGCAATGCGCAGAACGCGTGAGAATTAAAGACAATCACATTGTGTATCAGAAAACCAGTCAAACACACAAAGCAATCTAAGTTTGAGTGGCTACAAGGCTCTTTCAGGTGTCGGATAGCAGAAAATGCATAGGAAGTTGCTAATTTACATTCCAAAGACTAATCTGTCAGATATACAGCCTACCTTCACCAAGAATGAAGTAGGATCCAGAATGCTGTGGGACTCCAAATGTCATGGGTAAGTCCGATCTGATAAATATATGATAATGTAGTCTGATAATGGGATCTAGTGTTGCTATAGATTTCTGTAGGATGGATTAGGAGTGCTGTTATTTGATCATCTTTCTTGAAATTCTACAAGTTACTTAAAGTAGCGGTTTAAAGGTCTTGGAATTATTAAATCTTTTCAATTTTTAACCATTTTTTTTCCAATCATTTTTGAAGGTGGCCTCGGAGAAGAAGTAGGTACTTGTTACCAGTCCACACGTAAGAGGGACTGAGTTGCATTACAAAATTTTGCATTAAATATTTATTTCACAATAAACCATTATCGCGGTTGTTTCCATTTGTCAGTTATCGCTTAGTTTTATATTTGAATACTAGCCTTATTACATAAATAAGGCATAGGCTAGGAAAATTGTACCAGATTACATATTTTTTGGTGTTATTTCTTCAGTACCTACAGTACCTACTACTGTAGATATTGCGGCAAGTAACAACTCGTAATCCTAAGAGGCATTGCATAAAAGTGGGCAGTGTCGAAGGGTGAAAATTGAGAAGCCGGTAGAAAATAAACACTTACCTACCTTGATCTAGTTTGTCATAATATAGGTATTACGCGACCCATTGGGAAGCCGACAAGAATCGCGTTATAGGGACCCCTTGGCATTGGCTGAGGGTAACTTTTCTGCTGTAGCGGTGACATTCGACTTCCAAAGGTCGCGGGTTCGTGTTTCTATGTATAATCTGTACCTACGCAATTATAAAAGGTATCCTATCTACAATATTTATACGTAATCTTGACTACGACGTCTAGACAGCGTTCTGTAAAATATCCTTGAATATTCATATAAATGTGTATTTCAGTAAAAAGTTATATTCCACTTAGTTACAGGAATGGAACTCGAGCATACATTAACTCTCACGATATAAATAATTTGATGATTCTCATGCCTGAGGCGAGATGCGTTATAAACGTACAACCAGAAGTATAGCAGGTCGACAACAAGTCACATACCTACTATGAAGCTTATATACGTTGCGTTATTCATTTACACGGTCCAAAGTTTCAACGTGGAATTTCAATTAAAGTCTTTTCAAGTGGAATTGGTAACTAGCAGGAAAGAAATTGATTTCGGCTTGTTGAATATGAGAGCTGAGGTGAACTCGACGGAAGTGACGAAGCCGATGGAGTTCAGGGAGTCTGAGAAGAACGAGACAACTGCTGAAGCTTCTTGCCGCTCGCAGATGCCTGAGAAGAAGAAAATCGACGCCGTGCTGAGTGACATGATGAACCAACTAACTCTGGTAATGTGCCGCGTGTGCTATTTTCCACGGCTGAGGAAGTTACTTTATCTCAGTTGTCCCGGGTGTAGTGAACTCATATCTATATTCTGCGCCTACGCATATCTGTGTATGTAGATACGAGTCGGTACTCAAAACTACTGAGCACAGAAAATATACTACATATTAGAAATAAAATAGAGAATAAAAATTTAAGCATTTTCCTTGATTGTTACAATCAAGTTAACCAACCGTGTCTTGTGAAATGTGTTGCATTGCTTAGTAGGTAGGTTAGATCATAGGCGCCTTCCTTCGATTTCTATGCACGAACAAAATAGAGTTCCTTTTCCCGATTAAAAGAAGCAGCTATAACATAAGTCGCTACTTCTCAGGTGTTCGTGAAGGTCAATCAGTTCATTAGCACAGAAGTGACCAGAGTGTCGCGCAAGTTCCTGGACGCTGACGTCATCCGCCGCGCCCTGGACACCAGGTTCAAGGTGTCCCACAGGAAACGAAGACTGGTCTTCGACGAAATATTCAATAACATGACCACTAATTACAGGTACCTGCTAAATATGAGTACCTACCTACATAGAGTATCCTGGTGCAGCACTTACGATCTAGTACACTTGTGGTAAACCTGAGGTAGGTGTACTGATACCTTCAGTTCCCCCACGCTTCCTTACCCCTTGGCTCCCTTGCCCAGGGTGCATCGCGCGGAGGGTCCGACCAAGCATCCCACTATAAACATTCCACTGTAATGTTTCAGCAAATTGTGGTCTTTTTTAACATTCAATGGTTTATGTGTAAATCTCAACTGAATTCAAAGGTAATACCTACATTGCCCGCTTGACGGCAATAGGCTCGCCCCCCGTGGGACTGAAAAGCAGTTGACGAAATGTGGGTGTTATTACATCTCTGCCTACCCCAGCGAGGGTTTATAGGCGTGAGTAGGTATATGTAGGTATGTATGCAAATTATACAATAAAAATAATTCAAAATATAAATCTATCCCTTTCTAGAAATGTGTACAACTCCACAACTGACGGGCTATTCCGTGCGGGTGAGAATACGTGTCACGACGTGGTCAGCCGCCAGCTGTGGAACCTTCTGGAATATTCCCTGCTGGCGCTCAGGAAGGCCATGCGTACTTCTATGGCCGAGTACCTCAAAGAGCAGTCAATATCTCCAGAATCTGCGCTTGGACAGAAAGTGAATAAGATGCTAGCTGCGGAGATAGGCCAAATCAGAGTCAAGCAGCTGAACATGCTCTGTGAAAAGTTCAAGTTGTGTAATGGCACTAACTTAGAAGAATATATCTGGCTCGTCTGAGTGCTGTGCGAGAAACTGCATTGTTTCTCAGAATTTATTCAATTTCGTTTACTGCCATAGAGTACTATACATATACTTTACTGCTCACCGCAGTTCACGAGATTCACATCTCGTCCTCTCCTTATGAAAGTGTGCTGCGTTTACATTTTTATAACAAGTGTGAAGTGAACAGGCTCTAACGATTGTGTGGTCATGGATTATTGTATAAAGTAAGTTAAGTAGGTACAAAGTCTGCGAGCATTTGAGAACTTTTTATTATTAGGTAAATTAACATTGTAATTAAATAATTGTCGATCTATTGTTCCTGGGAACCTTGAACTGGGAATAACCCATAACTTAAGTAGGTAGAGGTGTGTCTGTCATAAAATAGTGCTGAAAATGTATTAAAACGCCTCCTGTACAAGTAAGATCATTTTATCCATACCTTAATTAAAAATACATTATCAGTTTTGAGTTTAATTTAACATTATATATGATAGTTAGGTACAAAATGTTGTTCAGTTCGTTACATAACAAATGAATATAACTAACTCACATTAGTTACATGCATTAGTTATTATTAGGTACTTATATAATTTGTTGATATAGGTATCGTACTTTACATACAGCACTAAGAATACCGTTGTACAAAGTTGAGATGAAACTCTCTGAAACAGTCCATCATGTACTGGAATTCGTCTTTTGGATGCAGGATGGTGGTTCGGAAGTGGTACGTGCCTGGCAGCTGTCCAAACCCTGTGCCCGGGACGACACACACTCCTGGAAATATACAGGCGGTTAGAATTTAGTACAAATATCTAGTAAAGGATCCCTGTTGATCAATATGTCTATTGCTATTCATCAAAAGAGATGAAATTGACTCATACAATTACTATACTAACTAAGACAGTCGGCCATTGCTACGTTCAGTCGGCTATTCTTACCGATATTCACTTGGGAACAGATTCTGAGAATGGATTGAATCTTTTTGATATTTACCAGTTTCCTCCAGTAGTGCGAGACAGTAGAACTCGTCAGGACTCACGCCAGCCGCGGCGGCAGCGGCGTGCGCACTCGCCGGCATCTCTACACGCGGGTACGCGAACATTGAGCCCTAAAAACATTCCAAAATATTGGGACATTATTAAGGACAATATCGAAGTTCAGCCGCATCACCGTTAAACTGGACAGCCGACCCCAAGTGAGTTGGGTAGAGGCTCATAGAATGATGATGATCAGTAAAGCCATTTTTTCGTTATAGCATCGATGGATTCATAATCAGAAAGCTATATTTCAATTCCAAGTTCTTCAAAATCCTAGTTACATCTTCATGTCTTCATCGAAATTATCTTCATTAAATTGATGCCACATTCACATTATTCCGATTTTTAAGAAGATATAATATTTAACGAAGATATAATTGTTAACGATTTATTCAGTAGCACTCACGTCTATGGGGTTACACGAGTATCCTGGTATAGAGTTGAAGGTGTTGTAGGCAGTCCTGGTCCGTTCTTTGAGCACCTGCCGAATGTCACTGATCTCCTTAGCGAACTGCTCATACGAAGCTTCGCCGGAAATTGGGGCTCTCATCTAGAATAAATACATTATATACTTGGTATCAATTGTCAACAGTAGATCAACTTGCATTCTTAATATTAATACGTCATTTGTGCCTTTCTGCCTCTCTGACACGGGTATTATCACTTACCACGCAGTCTAGCAGACACTGACCAAGGACAGTAGGGCATTGCATTACTGCTCTTGCCGTGTTGAACGCCGCGACCACCTCGGGCGAAACTCGCACCAGCTCCACGTAGCCTGATCGCAGGCCGCACTCTGCAGCCCAGCCCTTGGAGCAAGTCGCAAAACTTGCCAGCTCCATCGTGGAGTAAGGAGCGCCCATTTCGTACATTACCTAAACAATAATCAAATGATAAATGCAAGTGAAAATCCAGTCAATGTTCAAAAGATCACCAATTTTTTCTAGACAAATGTTTCCACCTTACCTTTTTAAATGAATAGAAAGGCTTGCTAACGATGTTCTCCTGGTACACTTCGTCGGCTAACAGGAATATGTTCCGCTCGTACGCGAACTTTATGATCTGCTCCATATTGCTGCGAGTCAACACCTGCCGACAAATTGATTCCAGCTTTCATGAAATATTCAATTGAACATTTGCCAGCGGCACCCTTCTAACGAAATATCACAAAGATTACCTTTAATATGTTACCGCTGATATTCGTGAGACTTTTCTAATAATACGTACTTATGGAGTAGAGAGATAATATACTTATAGAGAAATAATGTAGTAAAAGTTCACTGACAGTAAATCTATTATTAAATTTTCGTTGCCTCTGCTGCTGAAAAAGAGTTCAATACTGACTGATAAACCATTTTTATTTATTGTTTGATTAGAGTTGAGAAAGAGCTACAATAACTAACTGTTGCCAGCGGCTTCGCCCGCGTGAAATTCTATTCCCGTTCCCGCTCTCCATGGAACCTATTCCTGGGATAAAAAGTAGCCTATGAGTTATTCCAGACTATTATCTAACCCTGTACCGAGTTTTAACCAAATCCGTTCATTCGTTGGAGTGTGATTAAGTAACAAACATACGAACATCTTCACAAACTTTTAGTCTTCTAATATTAGTAGTAAGTAAGATTAAATTAGTTGAATGCATGATCATGCTATCCATACTTTTTAGTACCTCTTGCATTGGGGTCAATTAAGAATGGATTTTGGGATCAAACAAGAATATAAAATAAAATTTGAAAGTGGGATCAAAAAGGAATACGCATTTGGGGTGAATTAAGAATGGGATCAATCGTTGTGGGATCAATACGGAACAACCCCAATTAGGTCTTGATAGTCTTATACCCCTCAGCGACCTACTCTACCATTAAGTGAACATATACACAGCAACTCACCTGTCCAGTAGGGTTGCCTGGGTTGATAACGACCAGCGCCCTCACGCAGCTGTCCTCGCTAGCTTCCTCCCAGCACCTCTCCAGCTCCTGTACCGACAGCGCCCATTCGTGGTCCTCATCTAAGTAATAGTCCGCTTGACGTACACCCAGTTCTGACAGCGTGCCGGAGAATAAGGGGTACTGGGGGATCGGGACCATGACCGCTGGAAAAAAAGTTATGAGGTTTCCTGGGTGTTAAAGCTTTACACGGGACGATGTTTGAAATAATTCTTAGGTGTCAATTTGCACCTAATATTGGGATGACCTACCCGGTGGCTTTTCATTTATTTCCCTAACAAACAAAGTAAGGACGGCCTTGATAACGTCGGAGGCGCCGGAGCCCAGGTAGATGTCGTCGGCAGAGGCGGGCACCCCGTCCCTCGCAGAAATGTACTGCGCGACCCGGGAACGCACAATGCGTAGACCTGCTGACGGCGAGTACGCTCCAACTGAGCCTTTGCTGTGAATAAGATGTTATAATAGGTATATGAATCAATAGTACCTAATACTATAATTATGTAGACATATTATTACAACCATTTTATTATTATTAGATACAAACTTTCATCGGTGGTGACCACGTTTCAGTAACAATAGTTGTCTTGTATGGTTTGAATGACCCCTTGAAAAAGGTGGCTGGGACAGACTAGATGCGAAAGCGGAGGATCGGAACATTGCATATTGGGAGAGGCATAATGTCTAGCAGTGGATATTTTTGAATGCGAAAAAAATTAAAGGTACTAACGTATTTAATGGTCAGTATGGTACTGGTCAACTTACGTGCAGTCATCCAGTATCTCTTGCGCCCTCTGCCGGACGTCCGCAGGAACCTCAGCCGTGCTCGACAAGTGCGGACACGCAACTAGTGCTAACACCTGCAATGTTTGTAATTGTTAATAGATGTTTACACTAAGGTAGTAGGTATCGAAAGTGAATGTAGATTCTGCACACAACTAGACCTTTGTAGCTACTTTTAAAAAGCAGATAAAATTCGTTATGGGCTCCGGGACAGCTTAAGTTTCCCTGGGACTGATCAAGTAGTACGCTACGTATTTTCCTGGCTTATTACTATTGATCTTGGCGGTCAGAGTTATAGTAGGTAGTGGTCGTGTTAAAAAGCTAGTTTGTATCATCCGTTTGAAGCTTTACTAGTAGGGTCAGATAATAGAGGTTACAATAAGAGCAGATAACTAAACGCACTGTAGATAACTGACAGCCTCCGTGGCGTAGCGGTAGTGAACGCGGCCGCTACGCAGGAGGCGCGGGTTCGATCCCCGCTCAGTGCAAATATTTGTGTGCATTAAATATGGGTATTTGCATTGGTCTGGTCGTGCCTCGGAGAGCGCGTTAAGCCGTCGGTCCCGGTTGCCATAAGAACATCTATGGCAGTCGTTACGGGTAGTTGGTGCCCTAAAATATCCAAAAACAACGGTCTAGCTGCAAAGCTTCGATATCGCCTAATGTTAACATTGGGTCGTGGAGGTCAGATGGCAATCGCTTCACGGAAAATATCGAGGTCTAGCCAAATCTGTAGCTATGACTGGTAAAAGCGGACCCCAGACTCCGAGCTGAAAGCTTCGGATGCGACTGGGAATTAACGCTAGGAGGAAGAAGAACTAAACGCACCTGTCTGATGAACGTGATGGGCTTCTGCCCCAGCGCGTGGCAGTCGCCGATGTTGGCGCGCACCACGCGGGGGAATAGCTTCGGCACTCCCTGAGAACCAAAATCACATACGTCATTGCTTAATTTTGCAAGGAACACACTGGAATGAAAATTGCCGACAGTCACCTCGCGCTTTAGTTCAGCGTTATTGGTTACGTATATTAGTACTAGAGAGCAGTGGTGAAGGGTGAAAATTTTGAAAAGGGAAGCCGGTGGGAAATGTCTTCTCCCTATAGAACAACCATAGCAATGTGTGAATTCTACCACGGTTTCTCTTTGCAGAGTAAGTCGACAGGAATCGGACTATAGGGACCTCTCGTCCCTGCTAGAAAGTGTGCTAGCCCTCTCATTTTCCTCTTTTGCGTACACCGTAGGGTATACAACTACACATATAGGTATAGCGTTAGTTAACAAAGAACATAATATTCTTGTACCTACAACCCAATAAAGTTTCATTTTTGAATGCCTTCAAGTAATTACCTACATGGTAAACAAAGTAATAATATTTTAAAGCTACGTGCTATTGTATTGTGTTATAAAATCTGAAAACGACAGCACAAAAAGCTCGGCGCTCAGGTGGGCGCAAAAACCGCACCACGTCGCGTCGGCACCACGCGGTGGCGGCGAAATGGAGGCGCAGGCATATACGCCCAACGAACTTTTTGTTTCACATTGTAATGGAATGGAAGAAAACACTCGGCTACCCTTATAGCAACAATAACTTGCTTTACTAATCCCTTTTTAGACTCGTGGAAACTTATAGTAAAATCTGTTTAGCTTGGAACGTTTAAAAAAAAATTAACCTGTGTAACGCGGTGGCAGACGTTCGAATACCACTTTGTGAAAAAATTTGTATGCATAAACCATTTCACTACCTATTTACTGATAGAAATTTGAGATTCCGAAACCAAATAAACTATTTTCTTCACGAATAACTTTCGATTTATTTCTTTTATCAAGATAGTAACATATATCCGCTCCCGATGTCAAGGTTGTCAGCGTGAATAATCACAGCGGATATAAACAAAGCAGTTTAGTTTCGCAAGTTCGGAAAAACAGAGGAAAACAATTCGGTGTCATCTCTCAAGGACGCCGCGCGGAAACAGCGCTGAGTGTTTCCGTCGCCGGGCAGCGAGCAGCGAGCAGCGAGGGATAGGGAGAACCTTCTTTAATATTGTTTTGCTTTTTTATTAGTTATACGGGTATGTTAAGATGCCAGATTTAATACTTATTTCAGTGAATAATGAAAAAGGACAGATTCTAAAAACAGGCTATTGAAGCTCTATTTAATAAAAACAAAAATGATTTATAGTAAGTTCAATCAACTACGTATATCTACTAAATATTTATGACGGTAGCGCCTGAAGAAAATAGGACTAGACGTAAAGATAGCACTGGAAAGGTATCTAAATGTTAGGTAATCCTAAAGAAAATGCAGTAGTGGCAGAGTCCACTACTGCAATATAGGGATGATATCATTTGTGTGTTTGTAAAGCTTATTACAAGTATTTTTATTATAAAGCGTACTCTAAACCCTACCGGGGAAGCGTAATTTTTTTTATAAAGTTTATAGTCGAACTAACCTTTTTAAGCTCGTTCTCAATCTGCAGCGCCCTCTGCAGGAGGGGCCCCCTGACCGCATATTGTATGTTCAGTAAGTTCTGGTTGATGTTGTCACATGTGAGGCTCTTGTCCAGCTTCATGGCGGAAGGGTGCGGGTGAGTATGCGAGGAGTGGACGCACTAGATTGCGCCAGGGCACTGGCACCCAAGTACTTAAATACTGTTACGAAAATATATCTGCCTGCCTACTTGAGGTGGTAAGTCACTATGGCATTACGATGTTTTAATAAAATCGGTTCCCAAGTACTCACTCGCAAATGGATTTTGCGTGAATCAGAAAAAGTTTTAAATAAAAAAGAAGTTATTTTATAAAGCCACACTTGTCTTGTAAAAGACAATTTGCCGGGTGTTTTCAGTACCTTGCGTAGTACGGGACTCAACTTGACCTAGTTTCCCTGACTCCGAATTGTTACTGAGATATTTCAAACATTTTTTTATGGGACTTTCACCTATTGTTCAGAATTCGAAACCTGGATCTAATGCAGAGCGAACGCATTCGCATAGTTATACCATACCAATTCATAGGCAGCTTTTCCCTTCGTATATTATGTATGTATATATTTGGCTGGGACATATTTTCTTACAGATTCTAACATAATTCACTATTCACTGCACAATACAACATACCTACAGTTAATGGTATAATCCAGGAATGTCAAGTGAGGGTGGCTTATTACATTTTTGCGTCGCATTTGTCAAGAGACAAACGCGTGCCACTACACTCCGACATCAATCTCGCTCCAAGGTCCACACGCTGTTGCTAGCGTACCTACCGAAGGTAACGTAACAACATATAATATACTAGCTGTCCCGGCGAACTTCGTACCGCCAAATTTTTTTCAGCCCGCGTGAATTTTTGATACCGTTCCCGCTGCACCTATTTTCTCACCCTTTAAACCTTCCTTGAGCATCCACGAATATTTCAAGACTAAAATTAGGCAAATCGGTTCAGCCGTTCTTCAGTTATAAACTAACAACGAAAAGTGGCATTAATTTTTATATACATAAATAGATAATCACGCCTTTATCCCCAGAGGGATATGCAGAGGTGAATTAATACCCATATTTTACCAATCATTGTATTCCGTCCCACGTAATAGGGGGTGACACTATTGCCGTATTCCGGGCGCTATTGTTGACTTAAGGCATGCATCCGGGGCTGGGTCTGGGCTGTATATATCTGTCAGATGTTAAACAGCCCTATACCTTAGTCGCCTAGTACGATACCGCATTGGAGAAGATAGGGTGGCCCAAATTCTACCCTGCTGGGAACCGCACGTATCAAAAAATGAAAATTAAATATCTTTAAATTACTTGCACCTAATGTGTGTTTACCTTTACAAATCGAACCATCTATCATCTGACGTGCTCTCCAAGGTTAGGTACTGTTTCGTGATTATTTCATATATAATAATTTATTAATAACACATCATTATTCTTTCCACGATAAACTCTAACCGTTGTACGGGCCGCAGGAATACCCGGCCGTCGCGTCGTACATATTTTAGTCCTTATCTCCTGCTAGCTAAGAGCGCGATATTTATTGCATGTCCGGTTCTTTACCGAGTTTTTGGCAACAGTATAGAGGAAAATGCAATTCACAATCGAATTGTATTCAGACAATCGTGCTCACGCGCCTGATCACGATTGCTGCTGACATTCACGGCTACTGGTGTAGGTATTCTCGTTAACATCACCTGCTCCTGCTTATCTACTTCATATTTTGCTTTCACGTCGAGGGTATACTTACTTAATAAGAGCTGATTTCATCATCCACAGCAACCGTTGACCTGTTCAGTGTTCAGTTTGACTTGAACGGATTGGTTTGCACTGCAATTTTTTTTTTACTTTTTCAGCGGAGGATCAGTTGCTATGTCCAATAGTGGCCTGCACTGCATACCTAATTTATTGAAGTCAACAGATTAAAAAATGTCCTACGGCTCAGCCCTGGGGATACACAATTAATTTTTGGTGCCACATACTTAATAGAGGGTAAGCCATTTTCCGTCACATTTGCCGATTCTGTGCAGCTAGTAGTGAAAATTCCTGAACATAAAGGCCCCTTCACTTCCCGAGTTGAATAAAGTGGAGTATTCTGTAAGGAATTGGAGGTAGAATAACCTAATCTAACCTAACCTAAGTAGTTCGAATTCTTCCTCCTAGCGTTAATTCCTAGTCGCATACGAAGCTTTTTGCAGCTCGGAGTCTGGGGTCCGCTTTTACCAGTGTTAACTACAGATTTGGCTAGACCTCGATATTTTCCGTGAAGCGATTGCCATCTGACCTCCACAACCCAATGGTAACATTAGGTATATCGAAGCTTTGCGGCTACACCGTTGTTTTTGGAATTTTTTAGGGCTCCAACTACCCGTAACGACTGCCATAGATGTTTTTATGGCAACCGGGACCGACGGCTTAACGTGCTCTCCGAGGCACGGCCAGACCAATGCAAATACCCATATTTCATGAACACAAATATTTGCACTGAGCGGGGATTGAACCCGCGCCTCCTGCGTAGCGGCCGCGTTCACTACCGCTACGCCACGGAGGCTGAAGTAGTTCGAATATACTGTAATATAATGTACTAGCGGCCGCCCGTGGCTTCGTACGTGTGGAGTTCGTTTTACCCCCTTAGGGGTGGAGTTTCGTAAAATCCATTCTTAGCGGTTGTCTACACCATATAAGGAACGTACATGGTAAATTTCAAGTTTGTAGGTGTTAGTTTCTGAGATTTCGTGATTAATCAGTGAATTCACATTTTTATATTGAGATATAGGTGAATATAGATATGAAATAATGGCTCCAAATACTAGTTTATACTGTTTATAGGCTTACGAAGTTTAACAATATGAAGTTCGGGAGGGCAAGGGATGAAATATTATGTTGATGCCACGCTTGGGATATATGTTCTCGAGCTCGAAATGAAAACATATTCTCGTCGGGCCGGCCGTAGCTCATGTCCACTTGCCATAGGGAGATTTATCACATTGTTTGTTACTAGTTATCGCCGATGTGTAACGACGACGCGGTGACGACGACGTGACGGCGACGTGACGTCCAGGGGCTGCTCGACACACCCAAACAAACATACATACAAGCTCCATTATCGACTTTTATAATTCTCTCTACAATAAAACATCTTTATATACGAAAAAAGTAGATTTCAATTATTTCTTCTTGTTTTGTACACACATAGTTTAATGTAAAGAGAATCAGTCATTAAGTACACAGAATTCAATAATAAAAACAAAACCAGTTAATCGTACAGATCGTGTCACTTGAGATATGCCTCCACGTCCGGAGTCGAGTCGGCTACAAAGGAATGAGTCTGATACAACGCGGAGTCCCTTGGGACTGCCCTCGGTCGAAATAGAGCGGCGCGAGTGGACCGAGAGTAATGCACAGACCTTTCTCCACATCGGCCCCGATGGCGGCACATTGTTCTAGCTATACGTCGCCTCGTCTCATATACTGACAGACGCTGCAGACGAAATCTCCAATGTATTGAGAAAATGAGCGGACAAATGGATGGAACGGACTCGGTGCCGCTTGAGAAATATACCTGCTGAAAATAGCAAGTATTTTATGTTGTGTGTAATGTTTTTATGTTATTTCAAAGGTATCTTACGTATCAGTAATGTGTCGTTAGAACCATGGCTTTGCAATCACTTTTTACATGGAAATTTATAGTAAATAAATGAAAAAGAATCGCTAAGTTTTGCTAAGCGCAAATCTTGAGAATGGTTTGACTGATTTAGATGTTTTTTTTGGACAGTTTTTGATTTATATAAATGATACTTAGTTAGGGAAAATCCGTGGAAATAGCTGGTACCCAGGTGACACCAGGGCGTACAACCAGTAAGTCATGAAAACAAACAGTCAGATAAATCGTATCACTTCATATGTCTCTGAACCCGGGACTTATTTCCAGTGAATTTGTAGTTCTGGTGGTTAGAAACAAATCTAATAAATAGTCGCAATAAAACTGAGAGCAACTATTACAATGACCCCATAATTCCGTTTGACAACCGGACTACTGCTACTGAAAAGTTGCAGTAGTCCGATCAACCGGACTAGCAACCGAACTACTGAGACTAAAGGATAATATACATATTATGACTACGTATAAATAAGTAAATAGTAAACATACAGCCCATGACTAAGTGCCCGTTTGACGGCAATAGGCTCGCTCCCAATTACCACAATTATGTAGGACCGAAAATCACAGTTGGAGAAATGTGGGTGTTGTGTTAATACACTTCTGCTTACCCTTTTGGAGATTTACAGGCGTGAATATATGTATAAGTAGGTTCGTATATAATACATGTACCTACATTCCGCAAAGCAAGGCTGTCCGCCACACCTTATTAGATGAAAGGTACGACGCCAACACAACCTTTTTGCACCCTCCACACTTTTCTATTAAAGGCTCCTTTTCATTCAGTATATACCTATATTTTTTGCTTTTCAGGAAAAGTCCTTTTAGTGTGAAGACTTATTATGAAAATGTTAAAGGTAGTAGCATTTATAATTAGAAAAATCTGGGTCCTTACTCACCTACGATAGTTTAAAATAATGCTCTAGGTTTTATTGTACCCAGGTTTTTCATTGAGCGGGCTGTGGACACTATTAATTTTTTTTTTTATACCATTTAGGTGGCAGACAAGCACACGGCCCACCTGATGGAAAGTGGTTACCGTGGCCTATGGACGTATGCAACACCAGGGGCGTCACCCTCGTGCTGCCGACCCTGCAGAAACCTTCTATTGCCCTTCTTGAAGAATCCCATATTGTAGTCGCTTGGGAAAACCATCGCCATTAATGTATTTGCATTACCTGCTATGACTTCTTTTCGTGTTGAAATCTCTTGCCAGCCAGAAAGGGGTGGTTCTGTCGGACATGAACCGACTAAAAGAGCTAGTCGTCTCGGCTCTCATATGCTCGGGTATTAACATGGCCCATAAAACATTTCACTCGCACCTGGTTAACCCTGGGCGATCTGTGGCTTTGAGATGCCCCCTGACAGGCGGTCTCACCTGTCTCCCCGCTCCCCTAGCTTAGTACATAAGGAAACTGAAGTGGATACATTAATGATATTGAATTATTTCCAGTAACAATCGTACGCGAGCAACATCGTGAATCATGTTAAGTACCCGCCTTCACGCAGTCAAGTGTCGCTCGGCAAATAATATCTAAAAACAAACCGAGAGCTTCTCCCTTCGGCGACTTATTGATGGCGTACTTGTGCCTCTCGGTGATACACTCCAATTACAAATATCTGTTTGTTAACAAACAAGATACCTATGACACGCTGGTTGCCAGATTTTTGTTGTTTTGGTCAAGTAATTTGCCGGGCAACCAGGTAAGTCGGAAGTACAAGATATCGGCGACTTGTTTGAAGAGTTTAATTTACAGTAGATAGAGCTTAGTGAAGTGAAGAGTGAGAGCATAGACCCAAATGACAGACTGTCTCTGCCTACCTCGGAGAGAGAAAGATGTAGAATATATATAACAGCGAGATATGAATTAGATAACGCTATATTACAATTTCTCTTATCACATTTTTATGCTGGCAATAAGTATTTTTTTTAATTGTCCTTCGTTATCGCGTTGTCGCCATGTGGAGGGTAGAGTCACAGATTACAGTAGGTACATATATAACAGAATAGAACCAAAATCTGTTAGATTTTCTTCACTCATTCACAATAGACACTACTAGAGGTATTCTCGTAATATCTGTGAAGTCATCATTCATCGAGCCCTTCCATGGAAGGATATAACTAGTAACTATTTAGTAATCTGTGGTATAACTGCCTATAAAGGGACTAACTAATATCATTCGGTATTTGAAAACAGACCACCTTAAACAGAATAATGTTATTAATGTAGGTATACTTTATAGCTTCTAGAAACGAATCATGTACCATTATACCTAAGTGTAGAAGTATATTGAGGCAGCCCCATCCTGGCGGCTACCTCTCAGGGTCCCACGGGACAGCTCGAGCTATTCTTAACCGAGATCAATACTAAACGGCGCATTCTTCCCCCGCACTGAGCGTTAACTAAGCGACTTGAGATCAATGGGAGCAGTGAAATTTTAATGCACCAATTAATAGAAAAAAAAAACACCGCATTAAAGAACTTAAACCCTAGATGCTTGGCGTGTAACTTATAACAGCAAGAGTTTCTTAAAACTAAATGAGTACTCATTTATAAATCAACCCCGAACCCCGTAGGTACTTATACAAAAGAAAAATATTGGTTATTATTTTTATCATGAAAAATTTGCTAAGTGTCTCATGAAGTGCAGTCCGTATTATGTAGGTATAAAGCGTATTAAATACAAGCGACAAACAAGTTCATTAGGCGAAATTTTAACAAGTCTACAAATATAAATTGCTCTGAGGAGAAAAACCGTCCGCTTTGAGCACTTTTAATAACGTTCTCAAAGCAAGACGAAGTTGCGCGCCCCTGCCCGGGCGCCGAGTTCACTGATGAATACGGCAAAAGGCAGCAATTAGCTCTTTCCACCTTCACAACTAAACGTGGCACGCTAATATCTACTGCATTGGTACATAACATATTTCAAGTGAAGTAGGTACTATAAGTTGAATTGAATGATCTCAATAGTAAGAATATCTAAGGAGTAATCTTAAAAAGTTTGGTTCTTTTACATTCCCAACTTCGCGCCACTGGGTCCAATTGTGAACGTAAACCTTAAAGGCGGCCACCCACTAACAGTCCGCCTGCAATTTTTCATCTGTCCGGCGGCCTGCAGTCCTTATGTCATCAATGTCATCATAATTTTATTACCTCAGACTAAAATAATAACATAAAATAATGTTATTATTTTAGTCTGATGTTATTACACTTATTACGTATAAAATGCCGAGGGCCATAGACTGTCCGGCCTTTAACTGTCTTTGCTGACCGAAATCGTCAAGCGGCCACACACATTAGCCGTCAGTCCAAACTCGTATACGAAACTGTAAGTGTGTGGGCTATTGCGATGAACTGACAGATCTATATCATCCGGTTGTCGTTCGATAAACTGTTAGTGGGTGAAGGCCTAGGCCTTAAGAAACTTATATTGAATTTTATAGTTATTATGATGATGATGATGACAAACGAAAGAGTACTAAACAAGGTACAGGAAGGAAGGTCTATATTGGAAATAATCGAGAACCGAAGAGGAAAGATGATTGGTCATTTGATAAGACACGACTTATTTTTAAAAACAACATTGAAGGGAAGGTGGAAGGAAAAGAGGTAGACCAAGAGGAACGTTTATGGCACAGATAAAGGAAAAGATACAGGTTGCGTCATACCAGGAGGTCAAGGGTTTGGCGGAGGAGAGAGAAGAGTGGCGATTACTCCACCGACAAGAGCGCTGCTCTTAAGTTTAGAGAGAGAGAGAGAGAGAGAGAGAGTGATGATGATGATGAGTTCTTAGTTCAATAGTAAACAAATACAATTACAATACATAATATTGTGGGCGGAGATTAGCGGTATGTATGAGTTAAAAGTTCGAAAACTACACAAAATAATAAAGAATTATGCTACTCTATTTAATTATTTTTTTCAAAATAAGTGGAATATTAAAACAGTTCAGTATTTATAAGTACTCTACTCACAATATCGCGTTCTGTGGTCAGTCAATTAGGTTTGGGTAATCATTATTAAATCGGTGTTACTATTTTCTACTCATTATGTACCTAGTTACTTATGTACCTATGCGTGTATGCTACAAATGGATGGTTTGCAAAGTTTTCTAATCATAAGTTGTATAAGTCTATCGGGTTCCGTGACCAAATTTCATCTCCAGGAAATTTTGCCCATGGGTTCACTCTTGTATGATATATAGTTATATACCTACTAACAGCGCACACCATCGTAACCAGGTCAAATATATATCTATTTTTAGGCCTTACCGTAAGTTTAAGTTAAGGTTTTCGCAATAGAAAGTCGAGAAACAAAATTGACTTTCAGGTACCTACCTAATTTACATCTGTTGCTTGTCGAACAAAAATCCAATCTGTCTTTACGGTTTTTATAATAATACTATCCATCCCGTGGCTCCGAGCGGAATGGGATCAGAATTCAACATAGGATTAGACGAAAAGATTAGACGATGTTGAGAAAAAAGGGTTGCTCTTAATCCGGTGGAAGCTGTTTATAAAGGAGATGGGTAGGCTTTCATACATTCTTGGGCCAAAAATGTAATAAGATGAGGGTGATATCAATTAAGAGCATATAAATTATTAAACCATCCCTGAAAATTCTGCAGATTTTGGATATCTGAGAGCAGAATTATAAGAGATTTATTAAAAGTGAGGTTATGCAAGAAATTGACACTTTAGAACTGTTATTTCTGTGGTGTTTTAATAGAAAGTGGTCATTGTTTTTATTGTAAAATACTTTTACATTGTACTGTATTATATTTTACTCAGGGATAATGTACGAAAACTTACAAAGAGATTTTAAAGATATGGAGTACAAGGATGTTATGTTAATAAAAAAAAAAACACTTCAAATAATAATTATCTTTTATTCTGCTTCAATAATAATTAGAGTATTGTCTAAGAAGTGCGCAGGTGGAAATATATTACCTTATTTACTTCATTTTCTATGCCACAATTTACACAGAGATCCATGTCAAAATCCAAAATACCGAGCAAAACTCAAACAAGTAAACAAGTTTATCATTGTACTTTAAGGTAACCAGGAGCAACTAGCTTGCTCCGTCCGTAAAGAGAAATCACTGTTAAGGGAATATAATCAAGAAATCAACTGGAAATACTCAAAACGCAGAAGTCAATTGATCATTGGATTTAAACCAATAAACTGATACAGCATACTGATATAGCATACTTTTGTACATATTTTATAAACAATTGTATATCCCATAAGCCGTGTAAATATACATTTTTTCGATAAAATAATTAATTTTGAAGATTGAATAAATAAACTGATTGACTGAAAATGGAGCTGTCAGCTGTCACAGCTTAAAAATACAGTTGATAAACACAAGAAATAATTAATCGATTAACGGAAATCGATTCAGAATTTATTTTTATTACACTATTATTTGGTATTTTAAATGGTTATTATTATTATTATGATTACGTTTTGTTCAATCTGATTGATTTAATATCAAATTGTGATGCAAGTGTTTTAATACGCAATATTGTTTAAATAACTTTTAGTAATCGATATTTTATTTTGCTAGTGGAATAAACTTAGTTTTAAGATTTCTCGTCTTCCAGACTTTCAATTGAGCTGGTTTTTTAATATTTTGAAATAGAAAAAAATACCGCTTTTTTTAAGTCATATCTCAACTCATTACAATTTTGGCCCAGAAGTCCCCGTCTCCTTTGATTTTTTCGTTGTATCTTTAAAAGTTATCTCTATCGTTGATACCTTAATACTTACTAAGGTTATATTTCTATTTTCTACTGACTCTTGATAAACAATAACAAAACAAAATATATTTTTATATTCTCTATTGTACATACGTCACCTGAATTATATTTACTCGTAATCCCTGAGGTCCTCGTGTCTCTATACATACTTATACTCGTATAATCTTATCTAGCGGGAGTGAGCGCAGAGTCTCTAAGAGGAAAATTGATTTTCATCGGCTTTTAAATAAAGTCGAAACCACAGAGTTGTGAGCTGAACACAATGTGTGCCAACACAATACAATAGGTGTTATTTTTCCTTTGTCGGTGGGGTTTCTAAAGCTTAATCCTACTAATATTATAAATCCTACTAATATTATAAATGTGAAAGTTTGTGAGAATGGATGTGTGGATGTTTGTTACTCTTTCACGCATAAACGGCTGGACCGATTTGGTTGAAATTTGGTATGTATATAGGTTATACCCTGGATTAACATATAGGCTATATATTAGTGATGAACGGGATCAGAATTCCACGCGGGCGGAGCCGTGGGCAACAGCTAGTAATATTATGTAGCGGTAATTAAGGACGACCTGTGTAGTGTGACGGAGCGGTAGACCGTTCGACTACAACGTTACAGGTTACAGGTCACTGGTTACGATGCTACAATGTGTTTTTATACGTCGCGAGCGCGACACATAGCTTGGACCTAATTTACGAGGCAAACGAGGTCCTGCCGCTTATTTTATAATCTGCAACTAGGTGAATTTGAGCTCGTCCACCGTCACAGCACCACGTGCTAGCCTCATAAGACACCGAAGAAACGTGTACTTGCGCATATACCTATTTAATAAAGCTTAACCGGTGTCATTGTTTACCATTCACCTGCCTACTTAGTATTCGGTTAGTATAAGTATATCAGAATAAAAATACAAGTATAGTACGACGACGGTGGCAGCTTTATAAAATGAGTGAAAATATATTCTCACACATTACTAACATGAAACGAAGAGATCTTATACCTTTCGGGATGTCCATCAACCGCAACCGTATAATGTGTATCATGGCTGTCCATGTTATGCCAAAGAGAGGACGTTTCAATGTCCATTTGTAGCCCAAGGGTCCGTGTTCCAGCAATGTTCGGGTACACTCGGTAGGGCTCGGGGGAACACGGCTCTTTAGGAAATTCTCAAACACGGCGCTCAGTTTTATAATGTACCTGAATAATTCATGACGCGCAGAGCAAGGTATGAATATGTAACGTGCGAGCACTTGCATCCTCCCCCCACACCCCTCCCCTGTCCGTGTTGCTACACTCGACTCACGCACGCCTTCACGCCAAGTGACATGCATTAATTGAAACACAGCAACAAGTATGTGATAATGTCCTTCCCTTTCCTGTTTACTGAGATGAGAGTTGCGACGAGCCGCTCCAATTAATCCGTTACATCTTATTAGAACTACATGAGCAGGTAATCAATATTGTCATGAACAAAACAGTGAAACGGTTCAGTAGGTATTCGCTTTCGTGACTGCATTATAAAGAGCTGGCATGTTGTAACCACATTCATATTATGTGTTCCCGTCAAAATATGGACCGTCATTTTGGAGTTGATAGCATCTGGAATTATTGGAATCTTTACTTTTTGGACTTCATCTAAGTTTATTTTCACCTAAATTACTTAACTAAAAATAAAAACGCCATCTTATTGCTGCTGGTATAAATATCTCTATGGCATTATTCTACAAAAGGCGAGTGCTACTGTAGCACTTACTGTAGCATATTTCAAGCACTGTAACAGCGGCTGAAAAATATTGCTACCTCATGTGTGTTGTATACCTACCAATTAAAATTACCAACAGAAGTGAACACTACCGTAAGCGAACACGAGCGCTTTGATGAATTTCAATAAATTAATTCTACCATATATAATATACTCTAAGATTCTACCTTTACAAGAATCTCAAGCAGCTCCGTTAATTGGGAGCGTTTCATTAAAAGTTGCACCGCACAGTGGCGCCCCTGGCGTGAGACGTCGAGAATAAAGCTGGTACAATATTATAACTCAAATAAATCAGCTCATAAATACTCAATGACCATTCCGTCAGCGCGATGCGAGCAGACAGGCGAGGCAGGATCAAATAGCGCTAGTTTTTCCAATACACTCAATTTTGGGCCCTGGGTCGCCGCGATAAAACTTGCTATTGCAAGGCAACACTGTTGCTCTGTAAGCTTTTCAGCCTCATGCATAATGCAGGCGCGCTATTGCCTTCGGATCGTTTTCTTCCGAGATGAGGCTCAAATCTTAAGTGGTGATATTTATTTAAGCGGTCGTTTCGGTAGCACCTTTTCCTGAAATGCATTGTACCTATGTACTAATGTAGACCATTACACTAAAAAATTGTGCTAACACTATATTTTTACACTAATGAATTAGCACTAGCAGAAAAGTACCAACGGGCGTACTGACATAAAAATACTAATGGAATTAAGATCCTCCTTCTTTTTGAAGTAGGTTAAAAAGAATCGGCAGCACGAGTATAACGCCCATGGTGTTGCATAATGTTCATGGGCCATGGTCACCTAAGTGGTGTAAAAAAGGAAGAGAAGAATGAACCCACCGCTCACGTACCTACCACGGTTTATCCACCATACCACTCGTAGCAACAGTCAAGCATAAATCTTAACTAATTGCAATAGAACTTAACCGAACCCCGCAAAGTAAGTCAAAGTTTGCTCAGGTACAATTATTACAAGTAGCTACGAGTACCTTCCTCCAAATTATTGGTTGCAGTGTTCCGCTACCACGAAGTAAAATCTCGACACGTGTTCCGCCTCTTAACGAGGCCACCCCGGGAGCGCCTGGCACGTCCTGGAAATGAATTCATGTACTCTATGGGCGTTCGCGGTAGCGCTAAACCGAGTGCTACTCTGATCTGAATAATATTTGTGTTTAAAGTAGAACGCGCTATGTTGAGCACCTCTTTTCTTTGCCACACCATGTAGACTTGTAATTCTTTATTAAAATACGTAGTTATACTTAATACCCGCCTTCCTACAATTGCGGGTCCTCTAAGAGGGGCATGAAATTATGTATTGAGACCTGAGAACTGAAGACCACTAATTTCATTCTTTAGATTTCACTTATAGCAGGCGAGGTGAACTTATGTTGACATGACCTATATAAAAATTAAGGTGTCGGAAATATAACAGTAATAGTTTTGTTATGGTAGGTATAGTGTTATCTGTGTTTACTGTGAGTTCTATAAGGAATAGATAACAGTGAATGAAAGTTGAATAGCTGAAGAGTAATTTCACAAGGACGCCAGACATGGAGAATGCAAACATGATTTTAGTTTTATTTTCCGATTTAAATATTTTTATTTACAAATGGTGAGTTTGTTTCTTCAGAATGTTATCGAATTGTTCAGAGCGGGACTACATCAGAGCTGTAAACTGTGCCAAAATCATCTCGGCTCCGTGTTTGTAAAGATTCACGTTTTGCAACTAAAGTGATTCGTGAATAGGTTACCTGAGGGTTACCTGGTTACCTGAGATTTATTAATTTTGTTAATTTTCGTATTATTTTAGTTTAAGAAACAATATAATTGTCATCTCCTTTCATTGTTAGAGCCCCCGCAAACTGCGGACTTTTTGATATGCCGATAGTTCTGTTTGATCGGGTTAGGTTGTAAGCGCGCACACTGGCCCAACTAAACTATCGGGTTGGTAGTGTTTGTTCGCCGATACTTTAATTTGAAGGCAGTTGTGGTGCCCATCCAATGTATTTATCGGCTTAAATCCATGTAGTGTGCGCACTTTCATGCATGTTCATACTGATTAACAGCCCGATTAAACTATCGGCCGATAGAAAGTCTGTAGTTTGCGGGGCTCAATGTTTTGTTACTGCTCGTTCTTAATTGTAACTAAGTATTTTGATACCTCCCACGTAAGTTGTTGTAACCCACAAAATTGCTATTTTGTGTTTTTCACGTAAAAGTGTCTAATTTTATGTATAGTATCCTGTAACAATTAGATCAAATCCAAAAATCTATTAATTTCGGTAGTTTTCAGAAGTATAACATCGTAAGTTCCGAAGTATCCCGGCGTATATTGTGGTATTTATTACTTGCAATAGTTTACGGCGGGCGGTGTGAGTCTGACGAGCGCGCTCATCCCTCGTATGTGTGACATAAAACAGCCTACGTTGGAACTCGCTGTAGGTTGCATGTCACGCGCGTATTTTTTGTGTTGATTTGATATTTATTACGTAATAGTACTAGCACATATTTTCCGTATTTAAAATATTGGTTATTTAAAATGTGGTATTGATTACATACAACAATATACGTTCCTGAATTTACAAGTATTTTGTGTTAAGTAATACATACAACATTTTACTTCGGAATTAGTTATACTAAAGTACATGGCAAGATGACTTACAATGATTTACTTGGTCAAATTAACTATTTTATGGTTACTAAGTAACACATACAACAATCTACTTCGCTTATCACTGACATTGTGTAAGTTGTAAGTAACATTTGCGGTTTATAGATGTGATCAAAAATCTATAGAAATAAATAAAATTGAAGTGTCTGTTTGTAATGTCAAAGAAAGTGAAGTGAATAAACATTTGAACCTAAAAAAAAAAAATAAGAAGTTGAATGAAATTTTGAAGCATTTATTATGCTAACTTAATCATCTTATCATCTTATCTTCTTCATCTTTTTCATCAAATCTTCTTCTTCGATCATCAATCATCATCATCATATTCAAAATAACAAGTTTTTACTAAATGGGTATGAATGTATATCAGGTACCATTAACAAGAACATAATTTAAATGTCTTTGGTCGGTCTGTCTGTCTGTTCCGCTAATCTCCTCCCTCCTCTCGAAGGTGACGGAGCGTATCATTAATACATAGCTTCTGGGGCACTTTGAACTGTATGATCTACTGAGCAACCGACAGTACGGCTTCCGCCACCGTCGCTTAACCGGTGTATCTTATCTTAACCTTCTTGTGTATCTCACAAACCGTTGCGCGCTAGCCATCGAGATTCGAGGTGAGGCACTGGCGGTTAGTCTCGATATCGGAAAGGCCTTTGATCGGGTCTGGCAGACGTCTTCTTGCAAAACTCTTATGGACTCCCCAAGGAATTATGCGAATGGATTGCCAGCTTTTTGTCCAACAGAAGTATCCAAGCCGTCGTTGATGGCAGTTGCTCGGACCGTATGGACATAAAACGCTGGTGTCCCACAAAGTTCCGTGTTGTCTCGACCTTGTTACTGCTGCATATCAATGACATGCTGTCGGATGACTCCATTCATCGCTATGCGGACGACAGTACCGGAGACGCTTGTTACACGGACCGTGCAAATATCCCTCAGTCCGAGATGGAGGAAAGCCGCGAACAACTTGTGTCTGAAATCGAGACTACATTATCTAGAGTACCCGATTGGGGCAGACTAAATTTAGTCCAATTCAACCCCTCTAAGACACAAGTATGTGTATTCACCGTTAAGAAAATCCCATTTATTGTAGCATCGCAATTCCTGGGCACACTGCTTACCATTTCCTTGAGTATTGGAATCTTTGATATCGATATCTCCAGCGACGTCCAATACCGTAGTCAATTGGAAGACAAGGTGAAGCTGGCATCAAAGAAGCTTGGAGTGCTCAATAGGGTGAATACTTAACTGTCGGGCAACGACTCCGCCTACATAAGGCACAGGTTCGGCCCCACTTGGAGTACTGCAATCACCGTTTTGTCGAAGCGCCTACGTGCCAGCTTGAAACTTGAAGTGGCTAACCCCTTCGACTCGGTACAAAGACGACTATTGAGGCTCGTTGACCATCCCATACTCGTAGGTCATGTGGAACGTCTCAATCTCAGAAGAGACTTTGCCTCACTATGTGTGTTCTACCGAATATACAATGGTTTGTGCTCAGATGAACTATTTGACATGATACCCACAGCTCACAGCTACATTCTATCATCGCATCTCTCGCCACAGGCAGGGAATTTATCGTCACACACAACGTCCGGAAACAGTACGCACTGTGCGGTATGAAAGGAACTACATCCCTCGCACACTCAACCTGTGGAATGAACTCCCTGCGGTGGTTTTCCCAAGCGACTACAAATGATTGATAAATTGATAGCTGCCGTTGACTGGACAATACTTGTAGACTACACTTATGAGAAGCACTATAAAAGGAGGATGTCTGTACCTCGTCATCCAGACCCGATATATTCCCTTTTTCACGATCGCATAGGCGAGCAGTGCTTGTAGAACGCACAGTACCGTGGAAAACTAACATACCTAAAGACCACGCTATAAAGACGAACAAATACTTTGACCTGACTAACGAGTTAACCAAAAATGGCTACGTGATTAAACTCTACGCCGTAGAAGTAGGACCAAGACGAATTCAAGCTAAATCCCTGTACAACTTAAAGACCTCGGATTGCCAAGAGCTTCAGTAAGCTCTTTACTAAATCGAATGTCCAAAGCGGCATTGATAAGATCTTACCAAATTTGGATAGGTAGGGAGGTACACTACTGACGGTGGAGGTGAGCGCTGATGCATCACAAAATGGCCACCCTTAACCTACATCTGGGTCGCATTCCCAGTCGCCGTCACGGTATGCTCTGTATCACGGGTCCATAAGGACCCGGCGACCGCACGGTGAATCCATGGAGTGCTGAGAATCGGATCTCTGGGGCTCTTCAAGAATGGGCATTAGAAGGTTTTTTCAGGGTCGACAGCGCGAATGTGACGCCCCTGGGTGTTGCATACGTCCATAGGCCACGGTAACCACTTCCCATCAGGTGGGCCGTGTGCTTGTCTGCCACCTAAGTGGTAAAAATAAAACATACCACACCTTTTTTCTCTTGCTTTTCGGCGTAAATTATTGTATCTGGTACATACGACTAAATGCGACTCATGTGTTCCGGTGTACATAATTGTAAGTGACTGATACAACAATTTGTAAAGGTCATATACCGCGGTAAAGTGTTGTAACAGCAAAATCTCTAAAACCTTTGGTATTTTTGAATAATACCATGAGGTAAACGCTAAAGTATAGTCACATATTGAATTTTATAAAGATTAGTTGAAAACTGCGGTTTTTATTGCCAATAGTACCTACAACAGTTTACGTAGGAGGTATCGATTTGGTTACTTTTCAAACTGTTTTTATTGTTTTTAGAATGTAATAATGTTGTAGGAAGATAGTTTTTTTGATGCTGTGTCTGACTTTATAATTTATTTTGATAATAGCTGAAGGGCAGATGAAACTAAAACGAATTAGAAAAAAGAAGTTTACGTAAAAATAAAAGGATCTAACGAAAGATAAATACTTTCGTATGCGTCTTTCATCGCACTATAATGAGTGAATTCACGCGATATGGCACTGAGTGAGGATTAGTTTTCTACACAAACTGTCAGAAAGTTTTACCTCTCATACAGAGAGCTCAGGCTCAGGCCGTGATTCACAGCTCGGGTCTCAAACGGAATACGGGCGTGCACCCGCGGGGTCGGCGCGGTGTCAGTGGGTCGTCGGGGGCACGCACAAAGTACACAATGAGAGTCCTTCAAAGGGCTCCGACCCTTACCCTCGTTCGCCACCCACACGACTACAATAACTTTTTTACTGTCGGGTTGTTGCCATATTAGGTAAAAAGGCTTGGGAGAAACTGTACTGTAACTTAATTAGGTAATTGTACAGTGTGTTTTTTGAGCGGGGACAGTGTGGGGACACCCGAAAATTACCTAGTTGTATTTTTTGAAAATATTTTTGACATACTACTTTTCTTCTCAAGCGTGAGTCTCCACAAAAATGAAACATGTTGATCTTTTTTATAAATACGTATCCACTCAATTTCATGACTAATTATTATATCCAAGTATGAGGCAAGTACCATCTTTAGTCTACCGTGACGGTCGTGAGATAGGTGCTGAAAAGCGACCAGTTCAGTGTAAACAATAAAATAATACCGAGTCAATCGCAATAAAATCCGTTACAAATTGTTTTATTTCAAATGTATTTGTTTTCTCGCCAAACGCGTTGCTTGGAATACTTATATCAAATTATACGCTTACAACAATGCGTTTAACAATTTTATTATTTGTGTGCTCTGTAACAGGTGACGTGCAGAAAATGTGGTAAAATATAATAGGTACGTACGAATACGAGGAGTGTAAAACTGGAATGTGCCAAATATTGTAAAAAAGGATTTAACTGCAATTCGTAGATTAAAAATGTTATACCTACTTAAATTTTAATCTATGAATTGCATCCTCATAAACTAATAATTATTTTGTTTGCTTGGTTATGCTCTCTGATGCCTAATTAAAACATATTTTTATATAATATGACAGATAGATAGGATCGGCTATGCCTGTAAGTAACCGATCCTATCGATGGCTAATATTTGACTATCTTAAAGCCCTATGTTATACTAATTGCAGGAAAAATGAACTTGTTATTTCTCATTTTTGAGGTTCCGTATCTCAAAAAAAATAAACGGAATCCATACAGTATTACTACGTTGTCCGCTTCTCTGTATTTCAAGTTGTAAAATGTATACGAATAATCTTCCTGCTCACCACAATATCTTTCCAATATACCTTCAAAAGCAATGTGGATAACTTAGTATTGAAAAAGTAGGACAATCTTTTTAAAAATTTTTGGCGATTTTGTCCATATCAAGTTTAGATAACAATTTAGTTACCTAGCGAATTTATTATCAATTTACTTTATGTGCCAATGATAAGAGAGACATTCTTTATGACGACTTTAATGCACCTGCTGTACATATGTACATTTCTTTCACACTTGTGTTAGCATATTATTTTCAAGAATATTTTATTTTATTTGCGAAGATAAAGAAGTGTATACACTTTGAAATTAAAACAATAGCTGTAATATGTCACTGAACACCTGAAATTCTCAAATGGATTGTATTTATAATCGTATTTATATCAATCAATCAATTAGACTATTGTAGATCACTGCTGGACCTAGGTCCCTCGCAATCTGCGCCACAGCATCCGTTCCTCATTCCGATTCATTCGCATATTGGGTCGGCTCTGTAAAATATAGAATTGTGAAATGGTAGTGTCTGTACATTGATATTTGAAAAAATACTTTTAAGAACACAAAACACAAAACAATTATTTTTTTTGGAATTCTTGTCTGTTTATCCGCGATGGATAGGTACAAAAACTATTAAATAGATATTGATGCGATTTTTAGAAGATCTTGCTCAGACTTAAAATCTTACGTAAGTATTGGTGGAGTAGAACCGGATATTGCCAAAACTCGCGATGACCGACATCCACGCGGACGGAGCCGCGCAGGCAGCTGTACAACATATGCATGTATCTCCTTCGTTTATCACTGAATAACTGCAAGCGACTATGATGCACTCGTGTCAGTTCCGGTGATAGTAAGCTCTATTGTGATGCTAGTATAAATGCCTGTGATGCGGTGATAAATGCATCAGACCGCACATTGCCATTGTCCGAACTTTTCAGTTCGGCAAGTGTAGTGTAATAGCCCCTTAGCGTTACAGTGCATTACTTATCTTATATAACGTCATATTTTTATTCATATCATATTGAGTGCGGTTTCAGTGAACATCTTCGTGTAACTAATATTTATGTAGAGTTATTTACTAAAAAAAGTAGTCTCCCAAAATGAGTTTATCTTTGGAGAATGATCTGCCAGCGAAATTAGATCTACCTATACAACAGATTCTAAAAAGAGAAAAGTTTATAGATTCAATAGTTAATTGGCAACGTGTATTGTTCAGTGGCGGCAGCAACCTCGCCATATCGTACGAAGTGGGTATATCAGGCAGAACTGAGGATGAAGACAAAGAGCTGCATCTATTCATTAAACAGATTAACACAAGCTCACCATTCAAAACTGTTTCTGTGTCCGGCATCTGTATCACCGAGCTTTTCGCTTACAAGGAGCTGTTTCAGATATATTTTGAACTGCAAGAGCAGGCAAACGTACCTCCAGCTGAGAGATATGAAACGGTCAAAATGTACGAAGAAAGTAACGAAGAAGTGATAATAATGGATAATATTGCCAAAAGGGGATTTATTGCAAATCACAGAAATGAAGTGCCATCTTTAAACTTTTTAGAATCGTCTATCAAACACCTTGCGAAGCTCCATGCGCTCTCATTCGTCTTGAGAGAAACCAGGGCTGAATACTTTGCCGATAAAGTAAAAACTTTAAAAAGTCATTATATTTTTGGTGAAGATTGGGATCAGATGATGAATGAAATACGCGACGAAGGTATGAAGCATGTTGATGAAAAATTTAAAACCACACTTGACAAGGTATGCGAGAATTTGAAAACCAAATTTTGTGACTACTCTACTGATGATTCTATTAAGGTGTGCCTGTGCCACGCAGATTATAAGTCCAGTAATATCATGATAAAAAATGAGGTAAGTATTTTATTTTATTTTTAAATGCAATACAGACAGACAGTCTTGGTCCAGATTAAATTCCAGCTGTCAGAGAACGTGATATAATCCCATGCACGACGTCGGAACTGTGAGGCGTCACGAATATTTTTGTCCTACATTAAGGGATAAAAACGCTACATTTTGTCTTAATTACAAATACTTAAATAGTTCTTTCACACAATGGGCTGCGGTTGAACACTTTTTAACGTAACCAAATCGAAAATGAACAAAACGGACATCAAAATGTAATATACCAAGAATTTAAATGAGGAAAGCCAGCATCAGCGCCACAATCGTGTCTTGGATTGAGATCGATTATATCATTCAACTGTTTTTGATAGCGGTATCGCGCGTTTTGATAGCGGTTATCATTGCATTTGTGTCGTGTGAAATAAGTACTGTGCTGTAATAATGTTGCTAACTAGAACTAAATAAATTGTTTGCTTGTAAACCTGCTTCAATTGAAATTTCGTTTTTTTTATATACGGCTTCTCTAGTTAGTGTTCCATTGCTATATTTCTGAGTTACAATATTTAAATGTAATTTTGAAACTAGGTAATTGATACCCATAGCATAGCCCACTATAATGAAATTGTCATTATAGTGGGCTAGATTAGAATTATTTAATTAGCACGTAGTCGCAGACGCAAGCATCATGCCCACCTTAGAATATAATACAAACTATATTACAATATTGATAAAGCCCTGTAACTGTACTTCTTCGTTGTACCAAAAACGGTTTTCAGTGATTTTTGTATTTCATTTTTCAGGACGCTGACGACCAAAAGATAATCCTCATAGATTATCAATTCCTGCACTACGGTTGTCCCGTGTTCGACTTTTTATATTTCATCTTCATATGCACAGACAGGAAAGTCCGCAAAGTTCATTTAGAAGATTTCAAGGATCTGTACTATGAGACGCTAAGCCACTTCTTGAGATACTTCGACCTCGATGCAACTGCCGTGTACCCCAGAGAGGACTTTGAGAAAGTGTACAAAGAAAAGTTGGACTACGGCCTAATGGTAGCCAGTATGATGATGCCTTTCCTTTATGCAACTGGGCATGATGCGCCAGATATTCACGAATCAAATTGGAATAACCAGGATGATGGTGGAGTGAAAGCTCGATATCAAGCTTTGTTCGAGGAATTTATTGAATGGGGTTATATATAAACATCAGTAGAAGCGACCGTAAGCTACAACTCCCACGCTTCAGCTAGAAACTTGCAATTGAGAGCTTGTGATCGATAATAATAGATTGCTTTATTTTTAAACAGGTAATTGTTAAATCATTAGAAAGTTAGAAATTGTGCTTATGAAGGTGAATACATAGGCCAGTATTCTAGAATGACACTCAGTCCTGAATCTCGATGTATCTGAGGACAGATTGACAGATTTGACAGATTTGAAAGATTTAGCAGATTTGACAGATTTTATATACAATCTATCCTCAGATAAATCGAGATTGAGAACGAAGTACAACCATTCTAGAATACGGGGCCTAAACTGGGTAAAACTGTCAAAATATTTATATGTCAAAATCTTATCCTTAATGTATACAACTTTTTGCTATACACAAGTTCCTACCCATACCTTGATGGGTAGGATCTTGTATTTAGCAAAAAGTGGTTTGCAACTGTCCATGGGACCAGTACGCCTTAATGCTCCTTTTTTCCTTGAAACCTTCGTGAGCTGCTAGGGAGTTGCCCCAATAATGCCAACCTGGCTGACAGAGCTACTGACACATTGAACGTTTATTTTTGATCTTTTTATAGCACACCTAAATAAATCGGAATTTTATTTTCCAATCTGTTGAAATGCGGTTTCCATTTAAAATGTTTATGTATACCCACATCAAATATGCATATTAATGCAATTTCCTTGATTCCATTTATGCTGAATACACGCTTCACACATCATAACCGTAAAGTGAGCCATACCCACCGTATCATACCTGAACAATAATAGTGTCTTGACCGTCACACATTTGGTAAAAATAGCGTCGGACGTCTGGTCGAATCGGAAACCTTCTGAATTGAAAAGACAAGTTACCGTTAATCAATCAATTTGTAGACATTTACTTGAAACTAAACAGTCATTGGTCCGACACAACTGAGCCGATTCGTAGAGAATTATTTACTTAATTGAATATGTGTACAATATAAAACATGCATATTACAAGTATCTATTAGGTAGGTATTATGTATGGAAGGAAGCAAAATGCTAATGTAAGTAAACTGAAGCGTGGAGCAGACTAGTAAGCTTCAGTAAATAACTCGCTCCCGTGTTTGAGTTGGGTTCAATCTGGATCTCTCATCACACTGCATGTGTGCGGTGCGTCAACATTTCACAGCATCCTTCAAAATATGAAGCCGAACTGCCGACGACAATTACTTATCCGGAATGTCAGGTACCCTGCTCAAACGTGTCCTTCAGGCTCCATCATATACACCACTTTCTGCGTCTATAGTAAGGAATGATTTATTTGTTCGTATTTTATAAACTCTGAAATTATAGGACCAAATTCAAAAATATTTTCACCATTAAAATGCTGTATTTTCCCAGAGTAACGGACTACTTTATAGTACAACATAGCTCGTGGGATCAGGATAGCTTGTTGATGATGATATTAAGGGACCTCTACTCCTTTGATGTCAATCTAATATTTTACCTATATTATATATCTATTTAAAATGACCTATGAACCAAGACGGAATACGATGCGTACTTTATTAGTGCTTATTTTCTTAAAAGTCGTTACCGTTCAAACAACAGCAATAATGGCAGATACAGTACTGGCTTTATGACTCCTATAAATGTAAATAAAACATCGTTTGTATTCATAAGCGGGTTTTGTTTCAAATATAAATCATAAAATAAACTACGATAAAAATGTTTATGATACGTTAGCGAATCTGTTTCGTGCGATCAACCGATTGGTGAACTTACTCCATAATAACTAGTTGTTAGTTATTCTCAATTTGCCTAGTAACTTCTATTCGATTTTAGGCTGCCTTTCCACCGGAGATGTGCCATGCTACCTTACGTTTGATATCCACCTTTCATTGCTCCACCTTGCATAGCAATAGTGGAAAGGGGTTGAAAGCTTAACTATGTTTTTTATTTAGAAGGATGCGTGCTATGGATATGTGCTATGGATGGACAATAGATTCGAATTTTGGATATTTATAGGAAGTTTCATAGCACATCTGAGCCATACTCGTAGCACATAGAATAGCTATATAGATAGATAGCTAGATTTTAAGATAATCTTCGTAGCATAGCATATACGCTACGAACATAGCCCGTCTACAAAGATGTGGTTTTTTTTGTAAACGTGGAGGAAGCTGCTGGTCACGCTCGTGGAGTGGTTCTATTATGGTTTGGACGAGGCAGCATGCAAGTGGTGACGACGCGAGCTGGATCTCTCAGTACTGTTTAGTTTGCTCGATCACTAAATAAGTTAGTTTGAACTACTACCAGCTTATTTATGATTCTTAAGAGCATCTGAAAAGAGTAATTTTGTAGTAACTAATATTGCAAGACCCTTTCCTAGACTTTACTTTGACTTACGAAATATAATTGTAACTTCAGTATCCCTTCGTGATCTGAATGAATAAACATATTTGAATGTTGAATTCAATAAATGGGGCTATTATTTTAAATTGAACTTTCAGCTCTTGAGTTTAATTTAGAATCTTTGGCTTTATAATATTAGCAAAGATTCAATTCAAAACGAGGAAATAATTCCTCAGTTCACTAAGAAATACAGCTATTACTGTAGGAAACGAACTAGAAGCAAGATATGCAAATAGATAACGATGGCTTGGAATTTATCGGCAAAGGCTGCCTGAGCGACGACGCCTGGCCGCAGGAGTTCCTCGGGCGACGCGACGCCTTATTATTGAGCATTTTATTTTTAAAAGATATTGAATATAAGGGTTATTCCCAAGACATCGACCGTACCTTCCACTAGTAGGAAGCCTGTTTATTTATACTGAAGTTTAAGTGGTTCTTTATGAAATAGCAGTAAGCAGATGTAACGTTTGGAATTTTTAAAAAGAGAAAAGAAGAGAAACATGTTATGTTTCATTTAAGGAACGTTAGGTACTCGCTAGAAACTGCTTGAAGTGTTGCACGGTGTCGGTTTTGACGGTGGTACGGTTCATTATACGTGCCTCGTGGTAAAAACTAAAAAGGTAGAAATAATACTCCTAGTTAACAACTATAGTATACCGTGTCACTGTCCACATGGAAGGCGGTGGTAATATAATGTAAGTTGACTCAGTGCAGTTATTGAAGGGCCCCTTGCCCCTCTTTGATGAGTGAAGAGAGCGCTCATCCATGCACGCCGCCGGGTGTGGGGGAGGGGGGGGGGGGCGGGTTCTGAATAGAGATGAAACGGTAGGCGGTGCTCGCCAATCATTCCGCTGCGATTCAGCTAAACCTGCGGAGTATGAACGTGCGCTTAGAACAATCAAATGCTATTAATTAGTTCATTCATGTAAATCTATAATTTACTTTGTGCTTCACAAAATCTAAGTGATGCTCCTTTCGTCTTTTGTCGAGGTATTAAGTTAAATAATCAGTGACCAATTTTCTTTGTATGTACCCTAATATTATTTTTATGATCCATTATCGGGTCACTCGCATGTTCCAAACGCAAATTGATTCTAAGGGAATTGATTCTGACTTGTGAGTGAACCTTTGCCGGCAAAACTACCACTTTCGCTAGCTCCCTGTTGAACAATCGAGAACTAGGTAAGAGATATAACGTTACTTTTAAATAAAAATATTAGTATAATTGAAATGCTAGAAAATCACGACTGAAGTCTCGCGGCCGTCACGCAGCATGTGTCCGTCACGGCCGCAGCGCTTCTCCAAACTTTCTGCACAAGTAAGGACTACGGAGGCAGTTCGCGTCACCGAGGCGCGCAGCGGGCTGCACGGAAACATAAATAATCGTGAAAGAGCGCAAACTTGTCGCGCTCCCACTCCGGACGTTTTACACAGATTCATTCCAGATAGAGTTTTGAAAGATGCTGCTGTACAGACAAGCACAAGTAACAAATTATGAAGGAATTTATGTGTCTAATAAAAATAGAACTTAGTCAGATTCATATCTGTGATTCGGTAACCTATTAAAATATCGAATTTCTGTTACCCGAATCTTAAAACCCCGAAAACGGTTGGTAGAACTTTTAAAAGACAGATGTAATGAATGACAACTTTCTATAATTCCGTTTTTCATTTCCCAGATAAATCAATTACCAGGTGCACTAAAACCAAATTTTCAAATAGCTTTTTTTTGTTTCCCATATTGTCATAATCCAAATATAGTTATACCAGATTCTCAAAATATTTTTTTTTGTTTCCCATCGTACCATTTACCAAATTTTCATAATCGTTTTATTTGGTTCCCATACAATCGTATTCCAGCTAAAATAGTAAAATTCAGTAAAAAAAAAATATTTTTTATTTATCCCTGTACGGAATTTTATACGGAAAAATTGACAGTTTATTGAATTATTGGTTAATTGGTAATTATTGGTTTGAAAAGTCAAAAATTGTCACAAAAAAGTTAGTGAAAGAAATGAATTGCCGCAAATCCGACTTCACGTAGTCTTGTTTGCCCTACCCCTAGAGTGTTATTTAAGCCCGCGTAGGCGCGGAGGGGCGAGGCGGCCCACGAGCTGAGGAGCAGGTGGTTACAATGGCCGACGCCGCGGCTGAGGCTGGCCGGCGCAGCCGGCCAGCAAGCCGAAGCTGCGGTGGTGGGCGTTACAACCATCTGCGACGATAAGCTCGTGTGGGGCCGCTGGAGCCCCGCAGCGCCGGAGCTGTGACAGAAACGATGCTTGCTGCAAGCTGCATGCCTGATACTTGTTGCATGGTAAATGCCTGATGTTTGCTGCATGCTAAATGCCTGATGCTTGCTGCATGCTAAATGCCTGATGCTTGCTGCATGGTAAATGCCTGATGCTTGCTGCATGCTGCATGCATTATGCATGCTGCATGCCTGATGCATGCCGCATGCCTGATGCATGCTGCATGCCTGATGCTTGCTGCATGCTAAATGCTTGATGCTTGCTGCATGTTGCATGCCTGATGCTTGCTGCATGCTAAATTCCTGATGCTTGCTGCATGCTGCATGCCTGATGCTAGCTGGTTTTAAAAATCTGGATATTGTTTGTCTGGTTATCAATTAAATGCATTTCAAAAAATTGTGTTTTAAAATTTGGGCATTCATGCATATGGATTACGGTCATCTGGATTTTGTGCATTTAGATTTCGTGTGTCTGGAACTCGTTCGTCTGGATTATAAAACGTCGTACAAATGAATAATTGGGCAAATGAAATTCGGAGTTGCGATTATATGGCAAATAAAACTTCGGAATTTGGAAAAACGAGATTATGAAAAAATGGCCAAACGTTTTCGGGATTATGATATTCGGAATATTAAAATTCGGGATTAAGATAGGTAACCCTGTGATTCGTTCGCACACTCTTGTCTCTGTCATCCTTACGTCATAACTAAAAACCTATGGATAGGGTCTTGTATAGTTCTATTTTTAGCTGAACACAACTTTAAAAACCTGGAAACTCAGTCCATGATGGAATACCTATTGAGTTTCGATTAAGTGCATGAATTAAAATGTACAAACTGAAATAAGCGCAATAATAATTCTTTGGGAAAGAATATGAATACTTAAGTATAGTACCTACAAAAAACAGCAATACACGTTCACCAGTAGTGGTCTCGTAGACAGCTAGTCCGACGTGCCGTGTGTCCATTGATTACGAAGTCCACCGAGACATCCAGCGAGTGAGTGCAGCTTCGAAGCTTAACGGTGTCCAATACCAGCTCTTTTATTTATTTGCCTAGTTTTTGTGTGCGCCGGAACGACCGAATGTTACTTTGTGATATCGGATACGAACAAATAAACTTCGATGGCGAATACTGAATGGGGATTGTTGTGTTGAAAATACAAAATACCCAATACAATACAAAAGTATTAGATAGGTAGTATCCAGTACGGTGTCAATTTTTCCAGATTACGTATTTTTCATGATAATCATGTCACATTTGCGTTTCTTCCGGGAATTATCATTTACACTATGTAGTCGCAGGCCAGAGCCAGTGTTAACAATACTAGCTGCATACTTAAAAAGTTTAACCTCAAACTTCGCACGTACGACGAGATAGATGCACGCAGTAAGTGCCACTCTTCAAGTTGCACCGTGCACCGCCGGTACCGTCTCGTACGGCACTTGTGTAGCGTTTCCGTACCGCAAGCCACGCCGGCGGATTTAATATAACTTGGCTAATAAACGCTCAAGTTATCTCAAGCGTCAACAAGTGAGTGTGCCTGCTCCCGGACAAACTACAAGCTGCTAAAATAACTAACTCCACGCTTGCAGGACTTAGCCCGCTTGCGGTACACACTCGGCTGTTTACGTCACCCTGTATGTACAATGTAATGTTGGTAGACGAGCAACTTTTAGTTGCATAGCCGTATTGATAAATTTAAAGGTTTAACAAAATGGGAATATGGATCACGGATCACATGCCAAACTATACTAACTGAAATAAGAAAGAAAGTTTCGAAGAACAATAAATGTGTGCCTGTCTTCAGTCTGAACGTGACACCCAATTGTCGCTATAAATCTGAAGTCTTTTTATACTCACGCTAGTATGAAATACATCCTCGTAGAGGTAGTAGGTATGTAGTAATTTTTTGTTGCACTACCCACATTGTTCTACCGGTGTAATCGTCATCCGTCTTGTGCTTAATATTGTAGGTTCATCAAGGTACTGGTTCCAACGCTTCTTTCATATAAAGGGAATTTATAAATATGGTGCGTTGGAAC
The DNA here is from genome assembly GCA_914767945.1 of Eilema depressum. Lineage (NCBI taxonomy): Eukaryota > Metazoa > Arthropoda > Insecta > Lepidoptera > Erebidae > Eilema > Eilema depressum. Next base: position 21,416,057 of record OU612025.1, read on the forward strand.
CAGTTGGGACCAATGAAAATACGGACGAGCTAATTTGAGGAGAGCCACAGCCGCCGGTGAATCAAATATGTCTATATCATGATCGCGTTAATTCTAAATTCTATGATGCCTCTTAAAAATTTCACCACGCATAAAGTTGCTCGCCTGCTACTTTAAAGTCAGTCGGTTCGGGGTGCGACACTCTGTGTGCCTCATAGTGTGGAATTAGTGTCCAGGAGTGAGATAAGATTGTAGTTGACACGAGCTAATTTAGTTTTAAGTTTATTCTTAACTCTGTGCCTTACACCAGATAGCGCCATACACTTTATAGATAGACCATGCAACTTACAACACGCCTAGATATAACTGGAATTGTGATTCCTTATTACAATAAACGTACTTCTAAATAATAAACCTGTAGAGAGCCTCTGGTGCAGGCTTGCCTGGCGGGGTTGGGAGATCAGACAGCATAAAATAAAAGCTCGTTCCCATAAAAGCCATATAAACCAAATCAAAAGGCGGAGCAGCAGACGGAACAGAGTATGAAGACCCGTGGCTCCTCAAGGTGAAAGCTTCGGATGCCACCGGGACAACGTTAAGACTATGGTGAATTATCGATAAGTTTGCATAGTTATTTAGTGAAGTAATACAGAGTCAACACAGCTGGTCAAATTTGCTATAGATCATGCTTGTCAATATTTAAAAATGTAGGTACATACTGCGCATATCAAAACCTCACAACTACATCTGAACCCTATAACTGAGAGTTCAGTAAATAAATAAGAAAAGAACCTTCGTTACTGCAAGTATTAGATGAGTTTCTATGAGTGCTCACAAAAACTTTATTAGGTAGGTACTTAAACTTTATGACTTTTAAGTTGGTAGTTGACAATTTAAGTACGGAAGCTGCCTAGCAACTATCTCACAGAGGGAAGCGGTGAAAGAGGCGAGGAGTCTGGTAACACCACTTACATCAATCTTGTCAGTTCAACTGGCGCATTTATCTCACGCCGTCGTGCGATAGAGATGGAGTGTTGTAGGAATTACTTCTAAAGTAGCTAATAGGGTTTAAGTATGCTCATTACGTCTTAAGCGTTAAATAAGTAAATAGATAGCTTTAGGAAATTTGCCTATTTGTGAACCATTCTTATTTTTTTAATACCATTTAGGGTGACAGATAAGCACACGGCCTTCCTGATGGAAGGTGGTTACCGTGACTTATGGACGTGTGCAACTGTGCAACACCAATACCAGGGGCGTTATACTCGCGCTGCCGACTCTGTAAAAACATTCTAATGCCTTTCTTGAAAAACCCAATACCACTTGGAAAAACTCTCTTTCGGAGGTTGTGGTACAAAAGTAGCAAAAATCGATCTTCTCTATAAAACCTTTTACAGTGACTAAACTTCCTCTGATCACATGTTTTGAAGCCGAGGGTCGCGCCTCCTTCATGGTTAGGTGGTTTGGTTGGTTTTTACGTGAACGACTGCAGTCTAGCGTAGACGTAGCCCCGTCCGTCAGTCGGGTGTACCGGCTTGAGTTGTGGTCAGTCTTAGCCACGAAGTTCTTGGTGTGGTCTCTACATACATACCTAAGAAAAAAGCAATATAAAATTGTAGTGTCAAATAGGAAAAAATACAAAACTAAGGGACGAAAAATAAACTGTAAGTGCACTAAACATTATGAAGCAGCAGTCCTCCCACACTACAGGGAATAAGCGACATAGGTACTCGTACGTTCGAATAAAAGCTAAACGGGTTTGCATATTTTAGTTAAAACAGACTATTTCACTGAAATATACAAACTAGATTATGCAGTTGTAAGTGTGGAGAGGGTTAAATAAGTGGCAGTGAGTGGCAGCAGGCAGGCTGCTTATCGTGAGCGGGAACTGCTAACGACGTCCGACGGGCCACTGCTGCTGCAACCGGGCAGCAATCATAAGTTCAGTCACCTAGAATATAAATAAATAGCCACACTGTTCCAGGGCCGCCGCTAGCTATGTGGGCGCCCGTGTGCAAAGTTGATTTTGCCGCCCCCTACATAGGTCTAAGGACGCTTACACCCCCCCCCCCCCCGCCGGTTGTTATATAGGACTCGAACCGACATATTTTTTCTGGCAGACCATGATAAAAAAGCGGATAACACCACGAGATCTGGTTGGGCTCCGCCAAAACTGACCATGCGGAAGAGCCGCTCACGCTTTCGTTCTGGCGCATGGCCTGACCCAACTGGTACGCGAGGTCACTAGGATACCAAGAAGGTCGGGCCTAACACCCTCCCTTCTAGACCTTCTGCTGACGACTCACCCAGACCAACACAGTGTTTCGGTGCGTGCCGCTTTAGGCAACTCCGACTATTGTCTGGTCTGTTCCAAGGTGCCAATCACAGCGACCCCACGACCCGCGCAGGGGAAGCGGCGTCTCTGGCACTACTCGTCAGCGGACTGGGATGGAATGCGTGAGTATTTTGTGTCCATCCTGTGGGTTGCTTTGAAGGTAAGAACCCATTGGATAGTGCTACTGCTGTCGCCGGTGAGATCAGTCTAGGTATGGAATACTATATCCCATACACTGATGTCACCGGTGACCGCAGAGCGCGCCCTTGGTTCGGCCGCGAGTGCGCGGAGGCTGTCAATCAAAAACAGTCTGCGTACCGCGCCTGGGTAAGGGCGCGCGCCACACGCGATCCCAAAGTGGGCCACTTCAAGGCAGCGTACAATAAAGCCACAAAGGTCTGCAAGGGGGCTTACGTCATAGCGGATGCCCAGCGCATAGCGCGGCTTGGTCAAGAGCTAGTGGCGCATCCCACGGGCAGCCGTGGCTACTGGCGACTGGCCAAAGCCGTGCAAGCCAACTTCTGCCAGCCTTCGCTGCCCCCGTTGCGCAACCCTGATGGATCCCTGGCCCATGAGCCGCAAGAGATAGCAAATCTGCTGGTTAATCTCTTTGCGGCAAACTCCCGAATCGATGATTGCGGTAAGCAGCCACCGACATTACCCGTATGTGACCACGCAATGCCTGAGATCCGCATCAGGCAGCGCGATGTCCGTGGTGTGCTGCAGTCACTCGACGTCCGGAAAGCCAGCGGACCGGATGGTATTCCAGCGGTGGTTCTTCAAAAATGCGCAGCGGAGTTGTCTCCAATGCTTACGCGTTTGTACCGGATGTCGTACATCTCAGGTACAGTGCCATCGGCTTGGAAGGAGGCGAATGTGCAGCCGATCCCCAAGAAAGGGGATCGCTCGGATCCAGGCAACTATCAGCCCATAGCCGTCACCTCAGTGCTGTGCAAGGTATTCGAGCACATAATTAACAAACAGCTCATGCGTCACCTAGAGGATCATTCCTTAATCAATGACCGGCAATACGGCTTTAGACCGAAGCGGTCAACGGGTGATCTTCTGGCGTACGTAACCCATCTTTAGGGTGAGGCTATGGACAAGCATGGCGAGTCACTGGCAATTAGTCTTGACATCGCTAAAGCTTTCGATAGAGTCTGGCACAAGTCGCTTCTTTCCAAGTTACCAGCCTTTGGTCTGCCTCCCAGACTGTGCGACTGGGTGTCTAGCTTCCTGCAGGGGCGCCGTATTCGCGTCCTCTGTGATGGTCGAACTTCGGAGTTCCTGCAGGTAAATGCTGGCGTGCCGCAGGGGTCCGTCTTATCACCCACTCTCTTTCTTCTGCATATCAACGACATGTTGTCCACTGGCAGCATTCACTGCTATGCAGACGATAGCACCTTACACGGGAGTTATCACGGACATCCTGCGGCCAAGGCAGCTTCTCGTCAGTGAACTTGACCGGACCCTGAACCACGTTTCCCAATGGGGCTCTGAAAACCTGGTCGAGTTCAATGCCAAGAAGACGCAGGCATGCGCGTTTACAGCAAAGGTATCTTCGTTCCTTCCCCTTTCAACTCTTCAGAGCACGCCACTGCCACTGCAGGACAATCTCAACATCTTAGGTATGGATGTCCGCTGCAAACTGAACAACAAAAACTACATTGAGAGCATCATCAAAACAGCCTCGCGTAAACTCGGAGTCCTGAACGTCTCACACATTTTTTCACGCCGGAGCAGCGGTGCCTTCTCTACAAGACACAAATTCGCTCTTGCGTGGAATACTGCTCTCATCTCTGGGATGGCTCCGCAAAGCACTTACTAGATTATTATTGGGAATCCTGAGATCACCAAAACCCTCGAGCCTTTGCAGTTGCGTAGAGATGTGGCATCTTTGGCGGTATTTTACCGTCTCTACCATGGTGAATGTTCTGATGAGCTCTTCCAATTAATCCCACCCTCTCCTTTCCTATATAGGACAACACGTGCAGGGCTTAGATGCCACCCGCATACGGTGCAGAATATTCCATCAAGAACCAAGCGGTTCGGCGACTCCTTCTTCTGCCGCACCATTAAGTCTTGGAATTCTTTACCAGTTCACGTGTTTCCCTCCTCCTACAGTCCCGGGTCCTTTAAGCGGGGCGTGAAAAAGCATCTGATGAGGCCGTCAAGCTGAGTGCCACCATTGTAACATGATACGTGTCTGTAATGGTGACGCTCTTTTCAGAGACTTTGCCTTCAGCTTACCATCAGGCGAGGCGAAGTTAAATTGACGTGTCCTATTTCAACAACGGTCTGCAATGCAATGCTTCGATATCACCTAATGGCACCATTGGGTTGTGGAGGTCAGATGGTAGTCGCTTCATGGGAATCCGCAAAGCGGACCCTTGACTCCGAGGTGAAAACTTCGGTTGCGACTAGAAATTAACGCTAGGATGAAGAAGACTTGAGAAATTGAATAATCAAAATCAAATATACCTAGGTATTGTATAAGGATATTGTTATAATTCAAGCAAAATAAATATTAAAAATATACATATTTTCTTTAACCTATTTGTCATTAGAATATTTTACTTTAGCAAAACATCATATTATTACTATAGAATGTACATTTGTCGACAACAAATAAAATAGTCCACATCCCTATTTATCTACTTACTTTGTATCGAATTTCGGGCGCCGCGTAGCGGCGATGCGATGGTTTGGTTCAACATGCAAACGCTTTAATATGTATTGCATTCTAGTTTTAAGGGATGCTAATAGATGGCAATGTTAATCATCTAATAGAAACGAAATTAAATAGTATAAAAATAGTCCACATCCCTATTTACCTACTTACTTTGTATCGAATTTCGGGCGCCGCGTAGCGGCGAGGCGATGGTTCAACATGCAGACGCTTTATTATGTATTGCGTTCTAGTTTTAAGGGATGCTAATACATAGATGGCGATGTTAATCATATAATAGAAACGAAATTATTTTTAATAGTATTTATGTGGGGTGTGTATACGTACAAGGGGGCGGCAAATAAAAAAGAGGGGGGGCGGCAAATCTGGGGATTTGCCGCCCCCCTGGACGTGCCGCCCGTGTGCGGTGCACCCGTTGCACCCCCGCTATCAGCGTCCCTGCACTGTTCGCGTGTTACTTGCACCACGTGCGCAACACCAGGGGCGTCACACTCGCGCTGCCGACCCTGAAGAAACCTTCTAATGCCCTTCTTGAAGAACCCCGTAGTGTAGTCCCTTGGGAAATCCACCGCAGGGAGTTCATTCCACAGCTTGAGTGTGCGTGGGATGAAGTGCCTTTCATACTGCACCGCAGATTAGTGCTCACCGTTTCCGGACGCAATGTGTGAGGATGAATTCCCTGCCTGTGGCGAGAGGTGCGATGATAGAATGTAGCTGTAGGCATCGTGTTAAACACAGCACGTGAAACACTGAGATGTCACTTCATTACTTCTATGTAGTTCAAAGTTCAAGCGTCGTTTTAGAAATGTAAGCATTTAAAATGGCGTCTTGCTGCATCATTTATTAAATCACAACTCTTGTTAATTTTATTTTGATATTAAGTTTAATTTCATCAACAAAGTTGAGATAGAACGTAATGTAAGTACATGGAGACCTCGCAATCATGCCACTTCATGTAACACAATATCCTTCTAATTGTGTTATCTGCTGAAGTGGATCCTCAGAACAAGCGGACCTCGTCACAGAGAGTTAATTAACGTCCATTCGTCAGGCTATTTTTCCTCAGGAATACGAACTTGCGGAGCGTTTTAAAGGGAAAAAGAAAAGTAATGTATTTCATGTCGTCCGAGCTAGTTGAGGAGACGACGATAATGATTAATTGTCCGCAGGGCCGTCGAGGGGCTCTTGCACATTTTTAACAAAAGAAAATTCGCCTTCATCACGCCTAAGTAATGGTTTTGCTATGTATTAAAGAAATTTATTCACCCACATGTGTGGACCTTAACTGAAGGAAATTGTTTAGAAAAGTAGGAAAACGTTCTCACTTCCTATGCTCAGGGCAGCCATTACTATGAAGCGTTCTTCCAGCACTATCATGAGGTAACATGATAGACTTACTAATATATTAATAATCGTATAAACCACAGTTTAACTAGGTTTTAGTTTTGGAACTTCATGAAATAATACAGTAAAATGCATATTTATGATGACATTAATATCCCATTCGTATGAAAAATAACAGAAGGCTGCTTGCATCATGGTGCAAAGATTGACGTATTCTTACAGGATCAAAATCCGCAGTACCTAATTAGTTACATTCTAGTATTAATGTAACATGACAAAAATTCATATACGAGTATAATGACAATAACCCTTTTTCGAGATCATTACATTTGCAAGACATCAAAGAACGAGGAATTGACAAGTTAGCTGTCTCAAACTGAATACTAAAGCAATGCAAGGTTACGGCCCCGGAATCGGACAAAATAATCTAATAATATCCCGCCTCTCAGACCTTTGCCCCCCTTGAGCCCCATCTCTGCCCCAATCAATGTAACGGTAGGTTGAGAATTCCCCCGATAACAGAACCAAGATTAGAATTTATCGTTGAAGTTATTCCCCCGTAGAGTCTGGTCACCTCTGACCCTGTTCAGTAAGTCGTGACGCTATCGCCTTCCAACTGATACTTTAGTATCACATCTGAGGTCTGGCGTATTGTAGAAAAGAACGACAAATGTACCTATAGGATTTGACGTTTATGATATGACAGTACGTATGCTTGTGTCAAGGAGTACATTTGATTGATTCAATACTAGCCTTCGCCCGCATGCATCTCGGTTACCGCAACCTTCTATTCAACCGATTGCCATCAAACAAACGTAAGATTTTAAGTCTGAGCAAGCCCTTTCTAACAAAAAAACCGCATCAAAATCCGTCTAGTAGTTTTTGCGTCCATCGCGGACAAACAGACAAACAGACAGGAAATTCAAAAAAACATTTTCGTGTTCAGTATCGTTAACATAACATAATCCGAGTATTTTTTTTTTAAATATCTCCAATGTACAGACACGACCACTTTACAATTATATAATAGTATAGATAGATAGGTCTCGTTACAAGATTCCATGGGGCCGGGCCAGCCTGACGAACATGACATATTATGTTCACGACTATCATTTACGTCAAATCACATTCATTTGTCATTCTATTCTGCCATACGTCGGCTATCAAATTGCCACGTGTCTAAGGGGGGCTGATATTTTGTTGCTCCGCTTACGTAGTATCAGGTACTAGTTGGTGGATCACTGATGTAGGCACCTAACTACTTTATTTGAGTACTAGCGGATGCAGCGGCCTTCATGTTTAGGTGTCATAATTGATTTATAGCAGCACAAGCCACGGCCGAACAACGTCAGACATGGTTACGTCAGAGAATGGAACATAATACTCCATTCCTCGTGTTAGTACACATGTTCCAGCTATATACGGCAATAGGCTCACCCCTGTTACGTGTGACCTAATACAATTATTGGTGAAATGTGGATGTCAAATTCACCTCTGCCTAACCCTTTGGGGATAAAGGCGTGATTATATGTATGTATGTTCCAGCTACACTACAACTATGCATTTCGCTTTTCACATCATAATGGCTGACTCAACCGAGGAAGGATTGCTTTTTAACTTAATATAAATTTTACGTATCACCAAGCAGCAGGGCCGCTGATAGCGGGGGTGCAACGGGTGCACCGCACACGGGCGGCACGTCCAGGGGGGCGGCAAATCCCCAGATTTGCCGCCCCCCCTCTTTTTTATTTGCCGCCCCCTTGTACGTATACACACCCCACATAAATACTATTAAAAATAATTTCGTTTCTATTATATGATTAACATCGCCATCTATTAGCATCCCTTAAAACTAGAATGCAATAGGTACATATTAAAGCGTTTGCATGTTGAACCAAACCATCGCATCGTCGCTACGCGGCGCCCGAAATTCGATACAAAGTAAGTAGATAAATAGGGATGTGGACTATTTTATTTGCTGTCGACAAATGTACATTCTATAGTAAAATGATGTTTTGCTAAAGTAAAATATTCTAATGACAAATAGGTTAAAGAAAATATGTATATTTTTAATATTTAATTTGCTTGAATTATAACAATATCATTATACAATAGGTATATTTGATTTTGATTATTCAATTTCTCAAGTCTTCTTCATCCTAGCGTTAATTCCCAGTCGCAACCGAAGATTTCACCTCGGAGTCAAGGGTCCGCTTTGCGGATTTGGCTCGATATTTTCCGTGAAGCCAGGGGCGTATTTACCCTAGGGCCAAGGGGGCCATGGCCCGGGGCGGCAGGTTGCGAGGGGCGGCGGAGCCGCCCCGAGCTTCTGTCTCTGGGCGTCTTTTAGAGTCAATATTAAGGCGCCCAGACAAAGACGCTCAGAGCGGCTCCGCCGCCCCTCGCAGCCTGCCGCCCCGAGCGTCTATCTCTGGGCACCTTTTAGAGTCAAGATTGAGGCGCCCAAAGATAGACGCTCGGGGCGGCTCCACCGCCCCTTGCAACCTGCCGCCCCGAGTATCTATCTCTGGGCACCTTTTTGAGTCAAGATTAGGGCGCCCAGACAAAGACGCTCAGGGCGGCTCCGCCGCCCCTCGCAACCTGCCGCCCCAAACGTTTATCTCTGGGCACCTTTTAGAGGCAAGATTGAGGCGCCCAGCGCAAACTGCCGCCCCGAGCGTCTATCTATGGACACCTTTTAGAGTCAAGATTGAGGCACCCAGAGATAGACGCTCGGGGCGGCTCCGCCGCCCCTCGCAACCTGCCGCCCCGAGCGTCTATCTCTGGGCACCTTTTGGAGTCAAGATTGAGGCGCCCAGAGATAGACGGCAGACGAGTCGACGGCGTATTGTGTCATATTTTGTTTGCCCAGTGTGCAACCACCCTGATGGCGTTCTCAAAGACACCCATGAGTTCCTGCGTTCCTGAGTTAGCAGTGAGGTAGTTCCGCATTCACACCGTGGGTCCATTTCTTTTAAGAAACTCCATCTAATTCGGTTTTCGTTACTTCGGCTGACCTGCATGCGAAGTCTATTTAAGGGCTGCAAGGTGGTGTATGAGCAGCCTCTGTGCTCCCCACACGTCAACTGGCCAGAAAGGGTTCGTAAGTAATAAACCAGGTATGCCCACTTCAGATCCAGTCACAAATACGTCCAAGGACTTGGGTAACTCCGGCTGTGGCTTATTTGGTTGCTTTTGATTTCGGGCCGTCACCATCCAGTCCTAGCCGATGTTCTACAGAAGCGGCCCCAGATCCGCGCCAAACGGAACACCGCGCCACATATCTCACTTACCAAACCATGCCCTACTTGGGTAGATACTGGCTTTCACCGATAAGCAAGCCCCGACAATGACGCGAGGATAAAGAGGCAGCCCGTGCTGAAAGAGTGCAGCTCTGATGCAGCTCCATGACAAGGCGTTAACGACGTAGGCTACAATAGACACTGCCAGCATCAACTCGCCGTGCCACTGCTTCTTTCACCAGGGCCCTCAAGCGCGTGTTGGCATCCACGTTGCTCCCGACTATATCCAAATTGATTGTCTACCAAATTCGGTCTCACTCCTGTAAGGCGCTCGATGTGGCACTTCACGAGGAATAATTCATTTAAAACACCTGCACACTGCACACCTTGTCGATCAATACAATGAGCCGGTAGGTGGATGGTAACTTTGCAAAAGAGGACCAGTTTTCCTGTCTTTCAAATTTTCTGAATCCGTCTCTACTTGAGGCATACGCTAAAGAGCCCTTCAAAACGGGATCTGAGTGCCTTTAGAGCCTAGAGTGCTGCTAGGTCCAAAAGCGGTGTTTTTACTGTTGCCGAAGGCAACATGCATAAAACATCATAAAACATCTCCTTCACAAGCTATTGCTGTACTCAAGTGATTTTTGGTTGCCATATCATCTATAACCCCTCGTTTACATACTGCCGCTCGCATTGCTCATCGTGTTGCCAGAAATATTCGCGCGATTAATGCCCTAGCATTCACACACTCCCATCATCGCGTTGGTCCGCATTACAGTATTCGCCCTGCAACGGAGACGGACGTAAACGTATGGAGGACAACGCTGTAGCAGTGTACGCAATAAACTTTTACAGCATAGCGAATTAATTAAATAGATTATTAATAAAAATTATCACTTTCAACTACTATACACTTTCCGTAGATCGATATAAATATTTTTTAAAGTAAATATTCGAGGAGCAATAACGAAAGTCGTGTTTTATTTAGCTTAGCGCCATCTAGCGGTCTCGTATAGTTCATCGCGCTAGTATTTGCGCAACATACGCGGCAGTACTCGCGGCATGACGAATATACCATTCACACCACGTCTCTGCCCACTTCTCTCGCCACTTCCCTCGCTCTGCCGCGAGTATGTAAACGTAGCATTACGTAGGGCGCTTTAATGGAATGGAATGCAAATATGTCCCCTTGAAGGGATTCTGATTGGGAGCCTGGGTTAGTGGGGAGATCGATGAGAGTCACTTCTCTCGCACCATAAGATAGAGATCTCACGAATCAGGCTTGAAAGTCTCTAGCAACTTCTGACGGGCCCCTATTTTGGGTCCGCCCCTTGGGCGCAGGCTAACGGTGAACGCGAACGTCACTTATGGGGAGGCAAACCTATGTGGCCCGGGGCGCCAAATCTTTAAATACGCCCCTGAATTCATTGGATTGGTTTTTTGGGGGCAACAAACAACGCCATATGCCGAGTAACGTCATGTAAGTGTCATTGTTAACTCTATATCGTTCGAATCGGATGTTGATGCGCTTTTCGAGATTATCTCTTGTTATTACAATAGTGTTGTCTTTATTTTATTGTAACTTCGTTTTACTGTCTGTTTCTGTTATTAGTGATAAGCATAGTTTCCACTCTTCTATATATTATCATACTCTTTGGACTTTCATCAAACATAGCTAAGATCACTCCCGATTACACTCTGTGGAGTTTTTTTACGCCGTTTTTTCTCCACTAGCGCCTACGAAGTGGTAATAAACTTAGTTTTAAGCAGAATTTTACGTCAAAAAGCTGTAACAGTGTTGCACTATTTTGAAAAATAAAGAATATGCCTTTGAATTTGACTCACCTTTCAAAATGTCATCCGTTCGGGAGCTACGAAGCATCATTTTTGCACCGCAGGTTACAAACGGAATGGTATCTTCTCAGTAGAAGCGACTTAGCGAACCAGCGAAAGAATCGTTTCCAAATTATGTGCTCATGTGCTCTTTATGTGTCTAAACGAAATACTTTCGATTCTTTGACTGCTTGTCTGTCTGCCACTTTTTTTCTCGTGATTGGGTGAGGGCATCAAGTTGAAATTTATACAACATAGTTTACTGAAGCAGTAAAAAATCTGACATACCTACCCGCAAAAAAATACAGCTGTTCATGTAGCAAATGTACAGTACTGTACTTACTGTTTTTTTTTTTACAAAATAAACATTTTTGTTCCTTATTTTGTAATTTCATTAATTATCCGCTTTTTTATCATGGTCTGCCAGAAAAAATATGTCGGTTCGAGTCCTATATAACAACCGGCCGGGGGGGGGGGGGGGGGGGGGGGGTGTAAGCGTCCTTAGACCTATTTAGGGGGCGGCAAACTCGACTTTGCACACGGGCGCCCACATAGCTAGCGGCGGCCCTGCCAAGCAGCATACCAAACGATTTATGAGGGTGTCTGAAACTGTATCTCCTATCTACTACTCGATATCTCTTGTAAAGTTACTTTGATATTATTAGGGGTCCTAGCAGGAACGATGAACGATTAGGAATTGTTCCGTTACACTGACTGAATATACTCGTACATATTTCTCGTTCACTTACATAACCACAACAAAAGAGCATCCGTTCACTCTGAATGGGGCGCTCACCAATCAAAGTGAAAGACTATATAGACTGAAGCAACGAGACTACATAGTTTGTGTCTGTCTGTGCATGTGTGTGGCGGACATTGACGGAAGATTTTTATCTGAGCAACGAAAACATTGCACTTCATATAAGTGCAATGTTTTCGTTGCTCAGATAAAAATCTGGTGATCTACTACTAGCAGGCACAGCATTAATTAGTCATAGAGTAGACATCACATTATTTTGATTTGATTTTTTTTTATTTTTATATTTTTTATTTTTATTTTATACACAAAAACAAAACAAGCTTACAGTGGAGTACACCAAATCGCTTATCATGCTATTCTATTTACTAGCTAACTTAATCTACTGCATGCAAATAGTAAAAATAATCATGGTAAAGGCACAATTCCTTATTTTCAGTTCATTATTATCAGTTTATAATTATACATTTAATTATATTCAATTCATTATATTCAATTCATTATATTCAATTCATTATATTCAATTCATTATATTCAATTCATTATATTCAATTCATTATATTCAATTCATTATATTCAATTCATTATATTCAATTCATTATATTCAATTCATTATATTAAATTTTTTTTTTTTTTTTATTTTTATTTTTTATTTTTATTTAATTAATTAAATTTGATGTCTAGGCAACAATGTTGTCTGTCCACGCGCTGCTGCCAACATCTTGCCCTGTAGCGCAACGTTGCCGAACTTGTTGCGCGTCAAATATTGCCAAGTGGATTCATACGAGGTTAATAAATAAACTAGAAACCAAAGACAGGGTGTCTTTGGTTTCTAATTTATTTTTAAATCATTACAAATTGAAAAGAAAAAAATACCTGTATTTTTTCAGGCGTGGTACGGCTAGGCACCTGCTAGTGGGTTGTAGGACGTTATTAGACCGGGGTCATTACTCGCGCCGACATGATAAGGTATTAGAAATCATACGTGAGGCTGTAAGTTTGGCGGTAGCTAGAGCGAAAAAAGGACTAACTACAAACCAAAGAAATGACATTATGTTTGTAAAGGAAGGCTGCTCAAAGAAATCATCTCATAAGCCATATTCAATTTTAATAACTGCCGCTGACTGGACAATACTCGTAGACACGTATGAGAAGCACTATAAAATACCGGAGGATATCTGTGCCTCATCATCCAGACCCGATATATTCCTTTTTTCACGATCGCATAGGCACAGTACCGTGGGAAACTAATATACCTAAAGACCACGCTATAAAGACAAACAAATACTTTGACTTGACTAACGAGTTAACCAAAAACGGCTACGTGGTTAAACTCTACGCCGTAGAAGTAGGAGCAAGGGGAATTCCAGCTAAATCCCTGTACAACTTACTTAAAGACCTCGGATTGCCAAGAGCTTCAGTAAGCTCTTTACTAAATCGAATATCAAAAGCGGCATTGATAGGATCTTACCAAATTTGGATAGGTAGGGGGGGGAACACTACTGACGGTGGAGGTGAGCGCTGATGCATCACAAGGTGGCCACCCTAAACCTACATCTGGGTCGCAATTCCCAGTCGCCGTCACGGTGTTCCTCTCTGTATCACGCTATGGACCCGGCGGCCGCACGGTGAATCCATGGAGTGCTGAGAATCGGATCTCGTACAACTTTCACCTGAAATTTCTTCACGATTACTAGAAATAACATAATCGGTATATAAATATAATAATAGGTAGGATTTAACTGCATTGGGAACTATTGTTTAATAAAGAGACATTTATTAGAACATAAATATATCGCACTACACTAATTTCTTGTACGTACACACACATACACACACGACGTCTGAGGAACAGTAGAACCTCAATAAATTTTAGTAGTTGAGCTTTATTACACATCGAAATACGTGAGGACTCTGTGAATGTCGCAATACACAGAGTCACATCACAAACCCTCTAATTTACAAGTCCATTGAACAAATGAATCATTTCTTGACTGTTCTCAGTTCACTATACCTACTCGTATTAGGTATCCCTATGTAATAAATACGCATAATGAGAAATCGCGTGTTTGAAAAAATGAATAATATAAATCATATTTTGGCGCAATCGGTGTCGGCCCGAGCAGAAAATATTGGTTAGTTACTAAAATTGGAAATTAATGTTTTTTGTATTGTGTGGTTCAGTCGTTGCGGTGTGAATGACAAATTGCAATACATTTGTCATTGGTTCAATGCCTGTATAGGTACCTACTTGACATATGCACTCGAGGCAGAACTAATATAATGTGTATGCCAGCACAACCATTCTCAACATCTTCAAACGTAAATACTTCCATTTTGAAGCATTTAACTACGTTGTAGCTGCGAACTTTTTCTTGTAAATTTTAATTACAAAATACATAGTGCTGGCAGTACTGGTTTTAATAAGTAAACCGAGGCGAGGCGAGCTAGCCTTGCGGCCTAAAATGTGAGGTTCTTTGTAGACTTTAATTTCATAACTTACAATAATTAATAGGTGTATGAAGATAGGTTTTGTTTTGAAATTCGTCGTAAATGAGTTTCAAAATTATTGTAAGTGTTTAGATTTAAACTCCATGTTGTACAGGCAATTACCTCTTGGAGAAGTGCTGGTGCAATGGGAGGAGGAATTCATCGAGCAACATGTTCTGAATTATCTATACCACTCTAGGTGTAAACTGTGAATAACAGCATACAGCATAAGTACAATTTCTAACAGTGGTGCCAAGAACATCAAAATCAAATCTTGAACGTACAATTCTGTACATAATTATTACCTATAGGTAGTTACAATATGTTACGAACTTTTTTTGAAAATGTTTGCTAACTATTGTTCGTTCATTTTATGCGATTTTTTTAACATTGGTACTTTTCTTATTTGTTCTTCCGACAATACTTACGACTATCGACTGTAAACAAAACAACTGGGTGGAGCTCATACTTGGCCAAATGTGGATTAATACAGCTCTGACAACCCCTTTGAGGATTTACAGGCGTGGGCGAGGATGGATACATGTAAATAAATAAATAAATAATGTATGTGTGTAAATAAATGTAAATGTGTAATTTCTGGCACAATACCTAGATAATACCTTTTCGACTCTTTTGTTTCACTGATGACTGATAATTGAAGTGCTACATTCAACCACCTACTTCCTTATTAAAATGTTAAGAATTACTTGCTTGGACCAAGCTGTCCTTCAACGTGTTTCAGTAGAACATTACCCCGAAATATCTATTTTCATTTAATTCTCGAACGTTATTACAGATAAGCTAAACAATCAACAATAATTTGCGGTGAGTGCACAATACATTGTTACCTTATTATTAGCAAAATAACCAACATCTCATTCCACTGAATTTATAATAAGTATAACACACGCAATCGCCCAATGTGTCGCACATCGGTCACGGGTGACCACTGACCACAAACTCGCGCAAATCAATGTTATTTGTCATACGGACGTGTTCCCACTTCCCACTTCCCACCCCGTGTGCAGTGTACATTGTGCGATATTCTAAAATTGATTCCAATATTATTGCCGGTGGTCGAATTTCGCGTGGAATTCGATACAATAGCGTCGGTAATTGGGGTTGTCCCTAGCCACGCCTCATGCCATAATATGTCAATGACAATATTAATTATTGTAATTAACTGATGGATTTAATTTATGTAAAGTTAAATTTTGTATTCATAAGCCATGCATACCAAATCCTTTGTGAACAACTATTGTTTTTTTTAAGTAAATATTAACTATGTACTTCTTAAAATAAAACGTTATGTCTTATTTCTTAAACCAATGGCGTGGCGAGAGAATGTCACAGGATCAAACCGCGTTCAGTCAGTGTCAATATTCATATGTATTGGTAATTGTGTAAGCTCTACATGAATGCAACTGAAAGGCAGTCATATTTTTAATCTGACAATTGAAGCTGTCACTTGCCTCTTTAAACGTCTTTGTGTTGTCCTCAATATTGTTCAATTTAATCGTATTCTAATTTACAATGGACATGTAATATCTGCTTGTATTTTGATAAATAAAAGGCTAGATAATACTATAGAAAGTGTTTATTTGGTTGATCACGCCTGACACGCCATTCCATAGCCGAAACCGTAACGCAACGTCTGCGTCAACAATAAGCATAAATATGTGTATTTGGATTGGGCTGCGTGTTTCTATGTGCACAAGTATGTTTATCTGCATTTTTGACACAATATCACGAGCTAGTATCACCATGCTTGCTTTAGCTCTAGATAGTGTTGTGTTGCATGTCCTAGGCAATCTAAATTACGTATTATGATATGTATTTTAAAGATAAAAATAAAAATCAGAGTTTAGATTCAAATTTCATTAATTTTACTTCAAAGCAAGTGAGCGTTTAGTCCACACCCTACCCGGTCCTATGTAAATGCGTGGCGTGCGGGCCTCAGACTGCGGACTGCGGAGTGCGGGCGACTATTTACTTCCCGCCACAAAACCTTTTGACATCGAGCCGACGGTTATTGCTCACCAATAACACTTACACGTCTCGTAAAATATGTCTACTGTGTGTAACCAGGCCCTTTGGGACGCTCATCGTAAGATAAACGAGATTGGCAACTTATTTTGATACAATTCGAGTCACAAGGGCTCGGGATAGTTTCTATTACAACAGTCGTACAATAATAACGTACGAGTTACTGCTATGACTTTGTTGTTTGTTGTTGGCAGTCGCCGAGCTTTTATATGCTCGTATGTCATATAGTCTTAACTGTTTAGGAAGGTACTGCAAGCCTTCCCAGAACAACCATACATATTTTGCCTTGTGCGTGGTTGCAGAATATCCTGTCCTGCACGAGGTCTTACAATAAATCAATCAATTACCCTATTGCAGTCAACTGGTGGACATAGGCCTCTCCCAATATGCGCCACGTCTGCCAATCCTCCGCCTTCCGCATCCAGTCGAGATCAGAGCATTGCCAACAACCTTTTTCAGGTCGTCAGTCCGTCTGGCTAGGGGCGTCCTACTTAATGTCTAAGAAATGTCCTTCAGTGTTTCCGTCAATATCTAATGAAAGCATAAGCGATCAAGCGCTTCGGCCGTCTAGGAAACCGGAGTTTCGTAACCGGTTTCCTTGAAGGCTTTTTTAATACGTTTACGTAACTGGTTTCCATGAAGTATTTTTCCATACTTCTACGTAACTGGTTTCGAAGAAGTAATTATCCAATGTCTCATAAGCCGCCTATATAACTAAGAAAGAAGAAAGCGTAAAAAAATGAGTAGGTACTTTTTGTCGTCATTCTATACTGCCTGAGAGAAGTAGTGAATATTAAATTGAATTAAAAAATAATTGTAAAAAATTGTAAAAAAATTAGTTGTACAATTTTATAAGTATATCTATAGTATAAAAATGAATTGCTGAATGTGTTGCTAAGCGCAAATCTCGAGAACAGCTGAACCGATTTTGCTAATTCTTTTTTTAGAATATTCCTTAAAAGAGAAAAGAGAGAAAAATTAAAAAAAAAAAACAATAATTAAAGAATCGACTGTTAGTCGGTACGAAGTTCGCAGGGTCAGCTAGTTTTAAATAAAACATTTCAAATATAAACTAAAAACTATCAAAATAAAATTGCATACGGTGAAATAACTTCAATGCAGGGGCCCACAGTAATTTGGCCGTTTTGCAAATCCTTTATAGCTTTATCAATTTCAGTATCAATCTCTAGCGTTTACTTTTTTTACAGTTAGTTTTAAAAATATTGCTGACTTTGGTTTCCTTAATTAATAGCTCCAGTAGATTGGCTACTGATGTATTTTTCTTTCCGATGAACCTATTAATTCGGCTATGCCAACCTTCCAAGTTATTGGTTGTCCTAATCTGATAGGTATAATATGACGTCTTTTTTAATTATAAGTGGCCAGTTATATAGACGTATAAATAAATCCTTCATGGGAACCAGTTACGTAGAAGTATGAAAATATACTTCATGGAAACCAGTTACGTAGACGTATTAAAAAAGCCTTCAAGGAAACCGGTTAAGAAACTCCGGTTTCCTAGACGGCCGAAGCGTAATCAAGAGTCTTCAGAAAGTATGAGAGATTAATGGAACACCTAACTAAGACTTACTATAACGGTTATTGACTGTTTTAAGTTTTATTGTGATCTTATTACGAGTAAAGCCTCATATTTCATCAAAGTATTCACTTTACAGAAAACTAGTAAGTATAACCAGCTTATCACGGAATAAAGCAACTCCAACTCATAATATAAAAGGTTATAAAACATGTCATCCGCCAGCCCGCCGCACACACTTCATATAATGTAACTGCTTCCGTATAATCCGGCATGTGGAGCAGAAGGTAGGATATTGCATTTTTGTGTTACATTATCATATGAAGAGGCGAGCACACGCGCGGTGCTCGGCGCGCGGCGAGATACCTATCTCTTCCTCGGCGACCTCGGCACATTGGCATAACTATGCTCTCAAACATTTGAATTTTATTTTCCTCTCACATTAATCTGTCTATCTGGAAAAAAATGAATGTTTATTTGTATGTCCAATGTATATATCGCAGCCAATTAGCTTAATCAGCCGTTCAATTAATTGCCTAGGCTGTTATCTAAACGGCGCCGTTTGATTTCGGGCTGAATAATATTCAGTGCCGTATCGTTTGTTACAATATTTAACTAACTGGCTGGCTAATGCTTAGGCTATTCGTACGATGGGGTACTACCCAGAAATAAGACAGAAAGGTTTATTGAGAAAAGCAGCGCAATCCGACTTGGATACGTTAGGTTAGAAGGATAATGTTAGAAGGAGGAGGAAAAATAACCATGCAGAGACAAGAGTTTGCCTAGCGGTTTGATTAACTAGCTAGGCATGTAACTAAACGTCAACAATACAAGTCATTTGCCTTATCCAAGTAATTTGTTTAATCAAATAGCTGAATATCATTCAGGCCTTTAATTAAACGGCGCCGTTTAGTTAACAGCCTTGAGCCTAGGCAGGTAATTGAACGGCTGATTAAGCTAGTTAGCTGCGACATGTACATTGTTATAAATTTAATATACATTGTTTTAAAACTTTAATGCATTATTGTGGGATACCTGAAAAATGTCTGCCCCTCTAGACAAGTGGCAATTCGTTGCTTGGCGTATGATGGAATAGAATGCCAAATGTATGGGATTTGACGTATATGACAGCCGTCAACGAATGTCAAAAACGTCAAATCCTATACATTTGTCATTCTATTCCATCATACGCCGAGCAACGAATTGCCACTTGTCTAGGGGGGCTGGTAATGAAACGCTGTGTTCCGTTTCCAGAAATATTTCCGGTCATCACACTTGGGAGACTTTAAAAATGTGGACCGGCTTAATGCAGTCCAATAAAAGTTTCAGTTGGTTATGGTTCATAATGTTCCGTATGTGACATAAGGATGATAAAAATCGGGCTACCCGCTTTGTCTCTAAACCGCTACAAAGGACAAAACAAACATAGAATAAAACAAACACCAAAAAGCTTCAATTAGTTTGGGACAGGGCTACTGGAACTAATTTAAAAAGAAATGTCTTAAATAAGAGGCAAAACAAAGAAGAACCCGAAAGTTTTCACAAATTACACCTGTAACAATCTTATAAATAAGTAATTCCAGTTAAGTAAGCTTGCATTAATAATTGGCAACACTGTGATCTCGATTTCGTCCGGCCATATTGAGTGCGGAGTGGCTACCTCCAGCTCGGCGCAACTCCCACTGAGTGAGAGCCAAAGACAAACAAAGTGTAGAGAGACTGCCACGTTTATAATTTACCATTTCTTTTAGTTTAATTACAAAAGTTTGACCAGAGTCGTAAAAATGAATCTTTTTTTATGCTTTTCGAAAAATCCTACGGTACCTTGTCTAGTTTATGGTTGAAAATTACGACATCTTAGGATGCCTTAATAAGGTGTTACGTTAAGTACAATTTTTGCTAATATAAATTGTTAGCTGAGAATTTATATCCATATCCATACTAATATTATAAATGCAAAAATAACTCTGTTGCGCTTTCACGCCTAAACCACTGAACGGATTTTGATGAAATCTGGTACTGAAATAGCTTTGACCTTTGGAAAGGACATAGGCAATCTTTGGCGGCGATATCCATGCGGGCGGAGCAGCTAGTAGACTATAAAGTTTATTCGTATGATCAAATAAGAACATCTTTCTTAGAGGTACAATGCAGAACCTACAAGGAAGTTCGTTTTAGGGGTCGTAAACTCGTAAAGGGTGTGCCTACGTCCTTAAATAATGTTTATTCTACCCATAGAGCTATACATAAATACTTGTATGTAAAGCGACGAGGTGTAACATCCCGCAACACAGAGTTAGGAGCCCCGCAAGTCAAAGTTGGCATGTTGTTATGGTAATCTTCGTGTATGTTCCTGTATCGCGATGCGGGATCTGTTGGGAGATCGGCAGGAGTACTTCGCTGAAGTCGTGCTCGTGTACACTCCAGTTTGAGTTACTTGTTTAACTTGAACTTGTTCGAGTGATGTAAATCAGTATATGCTTGGATACGTATAGCGCTATGCTTTTCACCGAGTTTCTAATTGTGATTATGAGTGAGAAATTGACAAAAGGTCATAAAGGATTCGCCCGCAGCACGAGTGTGACGCCCCTGGTGTTGCATACGTCCATAGGCCACGGTAACCACTTTCCATCAGGTGGGCCGTGTGCTTGTCTGCCACCTAAGTGGTATACAAAAAGGATTAGTTGAATGCTTCTGATAACAATTTGTTATTCAATAAATAAATAAATAAATATATAATAAATAAATAAATATCGTAGGACATTCTACACAACGCTATCTAAACCCAGTAAGCATAGCTTAACTAGCTTGTGTTATGGGTACTAGATTGCGGATAAACATACTTACGCGGTGTCCTGCGTGAGCGACGAATACGACGCGACGCGACGCTGCGAACGCGACGAACGCGATCAAATCAACGGCCTACCCTACTTGCGACCTATGTGACACTCTGCGACGAGACGCGACGTAACGCGTACTTGTTTTGAGCGCGACTAGACGCGACACTGCGAACTCGAGCAATATTGTACTGTACTTCTTCATGATTCGCGAAGTTATGACCAAAATCACGTAGGACATTTGTCGCGTGTAGCATCGCGTCGCATTACGTCGCGTCGCGTCGTATTCGTCGCTCACGCAGGACACCGCGTTAGATACATTTTTTTTCGTAAATACATACATATTATACATAGAAACACCCAGACCAATGCAAATATTCATATTCATGCACACAAATATTTCACTGAGCGGGGATCGAACCCGCGCCTCCTGCGTAGCCGTGAAGCACAGATGGGTCTAAATTATTTCGAGAGATTTACCAACCCCAAATAGGTTACCGTGATGAGAGCATCGTCTGTAAGTCAGTAGGTACAATATCTAGCAGGTGAAGTTGGCTGACACTTTGAAGCATCATGTACAATCAGGTAAACCCAGAACGATTAAGTAACAGACAGCCATAGTTACTTTCGCATTTACAATTTGTATAACGTGAGATTAACCCTTTCTCGTATGCGGTCGTCGTACCACAATTATGTTCATGACTTTTAATTCACACTTGCATAATAAGCCCGTCGATATAATTACCCTGTCACGGCGCGGTCTTCATCCCCGCGCGCGTGGGTTGCCGCCAATAAAAGCCTCGCACGAAGGGCTCTGACCCTTGCCCCCACCCCTTAGCTCCCCCCGTTTTCGTGTTGTTTTACGGGTTAATTATTTCATAATAGGTTTTATGAGGCTCATTACAGAAATATATGTTTTGTTTTCATACAGCGATTAACTACGATGTTGTGTGTGTATTAGGTCGACTCGGACACGGTATGTTTAAAATACGAGCAGGTATATCTTGGCTAGCGAAGGGAGCGAAAGCTGGTTGCAGCTACATACTTTGATTATCTCGAAGTTCATAGCTGAAGACTATTATTCTTGCGTTTTAGAATGGGGTAACGTTAATCTTCTCTTTACGGGTGTTTTTATTTAGTTGTGTTTATTCCATTGATTGTTTTTCTCCACATGCGCGGTCCAAAGAGGGGGTAGGAGGGGGGTCACATGGGACATGACCCCCCAAAATCGTGCACGTCTAATTGAAAAGTCTTCCAAAAAGGTATTTTCTGAAGGAATTTCTGCGCGTGACCCCTCCAAAGCTTCAGGCTGCGACCGCACCTGTTTTTCCACCTGAGGTACGTTCACTGTGGTCTATAACCGTTTGCTATCTGCAGAGGGGAAAGGTTGATAAAGCGGAGATGAAGAATGAGAAAAAATAATAGAAATGGTTACCGGCAGACGAGCCAATTATGTGAATGCAGAATCCTGTTATTTTTTAATACTGTTACTGCCTGAATCACCTATTCCGAAGGCACCGTAGCCACATCTACTTAATTTAAATTTGAAATACTAATTTCATTTTTCATTTTTCTTTTAATCTAATCTTTAGTGCACAGATAACTTTTTGATTAAACAATACTTATTTATTTATTTATTATATACTTTATTGTACGCCAATTACAATATTCATGATACAGAAATTAAGAAGACAAGAGCAGTACAAAGGGCGGCCTTATCGCTTTACGCAATTTCTTCCAGGCAATGTTGGATACATAACTCAGATTTATGCAGCTATATAGGAGAGTAAACGAGATGCAAATGCGTGTAAACGTCAGCGCGGCGCAGATCCGGAGCGCTCTCGTGTTTGAGTTGATCCCAATTTGAATCCGCGCCGATTGCATCTCCTCACAGATATGATTCCAAACTTATGATGACACATCTTATTTGCTCTAGCTCTGTGTGCTTTACTCAGCACGTCGTGTATAAAAATCCGTACGTTATTAAGGATTTATTATCTTGTGTCTTATTGGAGTTTGTTGAGTTAGTAGACATATCAAATTTCAATTCGAAGGGATAATGTAAAGAGCAATAAATATGTATTTATCTTGCACCATCGTGCTACGAGAACTCGAAATACTTTACAACCAATCATAATGTAACTTGTGTCTTGCAAGACTAACTTTACCACTGGATAGCTCGCGTCCTGAAAATATGACAAGTTTGCTCTGTCAAGTTTGTAACTACAGAAAACTTTTTTCAACAAGTTCCAATAGATGGTGTAATTTAAATCGCAATCGCGCTTCTTAGAATGACTCAGCTGAGTTACTAATATAATTCTCTCGATGTGAGCCTGTGTTAAGCTGTTTTTGGACTACTTTAATACTAGTTGATGCCCGCGGCTCCACCCGCGTTAAATTTTGATCCTGTTCCCGCTACGTTACCTATGGAAAGGGAACCTATTCCGGAAATAAAATTATCCTATGTGTTTTACCAGACTATAATCTATCCCTGTACTTTAAGCCAGATCCATTGAGCCGTTAGAGCGTGATTGCATATCCAACATCCAAACACCTTCACAAACTTTCACATTTATAGTAGTTAGTATCAGCAGTAGGATAGGATTTAACGTATACTCGTATGCAATATCTATCTACTGTAAATTTGAGAGGACATGACTATCGCTCAAATTTCCATGACACTCCGTGACGCGTGCCGGAGCACCGGAGTCGATTTACTACACGTTGTCACGTGTCGCTGGCGATGCGCGTGTTGCTGAAGTGCACGCCTGCGTGTGTGGCGTGTCACGCACGCTCCGCTGGCAGTAGGCGATGTTCGACGCGTGCTGCTATTAACGACAGTTTGATGACACTGCACACACGCCGTGACGAGCTGACGTCACAGCTAATGAGCGATGACTGAAACACGACAATACAGAGAGCTCCGCTTACAGGCATTATAATAATAGAAGCAGTTTTATCGAACTTTATTCAGGCATTGGATAAAAGAAGCATGTCCTCACTAGGAACTTATGATGCAATGTCTTTAAAGTAGTAACGCGGCAACATTATCTAGGGATACCTACATTCTTACGATAGAACTATAATTAAGGCTTTGATATCTTAAGGCATCATAATTGACACAATACTGTATCGAGTCTCATCCAATAAGCTGACAACCTTCTAAACCTTTTCTTAGTTCAATTTGTTAATTTTGTTGTAAGGTTTCGTAAAATTATCAGTAGCGTTAGTCATTAACAAAATAAAATGTAAGCTGAATCTTTTCCATTTAAAATCAAACGTACGTACGTAGAGAGTGCCAACCGGCCCCTGTAGAACCTCTATAGAGCCGCAGAGGGCGGTGCACTCCTCGTGATTGAAACCTTCCTACTGCCAGTGAAGCCTGCACTCGTTTTTGGCAAAAGATCCAGCATTGCTCCGAATAAATTTTAAATCTAGGCCAGGAAAAATACGGCTGATATTTATTTCATGAGATAAGTTGTTGGTCGGGCATGGCGCGGCGCCTGGCAGACCGGTGTTACTGTGTGAGATAGCTACAAGCTACAACATGCATCGATTTCAGTTAGGATTTTAGTACCTAAGTTTAGATGTTAAGCTATCGCGACTAGTCCAGTGTAAAGGTAAGTGTTAATTTATAATACAAACACTTAGTTTTTGAAAATTTTTGAGGGTGTTCTGATGAGCTCTTCCAACTTATCCCACCCTCTCCTTTCCTATATAGGACAACACGTGCAGGACTTAGATGCCACCCGCATACGGTGCAGAATATTCCATCAAGAACCAAGCGGTTCGGCGACTCCTTCTTCTGCCGCACCATTAAGTCTTGGAATTCCTTACCAGTTCACGTGTTTCCCTCCTCCTACAGTCCCGGGTCCTTTAAGCGGGGCGTGAAAAAGCATCTGATGAGGCCGTCAAGCTGAGTGCCACCATTGTAACATGGTACATGTCTGTAATGGTGACCCTCTTTTCAGAGACTTTGCCTTCAGCTTACCATCAGGCGAGGCGAAGTCAATTTGACGTGTCCTATATAAAAAAAAGACAGTTAATACCAGACTTTTTACCAGATGTAATAAAAATAACTTGCACATAGAAGTAAAAAATAACTTAATCTGTATAAATCATAGCAGCGGCGGCGCGGCGGTTCTTACAAAACTTCGGTGCCGTGACTTTTTTCAGTCGCCAGTTCTTTTGTAGGTACTTTTTCAACTTGACTCAAACCTTTCGTAAAAAGCATTACTTACTTTTCTCTTTCAACCTACAAACAACAACAGAACAACATAAATTGTCCAAAGTGCCCAATCGACGGTAGTTTGCTCGCTCGCTATTACGTGTGACCAAAAATATTAGGGGCAATAAAAGATTACGGTCTACCTTGATTTAAGTTCTTGCAGTAAGTGGTAACTGCACGATTATTCCGTTATTCAAACAGGAGACCAATACAATAACACCACGTATTCAAAACACATGATTTCAACTCGATTAGAAAGACAACACAAAACAAAAGGACGTTACTATTCAGTTTGATTTATCGAACAAAACTTTCCTCCGTTTTCGTGAGGTTATCAAATGCTCCAATAAAGACGTTTCAAGATGGCGGGGAGAGAGCCAATATTTTGGTTAGCCCTACAGTCCCGGGTCCTTTAAGCAGGGCGTGAAAAAGCATCTGATGTGGCCGTCAAGCTGAGCGCCACCATTGTAATACGGTACGTGTCTGTAATGGTGACCCTCTTTTCCGAGACTTTGTCTTTAGCTTACCATCAGGCGAGGTGAACTCAAATTGACGTGACCTATATGTATAAAAAAGGTAGCTTAATTGGTCAGAGTATTCCCCCTATGAAAGGACTGGTTGCCTGTTCGAGTTCCGCGTACATATTGACTTATCCAGACTGAAATTTATTGGAAAAGTTAGTACAGAAGTTAGCATACTGATTGCCTCAAAATTTGATAGAGAAATAGTTTTAATTCAGTGTGTAATATTCACGTAAACTTCAGACAATATAATTAGTTAGATTACTTGAAAATAATATGGTACCTCGCAAGCTTCTCTTCACACAAAACACACAGGAGTTTTCCAACTAAAAATGGAGGTAGGCAGGTGTGTGGCGCCAACGTAATTGGTTTTCCTGTGCTCTGTTCTTGACGTTCACAATGTCATCACAAAAGTTTAATTACACACGCTGGGTGGAGCCGCCAACTTCATCTTCGAAAGCTCTTGTGTGAAATATAATTAAGATGTGAGGATATTTTTTAATTTATTGTACTAGCTATGCCTGCTTGAACCGCGTGGACTTATTTAGTTTTTTTTTAGTGGTAGGTACCCGAATTCATTTTCTAAAGTGCCAGTGAAACTAGTAAAATCAGTGAGGGCTCTCAGAGATCAGCAAATCAAACATACAGCAAGACAAACCGAAAGTTCTCTATATGTATTCATTTGTGTAGTTACTAAAAAGCTATTATTTTAATTGAAATAACCACTTTTCACGGATTTTGCTGTGAAATGAATGGCTGCTGGAAAGTGGCCGAAATGTAGGGCTAAAAGTAAATAATTACAAATAAATCGCGATAGGATCCGTTCAAAAGTAGTTTTATTTCAATGAGTGTAAACTTCAGGAAGTATCATATTATTCTAATAATCGAAACAAGCAAACTTTGAAACAACTTGGTAGTCATTGAAGTTTTCATATAAAAAGGGTACGAGTAACACAGTCCTCGACAAACATCCATCGTGTCACTATGCATAGGGAAGAGTTTCCAAGAGAATGGTGTCAAAACACAGCCATAAACTGTACAGCAGAGCCCCCTAGCGCACGTTTGGAACAGTGCCCGGGACAGGGCAGGGTGACTCTTTTCTGTAGGTATCTTATTACAGTAACATGCCCTGGTTATGAACGAATGATGTCACATTCATTCTATAGTTTCTTTTGATAGCGTTTGTGGAGCGTTTGGCTGCTAAGTCAGAGGTCGCGGCCAAACCTCTCATTACAACGCAATGCAAATATTTTTATACAAGAATATTATGTATATTTGTATTGGTTTAGATATTCTTATGTTTAATATGTATGCATTTAGAAAAAAAAAACGATCAAAATATGTTTATCCGCATTCTAGAACCCGTAACACAAGCTAGGTTAGCTAAGCTTACTTTAGGGTTACTACTAGCTAGCATTGTGTAGAATGTGGAATTATTAGTTTTAAGTTCCTACCTAATGGTGGTCCGGCGCGGACTGGCCCGGTCCGGCCCGGAGCGGCGCCGGCGACATCGGGCGTGTCATCTTACGGACTAGTTTTTATCTCAAACAATGTTGTTATATATTACGTTGTCCGAATACATAAATCTCGTCCGTGTGATGAGGTAGGGTCCCGTCGGTTGGTGGGACCACGTCAGAGTTACAACAGTAAACCAACTGCAAAATAACTGATTTATAGTTAAAATACAAGTATAGTTAAGCTCATACATGCATATAACTCTAATAATTTTTCCTCTTATCTAGTATGTACAAGTCAAGTTTAAATGGTATGATTACTTTATAACCCTTAACCACGAAGCGTTGGTAACTTAGTGGTTAAGAAGAGGCCTTACGATCGAGATGTCTCGGGTTCGAATCCTGGCCATTACATTACCGACGTGACGCCACTCCTAAGCATTATAGCTTAGCTGGAAGAATATTAGCCATTTCGGTTACTGATGTTCTTTAAAAAAAATCAAGTAAAATACTTAATCCATAGACCGCGGTAACCGTTTCTTATCTAGTGGATCGTGTGCTGTAAAAAATTAGTTCAAAAAACATAACCTTTAATTGGCAATCGGTTAAAAACAAAAAAAAAACACACACACACTTCTAATGACCCAGGCCAGCATCCAAAAATAGCCCCAGTCGGTTATGGCAAAAATCCAAGCTCCTTATACCTCACACAATTTATTGTCTCCAATTTTTCACCTACTGCTGTGCACTTACTGTGTCTCAAGCTATTTAGTAGAGTTATTGCGGTCACGTCGCTAACTTCGTGGGGGAGGGGGATTGCCCAGCTGTGTCGGGGGAGGAGGATTTACGGGCTGCCCGGGCCTGTCCGTCTTATTCTCTACCTGAGAAAAGGTTGCTGATACCTGTCGATCATCCGACTGGCCCGCGACAGGTGGTGACTATGTGGGCCAAGTCATCAGCGCTGTTAGAGAAAATGCTTCGTAAACACCTTTGTACCTCGTTGAATAAGTAAAGATGGCCGTCCTAATATAAATGTCCGAGACGCTGAAATATTATGATGGTTTTATGTACAATATTGTTTGCGAAAGACCCGTAAACTTTCACGATTTTGTTATGAGGCCTAAAAGCCTCATGTGTGGCACAAAAACTCGTATATTTAGGTAATGTTCATATTGTAGTAACCACTACAATGAAATTGTTATTGTTACATTTTTTAACTTCATTTTCTGAGATTTTCTTTCTCGTACATAATGCATCCTTACAATCCAACAGTTGACTGAAAGGCTTTACTTCTAAACGATATGGTCGTTTACTGCACGTTGCAGTGTGCAATAGAGAGTACGTAAATATTTATATTCCATCTTCCACATTCATATTATGTACATAAATATAAGTACATACATGTCGAGCGTTCTTTAATGAAAGCTAACATTTAGTTAAGCTTCTATCTGTACCGTGCTGAGCTCCAGACTCAATCAGTATGGATGGAAAACAAATACTGTACCGAAGCGCCTTCGCACGCGCTCTTTATAAGTGCCAGGGCCTCATCGGGGGTGAGGCATTAAGACGAGGGGGTAGGGGGGCCGGGCCCGATCTTTTAAGGAGCCCGGTTCGACCCGTCCCCGGTTGTTTGCGGAGGCGCCCTCCGGTCGCTCAAGTGTTAGCAGTTTTGGTAATCGAGTTTATACTTGTAATTTTCCGCCTTGATTTTCTTTTCACATTTGATTCCCGACTGTAGCTCAGTGATTCGATTGACTGGAGAACATATTTGGTGTCCTATGATGTCCAAACTACGGAATAAACATCGAATAGACTGAGAGTGCTGTAGTGTGGAATGAACATAAACTTGTGTATTTTTTTTCGTTTGTGTATTAACAGAACTTTTTTTTTAATTCGTCTGTCAGTCGCTGTTTGTCGTCTGTTAGGTTAGTTTAGATATTTTTTATTTATTTATACCACGTAGGTGACAAGCACACGGCCCACCTGATGGTTACCGTGGCCTATGGACGTGTGCAACAACAGGGTAGTCACACTCAACTGCCGATTCGTAAGAACGATAGTTTCTATGCCGTTAGTGCAGAAGACAAAGCAGGACAAGGACAAGCCTTTGGTCTTCCCACTGACAGCACAAAATTCTTCAGTGAGCTTTGGTTACCCTACTCACTACTCACCGCCGCACGCTCGGTGCACAACACGAGGTAATTATGGCCGCGGTAATCTGTACGGCGGAGGAGTACCTATACTTGCTATACATAATGGAACGTGTAGGTTCACATTTATTAACACAAATAATAGTATTTTAAGTGGAATCTGATTCCTAACTCAATTATCGTACGACATATTACGTGGTTTATTACCGCCCCCGGCCACACTAGTTGCCAGCAGATGTTAGATAGCAGGCGCTCTCGTAGGCACCATACATCACGGCGCCGCAGTGCACCGCGTGTGACGTCATTACTCTCGCAGCTCGCTCGGAGGCGGGGCCGAGTCCCGTGCCCAGGTGGAACCCGCGCAGCACGCTCGCGATAACCCGCTAATGTACGGGAGGGGTTCTGTATGAAGATAAATCATTAATACACGCGGACGTGCTCGCATCGCTAGCCGTAGCCTGATGAAGTTGTATTATTATGAGTTACTATTAGGATGCAACGGTTATGAGCATTTTAATGGCATTGAAGTTCTTCAAGAAGGGTCGGCAGCAAGACTGTGAATCCACTGGTGTAGTACATGTCGATAAGCCACGGTAACCTGTTCTCATCAGGTGAGTCATGTGCTTATTTGTCACCTAAGCGATAAAAATAATTTAATTGTAACTATTATACCCCTAACCATCGCGAAAGGCCGCGAAGTTACGGGTGTAATGTCATTTGAAAAGTGTTTAATTGCCTTGTTTGTGTTTCAGACATAATTTACTGCTATAACTGCCACTACTGGTAATAATTATGAACAACACTACATAGGTATGATTATGTTAATCAGTAAGAGTATTATGACAGTTTGCATTTAAACTGTAGTTTTAGAAATTGTTGTGTACATATAGTTAGTTCTTGTTGTTGTACAGTTTATAAAACTACTACTTAATTGCTGCATCCGCAATGCAATCTTGTAGTTAGCTTGTAATTTGAATGTAGATGATTAAGATGCTGGATATTATACGAAAGCAACTTTTATATTTTCTCTCAGCGGGTGCTATAAGTAGCTGGGTTACATTTACGTTAAGAATAGTAGATTATACAACATGGGATGGGAAAAAATAAAAATCTGTGATTAATTTGGAATATAAAATTGGGATGAGTTAAGAAAATTACGTAATTGGATGTGTTTTGCTGGGATGAATATGGTACAACCATGGAGAAGGAAATGATATCATATTCTGTCCTCCATGGGTACAACCCTTTTAATTAATCGAAATTAATACGTTTTAATATAGAATAAGCGAACACAGCTTAGGCAGAACTCGAATCCGCGATCTTTTCCTTACAGAAAATCACGAATCCTTAAGTCGGAATATGAAATCAATCCGTCCGAATAGTATTAGCAAGGTATGCCCACTGTGAACAATACTGGTAAACAAAATCTTTGAGCACTGCCCTATTTTTCCCTATCCAGTCCAAAAACTCAGATCTTTGCCGTTTACCTGTACAGCAGATTATGTTCCACTGAATTATTAATTTATTGGGATTTCACAGTGAAGCGCCGAAACAGTGCAGCCAGCGGTTGAGGGTCGTTCAAGTGGAGGTACCAAACTTACCGAGACGAGTGGCACGAACTGGGTGTTGAACACAAACTTGTTTGTGCGAAGTTTGTGACTTGTGACTTGTGGTACAGTTGTTTGTCGTTCTGGTGAACTATTAACTACTTACCTTTAACTGCCATTTACCTTTAGTATACACCTATTCAGTCATTTCTAATCTTTAGTGATACTTACCTATGGGTACGTTTGTTTATAAGAGTGGAATCGTTAAACTGTATCAGAAATTGCCTCTCTCACCAATAGATAGAAGAGGCAATTTACCTAAAGGAGCAGAAAGTCCTCAAGTCCTTAGCAGATTAAATTTGCTAGCGAATATGTCTTGCTAGTGAGGTTATTAGTTATTTGTTTTTGGCTAATAAATTGACAGATTTACGTTAATAAGTTTATTTAACTTTAAGATTCAAAATTAACATCATTCTCTGAACCTTTTCTCTACTTAGTTGGGGTCAGTTTGCCAGTCAAACAGTTTCAGAATATTGATTTCGAATATTGATCCCAATTTTTTTTATTTTGGCCAAAAAAATAGACCTCAGATGTATCTAGTCGTGGTTTAGTTAACTGAGCTTGTTGGTAACAGTAACAGGAGGCGCTCTCACGAACACATCTTCATTTAAATCCCCTCACTAAGTTAGGGTTCCTTAGCAAATGGCTATTCTTCAGAAGGCGGCCTCATTAGCGCGCAGTCCTCGCTTCACTGCTCGACAGCGACACTAGTTCCCAGCTCTATAATTAACGAACTGTTGCCTTCGGAATTGTAAAACCTTCCTGTTTTACAATAGAAACTAATTAAAAACACGAGTTAGCACTTCGTGTTGTGTTTTATTTTCTTCGTTGTGTTTTTATTACAATAGATCTTGCTAAGATTGTGGAAGTTTCTTAAAATGCCAGAAAGCTAACTTTTCCTTCGTCTTTTCTCATCATATTATTAAAGATGTCCTGTTTCCTTTTCCTCTATTAAAAGTAAAATCGAGTATGGAGTATAAAGCGACAAAGCTGTTCTCTATCCGACAGTAAATATATCTACAGTCCGTGAAAAGTACCTGGCTAGTGGCAATAGTTTCGCCCCTGACTACGTAGGACCAAAAAACAGAATATATATTTTGAGGTGTTCTGCTTATCGCTTTGGGAAATATAGGTCGTATTGGTAATATTTGCCACTTACAAATTATTCTTATTGGTCCTATCCCTAATTACAACCAGTCATGTCGATTTTGTGGACAGAACCAGGTTAAAAAGTGATGAAATCCCGCAGAGGAACAACTTTACTATGCAATCTCGCTTGACTTATCAGGGGAATTCCCGGTGGATCGTTAGATTAATTGAAGCCGAGTTGGAGCGTGAGGGGTGTGCAAACAGCACTAACAAACGTCCAGGGGAGGGCACAAGAGCTCTCGTTGTCGTCCCGTTTGGTCCAACTTTAGGGCGCTTTTTTCCTTTCGTTATTTTGATTTCCGCTATGCAGTTTGGGTAGTCCTGTGCGGTGATTTAAACAAAATGAAAAAGAGTATCTCGCTGTTTGTCGATTCACAAGGGATTCAATCTGTTCAAATTCAAAACACTCACAGTGTGTTATTTTTTAAAGGCGATTTATATTAGCTTCCGTTGTAACTAATCAGGTTAATTTCAACTTACTTCTAATGATAGTATCTACATACAATTTTTTTTATTGGTTCAGATGACAATATTATAATTAGGTGTCTTGAAGCTGAATAGGTGATGGAGCTACGAGATGAATGATGAATTAAAGTTTATTTTGTTTATTTTAACAAGTATCTGCTACCAGTCCTATCTTCCTTTAGTAACAAGCGATTATACAGAAAAGAGTTGATTAACTACTGACTAACACTAAAATATGAAGTACATAACGCATGCCGTTACACCGTGTACCAAAAATGTAAAAATCCATGTAGGTACACACGGCCAAAGAGATAAGTATACAAACTTTGAAGTTGTATTTAGCAGTGTATACTTATCTGCTTGGCCGTGTGTACATACAAGCTATTTTTCACCCGTACTGACTGCACGAACCCCGCATTTATACCATTTTATATCATGTCATGTTAAAGCAGTAAGTATTCATTCTAGTGTAATTAATTACGTAAATGTTTAGAAGGAAATCACAAAATAGGTACGTAACGAGAAGAGTTGCCATGTTTCCCCATTTTCCTTCGTAGTTCAGGAGGCAGCGCTTTACAAATATTTGCTACTACCAACGTAGGTATATTGTTTCAAGGTGCTCCACAAACGGTCCTGTAAGTAACTTCTTCAATTATTTATTTAGCGAGCTCTCGGCTCTTATGGAAACGACGAGAATTTGTTCGCATATTGAGACAGTATTACAATCTTGCATAATATACACTTGTAATCACAGCGTGCGGCGAATTTAAAGATTATTATACACTTGTAGGATAACACGCGACGGATTTAATCAGACATAATTCTGTGTCTCATAATGTATGTAAATTAAGCGCACCGTGTTAACTAGCTGAGCGTGTTCTCACAATGTTTCTAACAGTTGAAGTATTCCGTGACATACCTACTATACATACAACGGTATCTAGCCGTAAAAGTTCAGCTTGTAATATGAGTTCTAGAATGAGGATGAATATATTTAGCCTTTGGTTGAGGTTATAGGGATTTCTGGATCTACGGAATCGATTTTGATGATTAGACCTTAGGAAAGGATATCGGCAATATTTGGTCTCATTAAGCAATATATGATAATGCATAGATGATGCAGGCAGAGCCGCGGGTATCAGCTAGTAATGACTAAATATTCAGGATGCTGCATGTTATCTGCATAATTTAACTCTTGCTTGTATTAGGATGGCTTAGATGCCTTGTTACGCTTGTTTAGAAGGCAGATAATACAAGGTTACTTAATACTCTAGTATAGATATAGACGCCTGTTCGCTACTAACAAACCATTTTGGTATTAACGATATCGAACACATCACTCTACGCTTATTCTATCTGTCACAAAAAAGTAATAAAATGAAAATAAAACATTGTTGTCAGTTTTACTTCTGTTCTACCCACAGTTTCACATTTCAATAAGGTCACCCTGCGACCATGGCTGCTGAAAAGTAGTCGAAACGTCGGGCTAAAAGTAAATAATAACAAATAATATCGCGATAGAATCCGATAAAATGTAGTTTTATTTCAATGAGTGACGTTCGCGTACGCTTCAGACAGTATCAAGTACCTATTAACAGTTTTAAAATTTCTACACATGATTTCAAACATCGTTCACATCAAAGACTCGTTTTTCTCGCGTTATCCCGGTAGCATGGAGTGAATGATTGGTATTCACAAAAGAAATAAAACTCAAAATGGGCTTGTGTCGGACACCGGACCGAGGTCGGAAGTAGTGCGAGCCTTAATGGAATGCATCGCCGCACCGCGGTGGGTCCTGGTGGAGCCGAGCCGCACAATGCGACGCTCGTTGCACTCTTATTGCGACCGGCACAAAGGGGCGGCTATCCACCTGGCTGTACATCCTGTGAGGGTAGGTGTCGCACTTTAAGTGATATATGTGTACATGTGATGCATTCCGTGATTCCATTCCGATTAGAAAGAGAACGCAAAAGAAAACTTTAATATCCGTATGAGTTGTCAAAACAGAACCTACCTACGTTTTCCTGAGGTTATTAAACTTCAGAATCACTCATAGTTTGATTGCATTTTAAATTATATTTAGAATTTTCTAACTTAAGTTGTAAGTTTCAAAAACAAATGTCTTGAAAATGTAATTTTGCTGACCCGGACCCTAGCATTTTACGTCAGAACTCGATAACTTCCCGACTGGGTAATCAAAATCACAAAACAAACCTAAACATAATAATTTGTATATTAATATACGACTTAAACGAGTACTTGCCATATATGACCATAGTGCGTTACCATCTCACGGTGACAAGTCAGCATTACTTTACTTTAGTTAAGAATGGTCATTTCTTACATAACGAAAAAGTGCTAGAAATTTTTGGTCGCGTAATATCAGAATGGACAAGTAGATTACGAAATATTCACCTTCAATCATGCATTAGGTGTGTCGAGTGACGCATACCGTATCAGATCCTACTACCTATAACTTCCAAGCTAGAATAATGTCGTTAACCGCAGTGTTCACTGCGGCGCGACCTGAGGTCTGAGGCACGGCTCCCGCGGGTGACGCGCTATCCGGGATATTGCGGAGTGCCGCTAGATTCGGTTTGGGACAGTACAGGAGCCAGGGAATGTATTGATACATGTCGTGTTGTTGCCAAGCTTCTATTTGTGTATGTAAATGACGCTGCGATTTATGTACCTATCGGGAGGCAATACTACACTTGATTTGTATTAGTTGTTTTTGTGGTTTCTGTCGAAATATACGTCTATTCCTTTTTCATATTCTTGTTTCTATAATAGCAAATAAGTAAGCGGAGATGCACATCACCCACATTTTGCCGCTTGTCGGTCTCGTCTAATAAAGGTTGTATGAAGTTGCCTCTAAGAATACCTAATTCTTTTTCGAATTCTGCATTGTCATAAATAAATATGAATTATTATGCCCATATTCTTTGCAGGAAGCGACTCATGTGTATGTAACCATGTACACCATCGAATGATTAGATAAAAGTGTTATAAACATACGTAATAAAATATACACATACAATATGGATACGACATATAGGCAATAATTGAAACCATATACTTGGTACCCCCTAAGCTTCAAGCAGGAAAAGTTTGAACAAAATTGGTCCAGTATTAAGGGCAGAAACTAGAGTTTTAATTTTATAGAATTTGAACAACTTTGAGCACTCTGTAGAATCGCATGTTGCCGCTTAGCTGTTCAAGTAAGTTACCTACTATGCCTATTGTTGTGTGTGTGTGTGAAGTTGTTGTGTGTGTGTGTGAAGGTGTGTGCGTATTTATTAATGACTTATGACACAGTCAATGACTTTAAAGCAATGGATGAAACTATTTAATGACTTATACAAGTGGTTGCATTTTCTACATTTATTTTAATAATTATTTTGTTAGAAAATTTCGGATTTTATAAATCAGGGAATTTAAGTTTAAATTTAATTTGGTTCTATTCCTACGGACCAGGATGCTTCGCGGTTTCAGTATTTGCACATATGTCGTATCCATATCGTATATTAAACCATTAAAATTTTGCGAGTTCTTCCCTAAAATACGATGATATACGGAGACCCCTCGATTAAGAGCCACTAATACATGCCCAAGGATGTCGTCAGCTCCTTACTGCCCATATCTCCAAAATGTGGCGAATAATGTACACGTAATAGCCCACAAAGTTCAGAGACGATTATGAGGACCGCCCCCTCGCCGCCGCCGGGCCTCGTCTGTAGGTGAGGGTGTGACCGTACTTACCTTTTAATAAATCATCCACGCATTTATTATTCCCTTGGAATTTCAAAACGCTGACAGCTTTATTACCAGGCTATTAGCTAGCCTTGCGTTAGGATTGTTTGAACCATGATGCGGTGGTTGTCGATATAGGTTTATGTAGAGATGCAGGAGCCGAACAGTTTCATTAAGTTGAGAAGAGTAGTAACTATCGGCACAGAACAGATAATAGTACTAGCGTACTTCTTCTCTCTCTTCATCCTAGGATTAACCCAGTCGCATCCAAAAATCCAACTGCAGAAAATGTTCACCCTTCGCCACTAACGTGTAGATAATATAGAATAACGGTTACGGGACCAGGATTAAAATTTCCCGCGGGTGGATGATCGTCCATGGTACTCATAGAATAGGCTCGTCCCCTATAACGTGTGACCGAAAATCATAATTAGCGAAATATGACTAGTGAAAACCTCCGCCTACCCCTTTACAGACATAAATAAATAAATAATAAATAAATAAATATTGCAGGACATTCTACACAACGCTATCTAGACCCGAAGTAAGCATAGTTTAACTAGCTTGTGTTATGGGTTCTAGAATGCGGATATACATACTTAGATACATTTTTTTGTTGTAAATACATACATATTATACATAGAAACACCCAGACCAATGCAAATATTCATATTCATGCACACAAATATTTGCACTGAGCGGGGATCGAACCCGCGCCTCCTGTGTAGCAGCCGCGTTCACTACCGCTACGCCACAGAGGCACGCTTCACCACGATGTATAAATGATTCAATATACATGAGTATGTAGAACAAGCTTTACCTAACATAAGTGGACTGGCTCAATCAGAGAAGAACTGTTATCTCATTCGCCAATAAATATTTTTCAAATGTACAAAGTGGTTTTATTTCAATATGTGACACTTACAATTTCTCTCTTGAACGAACTCGTATAAGCTGAATCTGTATAATAATTTTACAGTCATAAAATACCTATATTTTGTATTATACGAGCATTTATAGTATACATGGTGCTCCATTAAATGCTATTTCAAAAATCCGCCCGCAATTTGCATCTCAAAGCTGTCAGCCGGCGATCGCTCTCAGCGATAGGGCCGCCATTGTACTCAAATACATTAAGTCGAAATTTCTATTGTAATGTATATTTTATTTTGGTGTACAATAAAGGCTATTCAGTTTTCTATCTATATTCTGTGGTATGTCTATGTCCACTGGTGAAGTGGTGAAGAGGTCAAACTCTTTTCTGCAATTTTATCCTCTTGAATAAAAAAGTTCATAATTGACGAGAAGAATAGACCAGAGGTCGAGTGGGCACCTCAAAATTATGTAGGGACGAATAGGCACTGGGGACGAATTCCAGGGGACCAGTGGGTGCTCACCCAAGCCTATGGTAGGTACTGTTACTGTTGTTCTGCTCTGGATATTTCGAAATTACGAACCTAGATTTGTGCACTTTTTGAACTACAGATAAACAAATAAATAAAATATGCGTTGTTCAAGTAGACTTGCTACTGTGCGATTTATCTCCGAGTTGGGTAGTTTATGCCATCAATCCAGCGTTGCATGACGCTCGGAGAACTTCCGAACAATTACTTACAGGTTGAGCACTGGCGCGATCATTACGAACGCGTTAACGTTATTAGCGCCAACATCGCCGAGGGATTCATCAAGCGAGACTTTACGTGCAATTAATTTCAGATCGTGACTCGCTACAATTTTTGCAGTACTGTCAGAAAACGCATCATCACTCAGCGTCGATATGCGTCAGGTCGAGTTGTGTTGTATTGTGTTGTTGTGGCCAATGATAGAAAGCGGCCATGTATGTCGGATGCTGGGTGGGATTAGCGTGACTCAGCAAACATTACTTGTACAAAGGATATAGA
Organism: Eilema depressum; assembly: GCA_914767945.1. NCBI lineage: Eukaryota > Metazoa > Arthropoda > Insecta > Lepidoptera > Erebidae > Eilema > Eilema depressum. The sequence goes on from OU612025.1 coordinate 21,454,374, forward strand.
GAATGGTTCTGTGCAGCGCACATTTCTAATATGAAATACTACTTAATCCTATTAGAACATGTTTCTGTTAGTCGGAAGCTGGAATCTAGATAATGGGCTGCTTAGCGGAAACAAGCTGTTCTTTAAAACTGGTGTAGGTCCAAAGAGCATTCATTTTTATTTAAAGCCGGCAGTTCGTATTGTGTATGTTTCTGTTTATAGCACCGGTATTCCTTTACCATTATGCTCATTTATACACCCACATAAGATCGAATTCTACTTAAAAATAAACACCACCAATTGCTTGATTAGATAAGATCAGAATTTTGGGGTGTTTGCATTGGCGCTCAGTAATTATGTTATGAACATATTATTCATATAACAAATAAAGTATGTTAATGTACATATATGGTGGACAACATTACAGCTTGAAACGACGTAGCTAGTTCACAGGAATGTGGTTCTATTTCAAAGTTATTATAATATAACTTATGAACGTTTTCTTTTAAACACTCCTAGTGAGTTACAACCTTCTAGCTATGAACTTCTAATTTATATTTTTTTATTCAAAGAACAGCGAACGTTGGATGGGGATAGGCTAAAATTACTAGGCTAGGCTACTACACACGATATACACCGTGTAATGAACCACCAGTGCAAAACCGTTGTAATTTATACATGTGTATGTATGTATTATATAAAAATATTTCGAACTGAGGTCATTCTATTAGGAGTAACACACGATATATTTCACCCTGAATATTGTCGTTCATAGATAGTATATAAATACTTTGCATCGTTGACATTAAGTATGTATAGGAAAGTACATGGTCTTGAATACCTAGTATAACTTGAAGATAGCCTCGTGGCCAGATCTCTTTTTTACGTCGTGTACTCGCTATCATATGGTTGTTACCACAAGGTGGGGGCACCTTCTCGCCGAGGTAATTCATGTCGGAATTGAACCAATTAAAATTGCACCATGCTGAACACGTAACGCTCGTTGACATTTAATTTCTTGACCAGTGGAGGTTCCAACATGTTGGATTGCGTCGAATTACACTACACAAAAAATAAACTACCACGCATACCTAAATGTAGTAAGAACTACCCTATCCACTTTTATTGAATCCTGATACAATCCAATGATTAAAATTCGATTTAGGGTGATATTAAACAGTTCTGTAAAGATGTACATCACAGACACATGTAGCTGGTAAAAGTTTGTGGTGCGTATAAACCAGAATAGGTAAGAAAATGTGGTTGGTATGTAGGCACAAGAGATATTAGAGTCTCACCTTCCATTGGCCTATATGAAGTCTCCTCTCGAAGACTCGCTTACTAGCGACCATCGTATCTTCAACAGATGTGATCAGCCACTTCAGTAAGCTTGCTATACTTATGAAAGTAAAAAAAAGTAACTCCTATTTTTTATACGGGTTGCATCATACAACGCCTCATACAATTGTTTTGTTTCAGCAGCCGCAGCGACATGGGCCATGAACCTCCTCTTCACCCTGAATGTGTGGTGTCGGGGTGCTTAGGTGTTGTCCTCCGTCTCTCACAACTGGCTGGCACAGCACCCATCACCTTCAAGAGCACGCGTGAGGGATGGCGGATCCGGGTGTCACACAGCTGCAGCCTCTATGGGGAAATATTAGTTGTACTATTCGGTAAGTATTTGATTTAGCTGCAGTTCCACTTTTGGGGACACAATGACAGGTTTTTTGTAATGGATATTTCTTAACCTTTTTAAGTTTCGTCTATCAAATTGTCTTTACAACATCTGCCCCTCTAGACAAGTGGCAATTCATTGCTCGGCATATGATGGAATAGAATGCCAAATGTATGGGATTTGACGTATATGACAGGCGTCAACGAATGTCAAAAACGTCAAATCCTATACATTTTGTCATTCTATTCCATCATACGCCGAGCAACGAATTGCCACTTGTCTAGGGGGGCTGATCATAGGCTTAAGTGAAGTCAAGAAACTGAAAGTGACTATTCCAGGTTGCAATTCTTTGCCGCAATAACCGCCCACTTCTTTCACGTTTGTTTTCAGGGGCTGTTTCAATTGTGGCTTTAGTGTTAGATATGACAGGATATCTAGATTCCTACAAAGCTGACAATCGCAACCGCATGGTGTGGATATGCGACGTGCTCATCGTGTCGGCGGTGGTCATCACAGGAGCGTACACGGGCATTGGCAGGATGCGCTACATGATCGACTGCTTGGCGGAGCTGAAACAAGTAATTGGTTCTAAAATTCAATCCTAATCATCGAGGCAAGAATAATGTATATCTGTCTGAATCTAACTATTGCTTTGACGTCTATCCTATCTATGTGACATACCCTCATCTTTAGCAAAGTAATTATATTGAACTATTTTTTCAAATTCAAATTCAAATTCAAATTAATTTTATTAGAATTGCTATTAAAATTGATCCACATACATCACTGGAACTTACACAGTATGTACACCATCAAACATCTCAACCTAATCCTTTCCTTTTATTCCTTAATATTGCTGCTTCTTGAATTTATTTTCAGTTGAATGAAGAATTAAAAGATTTCCGTTTACCGACACCCTTCAAAGATAGGATAGAGTTGATATCTGTCTGTTCGATACTGTTTGGCGTCATCTTGGTTTTTGGAGACTATGCCTTCTATTTGCACAAAGCGGTGGTCGGAGCTGGCAAAGGTGAGTGTAGTTCTAGTCCAAGAAACTAGAAATCAGCGATGAATGTACTACAGGTAGGGCAGGGAGGCAGACCCTAATATCGTCGTTTTAGAAATTGCAATGTTCGTAGATATTTACGAGTGACACTTCATATATACCTACGTCTACATTATTATGTTAAGGTAAAGTAAATCACTATGAATAACAGTGACTGCGTGCTTCTTTTCCAGTGATGGCGACCAGTTTATACATATTCTACATTTTCTCTTTTATAAGCTTGCACTTGCTCGTGGTGCAGTTTCTGTTGATCAGCATGATGGTTCTGGCGACCCTGAGGGAACTGAACAGCTGCTTCGAAGACGTCCTCCACGATCTGCAGAAGAACAAATGTTAGTTTATTTTACTTTACTCCAAAAATATAGCATTTTATATGCATTCAATAAAAGTGTCTCTCTACAAACTTCTCTAGGCCTACTTAACAGAGTTAAGTTAGAGTAAGAGTTAAGTCAAATTCAGAGATTTAATGGCTCAGTTCGTAAAATTATGCTCTCCAAATTATAGTTAATGTTATATTTACAGCGCTAGTATCAACATTCACCGCGTTATATACTAAAACCATGTACAACAAAGACAGTCCGACCATCAGGTCCAACCAAGTCGCTCAAGACATATTTAGCGACGCTTCCATGAAAATTTATGAAGGTGAGTATGTAAACAAAAGAAAGATCCATTATTATATTTGGCTACAGAATCATTGATACATATCTTGCTGATGATGAAAAGAATATGAATTATTTCTATAATCTTAATAACAGTAAAAGAGGTCTGTTGAAAACTGTTGTGTTATCATCTAAGGGACAAAGGTCATCATTTCCCCTTTCACGTGTGCAGAAATGACCATAAATATATAGACTTCCACAGAATCTCTAGAATAGGCTTGTGTCCTATTTTTTTTTTATTATCGTAATCTGTACATTTTTTAATAATATAATTAACTGCTAAAGTGAAATATTCTTACGACAAATAGTTTTAAAAATATTTGATTTTGAAAATACAATTTCTCGAGTCACCCGAAAACACTCCATACAAAATCGTCGCACGTGGTGACGTCACCGCGTGTTGTGCGTAGTGCAAAATGTATGGAGTGCAAGAGAATATCGCATTTATCTCGGTCCACGTTGCGTTTACACTTGTACAATGCATAATAAGATCGATTTGAAATTTAATAAAGAATCTAAAAAGTTATAAATTGTGACTTAATTCGATTGTTTATATTTTGACCTATTTTGGAAATTGAAAATAATCAAAAGTCATAGTTTCAGTTTAATTGGGCAATATCTTAGTTTACCATGTACATTTTTTGAGAAAAAACTAAGATACTAAGCAGTATTGGTAAGGATCTGATGACCCAGGAAACTACCCAATTGTGTGAACTTATCAAAACACATACGCAGAGATTAATAGAAATGTGACAGTTATGTTAACAACATATGAGTAGGACCTTGAATACTAAAACAACAATTCTGCATCGTTTCTTTTTCGATACGTAGGTGTGAAGTCAGCACCCAGAAGGTTAAATCGCCTGGTGGTAGTATACGGCACCATGTCGGATATAATACAAAAAATAGAGCGCTCTCACGGAACCCTACTAGTGATGCTGCTACTGTCCTTCCTACTGCACTTGATTATCCCACTATATCACCTTCTTACAGGCATAGGTAAGTGGCTCTTTCATACATATTTTGAAATGAAATAAGGGAAAGAAATGCTAAAAATGTACAATGCAAAAAGCATAGCATTTTTAGTAGAGGTAATAAAATGATAAGGACTCTAGAGCACGATTGGACAGTCGATATATCGCGATGTAGGTATTTAGTTTATTTCACAATCCTGTCAATATATATTAATGATGTGTGTAAACAAAGGCGATTCTCTGATTTTGCCCCATGTTGGGCGCCAATGTAACGATTATATTTTTTTTAAGTTGAGTTCTTTTGGCAGTGGATACAAAGAGATTTATTATGATATAATCTCAGTTATGAATTTTATATTCAAAATCATATTACCAACTTAAAAAAATTGTTAGATTGACTTTGTTCGTGACACTGATATTAACCTTATTATATTTATTAAATGTCATGTCAATACCAATACTGAAAGCCAAGTAAAGAATTATGTGAACTCGTACATATACCTATTGATTATTTATATTTAGTTAATGGAAAATTGGGTTTATTACTTTTGGGAGCTTTTTACTTCGTTGATTTTTTATATGACGTGTCGAGGTTGGGTCGAGTTGAGATAAGTTTCAAATTAGCCTTTTAGAAACGCAGGGGAAAAGGAATAACGCCATTTTTATCTTCGTTGCGATAGCTAAGAAGAATTTACCTGCCGCTGAGTTATGTCAAGATAGACGTGAAATTAATAATTTGTGAACATCTTTTTTCCATGTCGGTCGCCTATTTAGTTATCAATATTCTCTTAAGTAAGGTTGAGTGGAATATTTATCTGCTAAAGTAACAAACTAATTTACAGCTGCAAGCTTGAATGGTTGTCAATAAACCTTTTGTAAACTGAGAAGAGTTAATTATGGTGCATAGCCTGGCAGCCTGCCTCGAGTTTATTCAATCGTCCATCATTGAATTGTATTTGATACAATCATTATAACAGCACTCCACTCATCCACCTCGCATAGTTGGCAAGACGAACAAAACCATGAGATTGTATAAAAGTAATCTAAGAGCTCTTTATTCGAACTTAAACATGATTTCAGGGCACCCTGAGCGTACCGACGTGCTAAGAACCGCTCTGCAGGTGCCGTGGGTCGTGTACCAGTTCGGCAAACTTGTAATGGTCGTCGAACCTTGTCACCGGACTCATGATCAGGTAAAGGACACACACCCCGTCGGCCACTCAAAACCACACGTCGCCTCGGGTCCCATATCGGTGTAAGGTGGACCAAAGCAATTTTTTGCACTCTTTCAAAGTACAGATACTTACCAGTGCTTGCGAAGTTTCCACGAGGTTGCATCAGATTTGAATCTTATGTTATTGAAAAATATGTGTTGGGATACCACGTGTGACTGATCATATCTGTGCTGAAGAACAACCAACCGATTAATAAGGATAATCAATTAGTGAAATCAACTGACTAATACTCAAGCGTTGTTTAATTTTCGCTTTCCGCTTCCGGGAGGTCTTTAAATCATCAACATAATCATTTTTGCCACGTTTTTTTTTTGGTAGAATGGAAGTGAAATTTTAACCTCGGATGTTAATTTTGTGGAAGCCGGCTAATATGAATAACAATATATGTCTCTGTATGTGTCTAGTTGGCGAACACCAAGGACCTGGTGGCGCACATGACGCGCTACATCCGCTACGACGACTTCGCCATCATCGCCGAGCTCAAGACCTTCTTCCGGCAGCTGGCGCTGAGCCGCGGCCGCTACCAGCCCATGCAGCTCTTCACCTTGAACAGAACCGTCTTAGTAACGGTGAGTAACATCACTATGAGAGTTACCGGGATATTTGCAATGTATTGCTTTGAGCTGCCGATATTTCGATACTGTGTCAAGTACCTACCATGATCACGTAGGAACTGAACTACCAACTGAAAAGTTCGAAGAGTCGAGTTGTTTTATTAACTTCTTCACCATATCATATTTAGATTCCTCCTTGATTATATTTCACCTCAACAGTGAGAAAAGTGTTAGTTATGGGTCAGAAAAATCAAACGATATACACAGGCACGCGCCGAGCTCTCAGGGTGGGTGCTCGGCGCAGTGTTTCTTTCTGATATGCATATATTGTTACTAAAGTAATTAGGCGGGCAATCGTCCATTGTGGTGCTCAAACGAATCACTTTTACTCACGCTAAAATTGCATTTTGCCGCGAGTTTGTTGCCGCAAAGGCGCCTTTTTGTCCTGGAGAGATAAAAGAGTCTATTATACTTATGCCAAATTATCACAAAGAAGATTTTTATCTTTGTTACAGATGTTGAGCAGCATCACGACTTACCTCATCATCATTGTTCAGATGTAATATTACCGCTAATAATAATGATTTGTTTTGAAGATTGCTTTTTATTTCAACTAGTTAAATATATTAGATTGCTTATGGTATGGTGCTCATAAGATATAGTAAATTGGATCCTCAGACCCAAGTCAACCTCACAGCTAGTTGGTGCTCCTGTTGCTGGATGCACGAGGCTCTGGAGTAGGATTTCTTTCAGGGTTCGGGGGCCAGATGGTAAGCGCTCCCATAAAATCCAAATTAAGAAAAATTGAAAGGAGGAGAAAGAATCGGTAGTACGTGGACCATGGGCTCCGAGGTGAAAGCCTCGAATGCAACCAGGAATAACGCTAAGATAATGTTGATCAAGAGTTCGAATATAATGTATCGTATCCTATACAAAAAGTATAGGACGTATGTTTTTCTGAATCCCAAAACCCACATTACAAGCGATTGTGAACACCTTGTTAAGTATGATTCGTGTTATTAGAACAGGGTTTCGCGTAAAATAACTGTAAGTAGCATTTGTACTACCAGATTTCTTTGTGTAATTTGAATCGAATAATAAAATGTAACGAATTTTTTTGTACAAGAAAATGTTCCATGTAAAAAGTGTGTTTTAAAAACACATCGAATGAGCTCTAGCGGCCGATATTCAGTTCCGTAGTTCGCCAGTATATTGAGAAATGCCATGGTTACATGGCTATAACTTCCCTTCTAATTAATATGAATGGTTGAAACATGGCCATGCTGTAGCTGTTGTAGTTTCCTGAAAGTTTTAATCAAATGGATTCATAACTTTTCGCGTATTGCACGTACAGACCTTACCGATATCCCCGTATACATCGGTATTCGCTTACCATCATGCTCATCTACACACCTACAACATTGTATAAACTGATGTAAGACCAAATTCTTAAAATAAACATCACCAAATTGTATTCCGTGACTTTATGGAGAAAGTTGTTTATCGACGTCCATCGCTGGATTAGATACGATCAGAATATTATTTTAGGATGTTTACATTGGCGCTCAGTAATTGTATTATGAACATATTTATTCATATACAAATATAGTACGAGTACACTGAATCGAAAGCATTATGGTTTCAAGCGACAACGGCGGCGGTTCACAGGAATGTGGTTCAGCTCCTTTATGGTAATGTAACTTCTGAACATCTTCTATTAAACGCTTATAGTGATTTAATACAGCTGAAAACCTATTGGCTATCGACTGTTTAAATACTTTTTTTTTATCCAAAGATTAATATACAATTGGATGGGTACCTATATTAAAACCAGCGAACCGACGGAATGTTTTAAAATTATTTCACGACGAGGTTGTTCCAGGAGTATTTAGTGACATAATATGACATATTTCACTCTCAATATTGTTGGAATGTAAAGAAATAGTATATTCAAATAGAAGACGTCGTCGTGTATATAAAGTAATGCACAGTAAAGTAGTCTTGAGCAAACACAAGTACATTTATATAACCTCGTGGCGATCTTTTCATGTCATTCTCCCCTAAAGGCACCTTCTGATCGGGGCAATTATGACTCTGTGACTTTGTGTAATTGATTTTCCTAACAAACTATTTTAATTTGTAATTAGAAGAATAAGGAAAAATGAAAGACGAAAAAAGATCTACCAAGCCATTTTTATTGAATACTGATACCATCCACTGTTATTCACAGTTATTTAGATGTAATACTCGTATTCGATTTAATAATGTAAAACAGTTATGTACAAGATGTATGTAATAGACACATGTTGGTACTCGTAATAAAAGTTTGTGCTGAGTTTGATATTGCATAATTTAGAGAATTTATAGTTTGGTTTCTGCAGCCTCACTGAAATGGAAGATGAACCTCCTCTTCATACTGAATGTGTGGTTTCGGGGTGCCTAAGTGTTGTCCTACGTCTCTCACAACTGGCTGGCACAGCCCCCATCACCTTCAGGAGCACGCGTGAGGGATGTCGGATCCAGGTGTCACACAACTGCAGCGTTTATGGGGAAATGTTGGTTGTGCTATTCGGCAAGTATCTGAATCATATTTTCTGCCTTCTGCGGAGACAAAATGACAGGATTTTATGTTTGGTCACCTGATGGTAAAAATAAAAGAAGTCGAGAGAATAAAAAGCGTCTGTAATAGTCAGACGCTACACATTCTAAAACATTAGTTCTTGTACGATGACCACCTACTTCTTCCACATTTGTGTTTTCAGTGGCTGTATCAATAGTGGCTCTTGTGATAGACATAACAGGATATCAAGATCTCTTCAATGTGGCCACCAATGGCACCCGCCTGGTGTGGATATCCGACGTGTTCGTTGTGTCAGCGGTGGTCATCACAGGAGCGTACTCGGGCAAGAACAGAATGCGCTACATGATCGACTGCTTGGCGGAGCTGAAACAAGTAATTAGTTTTACATACAACCCTAATCCTCTAAGCAAAATATTCGAGCTGTCGACCCTGTAACAACAGCGAGATTCTGTGCCGACAGCGCAGAAGACAAGTAGGATAAGCCTTTGGTTTTCCAACTGACAGTACAAAACCTTTCTAGTGAGCTCTGGCTACCCTACTCACCGATGGAAACACAACATGAGGTTATTATAGCGTATTCTTTCTGTAGGGCGGAGGCGGAGGTACTTTCCCAGTCCGACTGCTAGATTTGGACGCAAATATTCTACCTACTCAATGACATTTCATAACATAGACATGTCATATGCTTACAAATCAACGTAGAAAAATGTGCCGAACTTACACACACATTTTTAATTCATCTACACTTTTGGTGTATTAACTTTAGAGTAATAGTTCGTGCAGTGTCTATAAACATACGATGGCATTTTCGTTATTTTTTTAAGTCACTGATGCTTCCGCTCAACGTCCGACCGGCGCCGCTCGGCACGCGGTACTAGAGGCAAACGTTCCAATTGACTTGTTTTCGGATCTTCACGATTTTCGCGCAATAACATATCTACTTCTTTTTATATAACATCTTTGTACCTACTGCAACTTACATGATGTATTTCACCATATACCTCATCAAAAACATCACAACCTACAACCTAATCCTTTCTTCTTATTCCTGTATTACACTTATATATATTGCCATTTGCCATTTTCAGTTGAACGAAGAATTAAAAGATTTCCGTTTACCGATACCTCCGAACGGCAGGGCAGAGTTGATAGCTGTCTCTTCATTACTATTTGGCGTCACGTTGATTATTTTCGAATATATCTACTATTTGTATAAAGCTGTGGTCGGAAACGACAGAGGTAAGAGTAGTACAATGTACTCTGTATCAAGAAACTAGCAGACCTCAAACTAAGACCCGTATTCTAAACGATACTCACACCCGTATTCACAAACAATACTTCGCTATGCGTACTACCAACACTGTGCAAAGAACGACAATTCTCAGTGCGTTCGTTTTGGCAAGCCTTTTATTCATAGACAACACTTAAGTAATACTTCGTTGAGGGAACGCACTGCGTTAGATACCGCTCCGTGATTGGCCCATTTGTGTTGCTAAGTTCACTACAGTTTGACAGAAAGAATATCGACTGCCTTAAGAACTTAAGTGTTGTTTGTGAATTGATTTTACCAGCCCTATGAGCTCGAGCACACTATGAGACCTCACAGTGTTGTTTGTGAATACGGGTGTAAGTCCCGAATCAACGTTGCGACAGCCTTGATATAGATTGTCCTTGGCCGATGCCCAGTGACGTCAGCCAGTCCAATCAATGACAATTTTCAAGGTTGTCGCAACGTTGTGCGCTCACAGAATTGCATTGCTGATAAATAGATATTAAGAACTGAGTACCATTCTAGAATACGGGCCATAAACTCTAAAACGAAGGAGGATTTTCTTTCTATATTGTAATTCTGTACAACGTTGTTAACATAATATTAACATAAAAAAATCATTTCGAAAATTACAAATCTTTTTAGTGATCGTGAGGGGTCTATACATATTCTACAGTTTCTCTGTTATAAGCTTGCACCTGCTCGTGGTTCAGTTTCTGTTAATCGCCATGTTGGTCCTGGCGACCCTGAGGGAACTGAACAGCTGCTTCGAAGACGTCCTCCACGATCTGCAGAAGAATAAATGTTAGTATATTTTACTTTGCTCCAAAAATGTAGTCCAACAGAGCAAGTTATTGGTCTTATAATCAATTTCGGTAAGTATTTTAATGAATCCGGTTATTGGACATGTAAATTATATATTGATTTCATACAAAACAAAATTCTCGCCAGGTGTATTCTTTTTATATGCATTCAATATAAGTCTCTCTACAAACATCTCTAGGCGTGCTTAACAGTGTAAACTCAGAGATTTAACGGCTCGGTTCGTAAAATCATGTTTCGCAAATTATAGTTAATGTTATATTTACAGCGCTAGTATCAACATTCACCGCGTTATATACTAAAACCATGTACAACAAAGACAGTCCGACCATTAGGTCCAACCAAGTCGCTCAAGACATATTTAACGACGCTTCAATGAAAATTTATGAAGGTGAGTGTGTAAACAAAAGAAAGATCCATTTATGTTTTGACGCGTCCTTGAGTAATCGCCCTAATATCTTGAGTGGAGAACGATGATGATATGAGTAACATAATATTTCTGTCCTAACAACAGTAAACGAGTATTATTAAAAGTTGTTCTGCTCTTATCTAAGGGGCCATCTTTTTCTCTTTGAGATGGTCATCTTGTGTAGACCTTTGCAGTATCTAGGATGTGTGAACTTACACAGAGATGACTAAAAATTTAGAGTGTTATGTCAACAACCTACGACTAGATAGTACTACTATACTACGAATAATAAAACAACAATTCTCAATAGTTTTTTCTTCGATACGCAGGTGTGAAGTCAGCGCCCAAAAGGTTAAATCGCCTGGTGCGAATATACGGCACCATGTCGGATATAATACAAAAAATTGAGCGCTCTCACGGAACCCTACTAGTGATGTTGCTACTGTCCTTCCTACTGCACTTGATCATCACACTATATCACCTTCTAACAGGCATAGGTAAGTGACTCTTTCACATGTATTTTGAAATAAAATAAGGGAAATAAATGCTAAAAATGTACAATGCATAACATAAATTTTTGGTAGGGGTAATAAAATAAATAAAATAAGAACTCATAAAGAGCACGATTGGACAGTTGATATACATCGCGACGTATTCAGTTACAATTCTGTCAATATAATTATTGATGTGTAAACAAAGGCGATTCGGTACTTTTGCCCCATGTTGGGCGCCAATGTAACGATAATAAAAAGGTTTTTCAGCTGAGTTAAATAAAAAACAAAACTCGATATTGGATAGCGATATTTATTAATTGTCTATTTGCACTCATACATCGGACATCAGAAGTCCTTTGAGGTAACTTCTCGCGGTTATTAATTTTCTATTCAAAAACATTATGATCTACTTAAAATTAGTTAGATTGACTGAGCTCGTGACGATACTGGTATGGTATTAACATAATTATATTTATGAAAGTGTCATGTCAATACCAATACTGAGAGCCAAGTAAAGAAATAGGTAAGTAAACTCAAATACCTATTTATTATTTGAATTACGTTAAAGGCAACTTGGGTTTATTACTTTTGGGAGTAATACCTTTTTACTGCGTTGATTTTTTTGTGACGGGTCGAGGATGGGTTGAGTTGAAATGAGTTTCAAATTAGCCTTTTAGGAACACAGGGGAAAAGGTGCCGCTAATTTGAATCGCTGCGATAGCTTAGAAGAATTCACCTGCCGCTGAATTATGTCAAGTTATGTCAAGATAGACGTGAAATAAAAAAGTGAACATCTTTCCTCTATGTCACCTATTCTTTCTGTAATATAAAAATGAATCCCCAATACTGTTGCTAGGCGCAAATCTCGAGAACGGCTGGATCGATTTCGCTAATTCTTTTTTAGAATATTCCTTGAAGTCCTAGGATGGTTCTTACGGAGAGAAAAATTTAAAAAGAAATAAAGAATCGACTGTTAGGCGGCACGAAGTTCGCGGGGTCAGCTAGTTTATCAATATAAGTGAGCCTTGAGTGGACCATTTATATTCCCAAAATGATAAACTAATTTACAGCTGCAAACTTGAATGATGGTCTTAAAACGTTTGTAATCTGAGAAGAGCTAATTATGATGCACTGCACAGAAACCTGCCTCGAGATAAATTAATTGTGAATCATTGAAAACGATTGTATTAAAGTCATTTCAACATCAACAGCGCTGTGACTTCGAGTCCCGACCTCGTTTTCCAGCTTCCCCTCACCCACTTCGCACAGTGCTTTTACACTTATGTAAAAGTATGTTTTGACCTCTTTTTACGAACTTCAACACGATTCCAGGTCACCCCGAGCGTACCGACGTGGTGAGAACAGCTCTGCAGGCGCCGTGGGTCGTGTGCCAGTTCAGCAAACTTGTGATGGTCGTCGAACCTTGCCACCGGACTCACGATCAGGTAAAGTACACACCCCGTCGCCACTCAAAACCACACGTCGCCCCGAGGTGACGTGTGGTTTTGACCCGAGTCTCATATCGGTGTAAGGTGGACCAATAGGGCAATTCCTTGCACCCTGATGACGTAGACGTACCTGCCAGTGCTTGCAAAGTTTTGATAAGGTTTTTATCGGATCTGAAAGTTTATAAAGAAAAAATTGTGTTAGAGTGTGAGTGTTAATTTCGTGGAAGCTGGCTAATATTTTTACCAATTAATATGTCTATGTGTATGTCTAGCTGGCGAACACCAAGGACTTGGTGGCGCACATGACGCGCTACATCCGCCACGACGACTTCGCCATCATCGCCGAGCTCAAGACCTTCTTCCGGCAACTGGCGCTGAGCCGCGGCCGCTACCAGCCCATGCAGCTCTTCACCTTGAACAGGACTGTCTTAGTAACGGTGAGTAACATCACTATGAGAGTTACCGGGATATTTTGCAATGTATTGCTTTGAGCTGCCGATATTTCGATACTGTGTCAAGTACTATGATCACGGAGGAACTGATTTACGTCCTAGTATTTAACTGTGAAAAAGAGTCGAGTTCGAGTTAATTTATTAACTTCTTTACCGTTATCTCCCATTACTTCAAATCCTTTATTCTTCTGATTTCACCTTAATAGTGAGAAACGTGTTAGGTTATAGGTAAGAACAATATGTGCCGGACTCGCGTTCATACCTGGTCGTTCGCGTACAACGTGGAACGACAGGCACTATCACGTAGTGTCGTAGTATATTACTTACTCTGTGGTACTATCTGTGCGCTGCACTGCACGTGTATGGCCAAACCTTCCCACGTTGTGCATGGTCTTCCTTCACGAATCACTTACTCACGCTAAAATCTTGCTGCGAGTTTGTATGCAGCAAAGATGCCCTTTTCGTGCTGGAGGGGTCTTTTTTACGAGTCTGCCAAATTAATACATTGAAGACTTTTTTTTACAGATATTCAGCAGCATCACGACTTACCTTATCATCATTGTCCAGATTTAATATTAGTACTAATAATAATGATTTATTTCGAAGATTGCTTTTTATTTCATCCAGTTCAATATATTAGATTGCTTGTGGTGAGATATAATTGTAACAGTATATGAGTAGGAACTAGACCCTCGGACCCCAACCAGCCTCACGGCTAGTCGGTGCATCTGTTAATTGACGCATGAGGCTCTGGATTGGGTTTTCCTCTCAGGGTTGGGAGGCCAGATGGTAAGTGCTCCCATAAAATGAAAATGAAGAAAAATCGAAAGTAAGAGATTACGTGGACCATGGACTTTGAGGTGAAAGCCTCGGATGCAACCAGGCATAACGCTAGGATAATGCTGCATATACCAATAAAATGTTCTGTTAATATTAACCCTTGTTTCTCTCTATCTGACTCATCTTCCTGTTGCTGTGTCATCCCGCGAATCCATGTGTACATACAACAAGTATAGAAGTATGTATATCTGCATCCTAAAATGTACATTGCAAGCTTAATTTGGACATAGATTGCGAATACCATTTGTGAAGTGTGATTTAGTGTGTAGGAATTTATCAGTTTTAGGGCTTCGCGTAAAATTGTAAGGAACAATTCCTTTGTGTCATCCGAATCGAATAATATACGTAAAATGTAACGAATATTTTCGTTCCAAGATGAATCGTCCGAAGAAAATGTTCCATGCAAAAAAGTGTGTTTTTTAAAAAACACATCGAGTGAGTTCTAGCGGACGATATTCGGTTCAGTATTTCGCCAGTTATGGTAAGTATTGCAAAGTACTATGGTTTTGGAGCAAAATTTTGCAAGTCTACAACTTCCGTTCTAGTAAATACGGAGGGTTGGAACATGAGCATGCTGTAGCTGTTGTGGTTCTTAGAGTTTCCTAAAAGTTTTAATCAAATCGATTCATAACTTTTCGCGTATTGCAGGTAAATGTACAAATCTTACCGCGTATTCCCCCACACACCGGTATTCCCTTACCATCTTGCTCAACATGTATAAACTGCTGTATGACCAAATTCTTAAAATAAACATCACCAAATTGTATTCCGTGACTTTATGGAGAAAGTTGTGTAACGAGACGTCCATTGCTTGATTAGATACGATCAGAATATAATTTTAGGATATTTACATTGGCGCTCAGTAAATGTACTACGAACATATTATTCATATACAAATATAGTATGAGTACACTGAGTTGGAAGCATTATGGCTTCAAGCGACGACGGCAGCAGTTCACAGGAATATGGTTCAGCTCCAAATTTATGGTAATGTAATTTCTTAACATTTTCTCTTAAAAGCTTATAATGACTTATAACCTTTTGGCTATCAACTGCTTTTATATTTTTTTTATCCAAAGAATGATATATAGTTGGATGGGTATATTAAAACCAGTACTACTCGCACTCGTATACCCAGGGGTACGTCATGTCTGGAAACTATTTCACGGCGAGGTCATTCAGTAGTGACATATTATGATATATTTCACTCTGAATATTGTCTGAATGTAAATAATTTATTCAAATAGAAGACTTCGTGTATATTATGTGATATACTGTACTGTAAGGTAGTCGTGAGCAAACTGAAGCAACCTTTTGACTCATAAGGACCACTTCCCAAAACACCCACTTCCTAAAAAGACAATTAAAATATGAACTAGTTATTCAGTTTATTTCGTATGCCTAATGACTGAAATAAAGTGAAAAAAGGTAGATATTTATATGACATAGTGAGATGTAATGTATAAAGGCAAGCTTCAAAGTTGAGTTGTCTTCCTCGAAACCCGGGAGTGCATAGAGGAATTGCAATATAATGAGAGGCAAAGTCTAGTGTATTATACTTATTATATATTTACATATTTATTTCTGCAGCCTCACTGACATGGATGATGAACCTCCTTTTTATACTGAATGTGTGGTTTCGGGGTGCCTAAGTGTTGTCCTACGTCTGTCACAACTAGCTGGTACAGCACCCATCACCTTCAGGAGCTCGCGTGAGGGATGGCGGATCCAGGTGTCACACAACTGCAGCGTTTATGGGGAAATGTTGGTTGTACTATTCGGCAAGTATCTCATTCAGATATTCTACCTTCTGCGGAGATAAAATGACAGGATTAAGGAGATAAAACAGTGGTACGAGTACTTGCTCAATAACCACCTACCTCTACCACATTTATATTTTCAGTGGCTGTATCAATAGTGGCCTTAGTGGTAGATATGATTGGATATCAAGATCTTTTCAATGTGGCCACCAACGGCACCCGCCTGGTGTGGATATCCGACGTGTTCGTTGTGTCAGCGGTGGTCATCACGGGAGCGTACTCGGGCAAGAACAGAATGCGCTACATGATCGACTGCTTGGCAGAGCTGAAACAAGTAATTAGTTTTAGATACAATCGTAATCCTCTAAGCAAAATATTCGGGCTGCCGACCCTGTAAGAACAGCGAGATTCTGTGCCTTAATAAGTCTTTGGTCTGCCAACTGACAGCACGAAACCTCTCCAATGAGCTCTGGCCACCCGCCTCACCACCGCGCGCGGTTATTATAGCCGCAGTATTCTGTAGGGCGGAGGTACTTCCCCAGTCGGACTACTCGATTGGGACAGAAATACCGTCGTGTCCTACCTCCTACGACTTACATACATTCATGTATACACATTACACTTATACTCGTATTATTGCCATTGAATAAAAAGAAATCCTGACATAATTTTCAGTTGAACGAAGAATTAAAAGATTTCCGTTTACCGATACCCCCAAACGGCAGGACAGAGTTGATAGCTGTCTCTTCATTACTATTTGGCACCACAATGATTATTTCCGACTATATCTACTATTTGTACAAAGCTGTTGTCGCAAACGATAGAGGTAAGAATAGTGCAATATACTCTGTATCAAGAAATTAGCAAACAGATATGAATATTTAAGGTAGGCAGGATTCAGAGATCACTCAGCCTAAAGTTATCGTCGAAGCATACTATAATAATGGCAGTTCTCTTAACTATTTTGTGCTAATGGTTTGTTGTAATGATGAAACTGGCCGCAAAAATGATCTATCGCACGTCAATCATCTCGATATATTGTAACCTATACTAGCAGTAATATAACTACACGTTCCTTGGAATGTCGATGAATTCGAAATGGATATGAACGTAAATTGGACAAATAAAAAACTTTAAACAGTTTACAAACTTCAAATCTGTTTATTTTGAGCAACTCTAACTGCGAACTAAAACTTTAGAACGAAGGAGGATTTTCTTTCTGTATTGTTATTTTTTATAACGTTGTCCTGTACTTTTCATAAAAAATCATCATTCTTTATATCGGAAATCCGTAAGTTGGTTGACATTTCTACATAAAATGTCATCTAATTAATAGTAGTCACTATTCATTAGAACACTGTGCATGCTTTTCTTTCAGTGATCGTGAGAGGTCTATACATATTCTACAGTCTCTCTGTTATAAGCTTGCACCTGCTCGTGGTTAAGTTTCTGTTGATCGCCATGATGGTTCTGGCGACTCTGAGGGAACTGAACAGCTGCTTTGAAGACGTCCTCCACGATCTGCAGAAGAATAAGTGTTAGTTTATTTTCCTTGATTCCATACAGTTTAAAAGAGCAGAAACCTATATCAAAATAATTCATTCAGTTTCAATAATTTTGACGTAGTTAATTTTTTTTTAAATTAGTAAATATTCGAGGAGTATTTTAATAAATTTGAATGTTGTATCTGGTTGTCATCAGAATAAAACTGATACTGAAAGCCAAGCTAAAGTCCTCAGGAAGGAGACGCTTTTATGTGCATTCAATTTGAGTTGGCTTGGAGAGGCTTGAAGAGAGACTCTTCAAGCCTTTTTAGGTCAATTCTGTTAAACTGAGAGTTTTTTTAAATATAGGACACATGAATTTGACTTCACCTCGCTTGATGATAAGCTGAAGGTAAAGTTGCCTTCAGCTTACCATCAGGCGAGGCGAAGTCAAATTGACGTGTCCTATATAAAAAAAAAAAAAAAAAAAAAAGAGGGTCACCATTATAAACACGTATCTACCATGTTACAATGATGACATTCAGCTTGACGGCCTCATCAGATGCTTTTTCGAATTGCGTATTGCGAATATTATGTTTCATAAAATAATATCTACTTATACAACAGAAATCTCTAATTCAACAGAATTATAAGCACGTCATAAATATTATCCATGTCATACTTACAGCGCTAGTATCAACATTCACCGCGTTATATACTAAAACCATATACAATAAACACAGTCCGACCATCAGGTCCAACCAAGTCGCTCAAGACATATTTAGCGACACTTCCATGAAAATTTATGAAGGTGAGTATGTAAACAAAAGATAGATCTATTTATTTTTTGACGCGACCCTGAATAATCGCCCTAATATCTTGGATGGAGAACGATAATGATCTGAATAAATTTCTAGTCTAATAACAGT
The DNA here is from genome assembly GCA_914767945.1 of Eilema depressum. Classification (NCBI taxonomy): domain Eukaryota; kingdom Metazoa; phylum Arthropoda; class Insecta; order Lepidoptera; family Erebidae; genus Eilema; species Eilema depressum. Next base: position 21,473,008 of record OU612025.1, read on the forward strand.
AAAAAGTACAGTATTATTGAAAGTTGTTCTGCTAATCTGGGGCGATCTTTTTCCCTTTGACATGACCATTCTTGTATAGACCTTCGCAGTATCTAGTATGTGTGAACCTATCAAAACCCCTACACAGATATGAATAGAAATGTGGCAAGTCGTGTCAAGAACCTACGAGTAGGACCTTGAATACTAAAATGTGTTAAAACAATGTTATTATTCTTCATCGTTTCTTTTACGACACGCAGGTGTGAAGTCTGCGCCCAGACGGTTAAATCGCCTGGTGGTAATATACGGCACCATGTCGGATATAATACGAAACATTGATCGTTCTCACGGAACGCTACTAGTGATGTTGCTACTATGTTTCCTACTGCACTTGTTTATCACGCTTTACTTCTTTCTCATCGGTTTAGGTATGTTGAACTATTAAACATATTTGATAAAAAAAGACAATGAAAGGAAACGTAAGATTTCAGTATTACGGTATTCTTCATTATTGAAAACGATTGTGTATAAAAGTCACTTCATCATCATAACAGCGTTGTGTCCTGACTGTATCGAGGCTTTCATCTCCAGGGTCCGTCTTATGGCTTTTCCTACTCAACTTTTTTCTTTTCAAAGTAATTTATTCGAGTTTTTTGAGATTATTATAATAGCCATTTATATGAACTTCAATACGCTTTCAGGTCACCCTGAACGTACTAACGTGGTGAGGACAGCTCTGCAGACGCCGTGGCTGGTGTACCAGTTCAGCAAACTTGTGATGGTCGTCGAGCCTTGCCACCGGACTCACGATCAGGCAAGGTCCACGTGGAAGTAGTAAAGTCAGTCTTAAAAATGGTATTATTAAAAAAAATGTTTAGCACACAAAGTGTAACAAACACATCTCAGCTGAAGAACAACAGATAATAACAATATTATAATTCAAAAGCATTGAATATTTATGAACGTATTTATTTTTGGCATAACCACCCTGCCAGATGTAAGTGAAATCTTCAGAGCGAAGACCAGATTTTAGATGTCGGCGGTGAGCAATACTAAAAATGATTTTATTACGATATTTCGGCGCTGTTGCAAGCACCATAGTCACGAAGGTACTGGAGTATTAGCGGTAAATGGTGGCAAATATTTTAAGGAGTAAATATATCGATCTACCCTCTTTCGAGTTCTGAGAGTATGAGCACTACCACTGGTTTCACTCTCACTACAAATGCAAACTCGATCTCGATCACTATGCTTACTTATCTATACGCGATTTTGTTTTGGCTTGTTTCCGGTTGTTTTTGCATTTCAATAGCTCTAATAGTAATGTGAATAACCATGATAGTTTAAATACCTAAAATGATTTTGTCTAGTTGGCTAACACCAAGGACCTGGTGGCGCACATGACGCGTTACATCCGCCACGACGACTTCGCCATCATCGCCGAGCTCAAGACCTTCTTCCGGCAGCTGGCGCTGAGCCGCGGCCGCTACCAGCCCATGCAGCTCTTCACCTTGAACAGGACTGTCTTAGTAACGGTGAGTAATGACGTTAGACTTTACATGATCACTTAAAGATAGAACACCTTAAACTGTATTTACTTTAATCTGTATTTACGGAGATTTTTTGTTGCAGGTGTTCAGCAGTATCACGACTTACCTTATCATCATGGTCCAAATATAATATTACTGCTAAAAATAACAGTTAATTTGTTTTGATTTCAGTTCAATACGCTAGATTGCTAGTATTATGGTGTACGTAAGATAACAACAGGATATAGAATATAACATAATTTCACCTGCTAAGCGTAACGTATGAGGCTGGAGTGAGCTTACATACATGATAAAGAATTAAAACGAAGAGAAAAAGTAAGCGGACTCTGAAGTCCGAGGTGGGAGCCACGTGTGCATCCAATAACGCTAGGATAATGCTGACGATGTACAAATATAGATAATTGCTCATTGTAATAACCCTTGTGTCTTCCATCTCAACTTCCTATTGCTGCGTCATCCCGCGAATCCATCGCGCAATGTACTATGTCAGTTAGCAATTGCCTATATTCAGCACGTCTCTCGTCGTCCATAGATACTAAAGCGGCTTTTATGTGTCACCTGTGTTGAAGGTTTTGAATATCACAGTATTCCGGTGTAGTGTTGTGAGTGAGCAAGGCGCCAGCTGCGTGTTCCCGCGATCCCGTACGCACTTGTATTGTTTGTTCCGAGACACATTACGTACTGTTATCATAAGCGTGAAATTAAACAAGACGCTATTCTGTGGCTTCGTTCTGTGGAGCTCCCGAGGGAAATGATCAAATCAAACAAAGGATATGATATCCTTTTCAATTTTGTTACTATCTTTTAGTTATGAACGTAATTATATTAACTAAGCATGAGAGATATTTCTCGTTAACTTTACTTTACTTTCCTTACTAACGCTACTTTACTTTACGTGTTCAACGAGTAAGGAAGGGGTCAAATAAATAAGAACTTTAAATAGATAACATATGTCATAACGATTATATACGATTCGTTAAATAATATAATCGATAACGACGACATGGATATAGTTCACGCTGTGTCGTATGTCCACAACACAAATAAGAATTACTTTATCCACTTATTACTTCAGTCACTTACTCATTTGTGAAGAGTGGTCCTAGCTATTGCAATTATATAGGCGTAATATCATTTATATTTGATCGGTTGGTTTTTGAGAATATATTCAAATGCTAATACTGGTTATTATTGTTACGAAATAGCAACATATAGTTATACTATACTTGGAATTACTGAAGAATTATAAACCACATTGATACTAAGTGTGCAGTGATATTTGTCACCAATAAACATACCTCTCATCGAGCTCTGCCCTCTCGTCGCACCAGTGTTTAGAATCAATAAAGTGTTAGTGCTGCTCCACATGTAAGTGTGCCAGTTGGTCAGCGAGTGCCGGCGACAATACGTGCCAACAGTCACCCCATCGTGGACCCGCATCACAAGAGCTTTTACTGAATACACAACTGCAGTATAGGTATATACCTTATATTGAACCTCGTGATCGTAGGCCGACTTAACCACCAAGCTACCGACGCATTCGTAAAGCCCCATTTAGACGGGGCGAGTTCATCGCCTGTAAGATACGATTATCAAAAGGATAAAAAGGAGTTTCTTCGTCTAATCATTCGCACAAACAATTGGCACTCGCAATATTCATAGTGGCCGTCTTAACAGAATTCGTTTTTTGACATGGGTGATTTATCACATGCGAATCTTGTATGATATACTTAATCTTAGGTGAGATTTTAGTGTTAGTCTGTGTGTAAACATTTTGAGACGATAATGGTATGACGATTATTGCTAATGACAGTAGCGTAGGTATGATTTCTGGAACCTAAACGTCCGAGAAACTCTCCCCATCTAAATGACGTTTAAGTATATCACTCATTTCATGATCAGCAAAAGCCCTGCTGATGTGGCTAACAGCCTAGTACTCCAGCGTGTGAAGGAAGCTGGAAATAATGGCGTTATGTTCGATATCACGCGCCACATATGAAGCGAACTCGATGGGGTATTACGCGCGCACCGGCTCGTGAAGGGCGGCGCGCCCGTGACGTCACAGACCTTTATTGTGCACGCCACGCTGAGCAGCCGCGCCAAGTTATTTATGAAACGACCGCCAACATTGATCGACTCGAAAATGAATTGAAAAAAGCATATGGTCTACAGATTCTTGAATGTTTTCCCTTGATAATGATAAAATGACGTTTTTTGAATTTGGAAACGTATATTGGGATATATTTCATGGAATTTGAATTATACATACAGATTAACCTTTTAAGGATTTAATATATAATAGGTATCTAAAATCATTAAATTATGTACCGAAAAGCAAAATAATACAACATGGAACAGAGGTGAGGTTATAATGTGAACCAAAATTCGGTGAATATGGAGCAAAATGTACTACAACCATTCGTCGGACACGGTCAATAGAAACGTGTACAATATGTAGTACAGTAGACTTTACACGATAACTACTAGAAATAACATAATAATACTTTCATATTATTATATTGATAGAACACTTGTATTTTTCCACAGTATTTCGTTTTTTTAACTTAGCCGGTTTCGCCAAACGGTATTCTTAAAGGTTATACTAGGCTTATACCAGGTACCTCTAACCTGACCTAACCTTTTGAACCAGATAAAGGTCAAAAAATAAAATACTGTGGAAAAGTTATTATACCTACATAATATTCAACATGTGTAGCCAGTTCCACCAAATGGCATCGATCAACGGTTTAACTATACGTGTTTGAGAGAGTTATTTTGAAGTAATTAATTATCCTGGATGTCGCTTTCATAAAAGTCATTATAAAAGTCAATCTAACCGCAGTTTTTTTGTGCACCATTCTGAACAGTACGGAACTTCATTTCAACTGGAATGTTCTACCCGTACACGTATTTCCTTCTTCTGATAATAAAATGCATTCATCCTAGCTTCCTTTAGAGAAGTAACTAGCGAGGTACCGTCAATTGACGGTCTGAAAAAAAAATCGCATGTAAATCTAATACTTCCTCGGCAGTGAGATCGTATTTCCTTTTACGTGTCCGGTCTCCGTATATGGACGACCTAATATATAATATTTTTCGCGATAAAAGCGGGCTCGTTGCGCGCACTCGGCGCTCATGGCGCGTCCGGCGATGGCCGCCTCAACCATAAAGGTATGATTCCGAAGCTGACAGCATACGACAATTGCGGACGCACGCAGCAGATGCGCATAATTCATTGCGGTTTCTCAATGGTCGCCTTTATCCGTATCGGAGTTTAACAAGCAATGGGCTGTATCTGCTGCATGCGTCTGTTGCCTATTGTCGTATTCGGTCGGCTTCGGAATCGTACCTTAGCTTAGACAAGTTGTTTCTACACTAGCGCCGCGCACGTGACGCGCTCGCACTCGCCCTACATTGGAATGTTTTATTGCATTTTATAGGATTGGGTTTGTTTTGTTTTATTATTTACATACATGTTATGTAGTTGGTGGATGGTTTGTTTTTAGGGTCTTGTTTGTCTCCACTAAGTATTCTTGTAACTCTACTCACCAGAAGGTACTTAATAGGTACTAAGCTTGTTCAGATGATAACTGCTTAAACCGTTTCTCTCTGTCTCTAAGTGCCTCGTCAGTCCTCAAGTTGTCCGCTAGCTCCTTGAAGTAAATTCCGTAAAGTTGAGGACTGGTACTAAATGGATTCCGTTACTTTTGGTATTATTTTAAGTAGGTATACGTTTGACACACATACAATTTCCTCTAACTTTGCTTGAGGACCACACAGTAATCCAATGAAAAACTGTCCAGTGAATGGCAATAGACTCATTCACGATATGTGAGTGTTGATACGCCCTTGCCTACCTCCCTACGAATATACGTTCGTGATTATCTGTGTGTGCAATTTATTAATATTGTTTAGAAAGTTAGTTTAAGATCACACATAGTGCACTATGCATAATCGAACATTATTCTTCACTAGTGCAGTAGCTTCAGCTGATACCCGCAGTACCTCATATACCTGATGCTCGGCGCCGAGCTCGCGCCGCCAACTATACCCTCCCTTATCGATCAAACATGAGGCACACTCGTCTCGCCACACTATTTATATCAATGGACGGAACGACGCGACGACCTCTTGCCAAAAACCTTCCCAGCGAATGTTCAGGGGTATTCAACAAAAATTGAACAGAACAATTTATTTCATAGCCTTGAATATTAATGAGTACAATTTGTAATGGAATAAACGTCTAGGAATAAGACGCAACCGAGCTCCGACACCCCAATTAGAATATTAAATTGTGAATATTAAAATGATATCATAATTTAATTTTGTTAATTTAAACGTTTCCGAAATTGTGACAAAACGTAACAATAACGAACTAGGTACTTTGTTCGTGGTGTAAGTACGCTTCATTACTTTGATGTATATGTCGGGTCTGCTTCCTTTTCTTCGTCTTCGCTGCCGTCGAAGTGTTGATTCAGCATGTCGGTTTGGGATGATTCGCCGTCATCGGATTCTTGACTTTGCATGTGTTGAGGGTGTCCCGCTTCCCACCTAAGTAAACACGCTTACGTAAATAAATATTACCAATTTTAAAAGAACATCACTAACTTCATTAATCAAAATAATAATCAACTAAAATTTTTCTTGGCATTCCAGTTTCGCAACAAATCAAATACGACTATTTTATATTACCTTTACGCCATGTATGCCTAATACGCAGTTCACCTACCTCGCGTTATGACTAGTCAAAAGAATAAGTAGGCATAACGCTAGTAGGTGTCAATTTCCTTATATAAGTGATTTTATCAACTTTTTATGACCCAGTGGCTCCAATGAACCTAGAGGAAGAATGGATGTATTATGTGTATGTGTATGTATGTTTGTTATGTAACGGCCTTTTCTTACGTCGATTATAATGTTTATATATATTGTAATCAACCTTTTATTTCGCATTTCTCATCATTTACATTCATATTTATAACATAATAATTACCTTTAACAATGCCCTAGCAGCACACCTTAATTATCTCATAATTATAGCCACCTTACTAAACTTATCCTTAGGTTTCATTAAAACCTAGCAAATAACTTTTTTCGTTACACTCTTTCACGCAAGAATCACTAACGAGATCTGGATCAGGGATGTTGCGGATGCCAATATTTTTACATCCGCGGATGCGGATTATTTTGCCTTCACATCTGCAGATGCGGATGCGGATTTTGTTTTTTTTTTTTACAACAAATTATATTACTAGAATATAATGGTTTATCGTATTTTTTTTTTGAGGTTTTGTTTACAAACTCGGCTTATTAATATTTTTCTGTTTAGAAACTTAGTTTAAGTGCTAAAAACGGAAATTGAACTATTAGTACTTAAGTCAGTTAGTTTAGTTTATTTGCTGAATGGAGTGTAGCTACCTAGATGGGATCTTAACATTATTAATTATTATGACGCTTAACTTATGTACTTGCTTCAATGTTTTCCTTGTGTAATTGTTTTTTTACTCGAGCTCTCAAATAAACTAAACTCTTCTGGGTGCATCGATTTTAGGTGATGTTTTATAGACGACCGCCGCGCGCCGTACGGCACTTGCGAGAGTAGGTTTTATCGCATATTTTACAATCCGCTTTATCTCGGTCATGTTCATTTAGTTCAAAATAATTCCACATATCACTTTGTATCGGTGCCGACATTGTCATTTACTTGTTGTACCTAAATATATTAGAAATCTCCCTTAACATACAATGATCGCTGTTTACGATAAGCGGAGTGGGATATGTACCTAATGTTCAATTTACGGTAAACAAAATGATACACAATAAACAATACAAACGCGTTGTCGAATCTTGTCATCGAACTTCGCTCCTATTGGTCAACGCGCACACGCCGATCGCTGGCCCCACCAAATTTCTTTCATGTAGTAAATAAATGTGGTCGCTGAAGAAGTGGCCGAAGCGCGCGTCACGTGCGCGGTAGCATTCGGTTCGTACGGAAACGCCCGAACAAAATCCGCATGCAACTCCGCATCGATCATTGCGGATGCGGAAGCGGATGCGGATGTCTAAATTGATGCGGAAGTTCCGCATTTGCGGATGCGGATGCGGATATTAGCAACATCCCTGATCTGGATGATTGCTACAAAGATATACTCGAATAATATCTAGAATAGCACATGTAACAACAAACATGGTAACAGTATTTCATGGGGTAGACTCGTGGGCAACAAATAAATATAAACTTAAGGTGCGTACAAATTATATAGCATAACATGTTATAAAACAATGTTATATAACATGTTTCAGTAATGTAGACACTGAAGTTATAAAACATGTTAGTGAGTTATATAACACGTTATTTTTATTTTAAAAGCACTGCAACGTCCAACGAAATTGTTATACAACATTGTTATATGACATTGTTAAATCTAATGTGTACAGTATTGTTAAATGTTGCAAAGTTAGAAAACAATGTTAGATAATGTGGACGTGTTATAAAACACAAGTTATACAACATGTTACATAATCTGTACGCACCTTTACACAATGCTAATACTAGAACATATTTATTTTAACAAAACGAACGCTGTCGTTACAATGTGTGAGCATAGAATTCCACGTCTTTATTGTGCCTCGAAGAAAGGAGGTACTGAACCGTTTGGTCCGAGCCGGAACCGTTTCACAGGCCAGCGCACCCCGGCTCTGTGAGTGGACATCTACGCTAGTCCAGCGCTCAATAGAGGTATCTCATTGTGGAGCAAAGTGACTTGTTGCGTTATCTAATGTAGCTACAATCTAAGACCTATTTAATGATGTATTTTTAACTGTTGAGAGATTTATTTCTAAAGTAAATCACTAAGTAAATCTAAAAATAAAGAAGAGTGGTGTTGTCTGGGTAGAGGCTGTATAATTTTTTCTCTTTCGAACATTTCGCTTGTTTTTAATTCACAACTCGAGTGTTCCTTGTTTTACGTTTCATTTTACATCAACATCTATTTATAATTTAAATCCCAGATGTCTATCTTCTCAAGTACATACGTGTGAAGAGATCATGTCTTTATTTAACTGCTACAAACAGCCACGAGGGTCCCCAAGCAGATTGTTTCGTTTTCAGCAACACGGAACTTTTTACTCGAATACTGCGCTCAGTTTTATGTGTCAGAATAATTAATAGTGTGGCGCGAGGAGTGTGTAACTGAAACCAGTCGAGGAGTAACCGACTGCGCTCGTGTTACAGCGCTGCGCTCGTGAGCTCGTGACACGACACGTTAAAAAGAGAAACGTATGAACACGTCCCGCGTCGTGCGCTCTATTATTAATACCGTTGCCACCGAGGCGTCGGTCATAAAATGTTGAAACAATACCGATGAAGGTATTCGAAGAATATGAAACATTTAAGATATTTTTTTTTGGATTTTTGGGCACACGTATTTTTTGGCATCATTTATTTATACATTAGGAATGTATGACACAACATCGAAGCATTTGAAGTTAGTTCGGAGCTATTAAGTTTGATTTTTGATTCTCCCCACCTGTTTCATCATGGGACTGGAATGGGATATGTATATTATTTATATACACGCATATTTAACCATGAACACACAACACTCATAACAGATTTTGTCACGTCCCTTCTCTACATGTATAGACAATATCTAGACTAACACAATAAAATTTTATGATATTTTAAACCTTGTTAGCATTAGAGGCCACCGGTCTCATACATAATGCAGGCTGCTGCTCTTTCCTGTCGCAGAAGCACATTTTCTCCCTAATCTGGGAAGATATAGGGAGATATTTCTTTAAGCGTAGGCTTTGGACACAATCTTCCGAGAGTATTCCGTGTTGTAACTCACACCCAAGTGAGTTACAATACGGAATACTCTAGGAATACTATCGATACTTACACACATGAATAAATGTGGCTCACTGTGTTCTTGTCTTTATATCTTTAGTCATTGTTTTTATAGCATAAATGGCCCGCTGACTGCATTTAGTTTGATTTGTGAAGGAGCCAAAAATCTTCTCACTTTTCCTTTTAATTTTATTCTCTGTGTATCGCGCCAGAATAGCTTAACCGATCGGCAGGAATGGCAGGACTTGTATGAAATACGGCTCGTAGATAGATTATAGTCTGGAATAGCACATAACATGGAATTCCAGTAGGATTTCAGGAAGCTATTAAGTATGCCCATAACAACGTTCCAGAATTATCTACTTACCGGTAGCTATATATATACTAAGTAAGGTCCAGCAAGGCAGCAAACAAGACATACCTACCCACTCGATGGTAAGCATTAACTGTGGCCTAAACGCTTGCAAGATCAGAAGTGTCGCTCTTGATTTCTAGAAAAGAGAAAAATGGGAATAAAAGCAAAGACCTGTGGCATTAAATATACATTTCACACAAATCACAGTCTACTTCTACTTAACATGGACAGGAATTAAAGTACTTATTCGTTATGGGACAGCTTTAAATTTTAAAGTGACATTCTTATAAACTTTCCTGAGCCTATCCCTACTTTTCTTGAATGATGTTAAGTGGTTTTCTCCTCGTTGAAAAGTTTTAAAATGTCCTAGTTTGACGGTAGTAAATATAGCTTAACAACATAATGTGTCCACACTTCTATGGTGACTTTGCAGGTTGTTAGTGAGACACAAGTAAAGTGTACTGTGATGTAAGCCGCGGCGACAGAAGCTGCATAATGTACAACAGCGCACATATTTGATGCAAGCCGCAGAGCGGCGCCGTGAGTGCACCATCTACGTCCATATTGTATACTCGTGTTTGTAGCTGCAGCATTCGACTACTGCGCAAATGTCAGCGCGAAATAAAAACTGGTAACATACTATACAACAGTACATTATTTCCACGTAGATGTTTTCTGGGTACCATCAAGTTCTTCAAGGCCTCAGCTGACAAAGCTGCTAATAGTTATCCATCGGGATTAGAAGGTAAGACTGCCAGTCGCTCCTAAAAAAGCCTCATAACTCAAACCAAAAATAGGGGAAGTAGTTAACGTTACCCGAGATCCAAGATGAAAGGCATGGATGATGATGATGACTACTGTAATAGTACAGACGTGAGTATAATGTGCTTACTGCTGCACAAAAGCCTTCTACTCGTAGAAAGAGAGGATTAACGTAATATCTCAAGCTTCGCGACATTCTTTTGTCTCGACGTGTTCTAAGTTAATTGATACGACTCCGTAGATAAACCGTAGCGCAGTCTACGTCGTAGCACCACTGGCGTAGCTCTCGGCTACGGTAGCTCGAGGCGATAAATAACTCAACGTCCTTTTGAGTCTCTCCTTAACATTTATTTTCTTCAAGAATCAGAACCAGGTCAAATTCCTTCGGATTGGATTTATTGACTCAAGCTTACTGTTTCTTTACACAAATATTGAGATACTGACTATAATACAAGTATTCTAAGCTAATTTTATGATCAAAAGCGACGTATCAAATCATTATTGAGTTTATTGGTTGAAATTGATTTTTCTTTTGTAATAAAATGTTGTTCAAAACTCAGTAACTTAATATATTAAAATCAGTCTTCTTTACTCCGATTGCCGATCCCAACCCTTACCCGCACTCGCCATACATAATTGATTAGTTTGTCCTTTGACTAAGTAAGGACCACCAAGCCCTTATTAACAGCTACATAATTTAATAAGTCAAATTAAAAATAGTCCAATTTACAATTGTACGATCAGAACTCCCACGAGTGCTACCTACCTTTGTTAATTGGTTCTATAATTTGAACCCACGAAAAAATTTCGGCGTTCTTTCAAAGGGTCTATTACCAGGAGCCCCGGGGAGGATGGACGACATTATCCATCTACCCTTTACCCTCAGCCCAGTCTTTATGGATGTATGTCACCCGGTGCGAGATGTGAGAGTACTAGTTCTCCTGTTCTCCTACACCGGGTTGCAAACCCACTTTTGGGTACATCCCACCGACGACTACCTCGTGGTCATGAGACCTCGGCCAAGAAGTCCACTGACGTATAGAGCGCGGGGTCCTCGCAACAACTGCCTCAGCGATGGTGCTCGGGCGTTGTCTCCCGGCCTACACGCAACAGCAGTGGAGCTACCATGTCACCTGTCCAGAATCTTACTTTCCGATGAATAGGTCATGCCACAATTATCACGTATCTGGCAGTCGATTCACCGAGTCATTCCTTGCTATTGTGTCCCTATCTTCGAAAGGGCAGGTCTTCCTCTATACAAGTAACACTCTTGGTGTTGCAGGTGCAGGTGGTGCAGTTTATAGGCCATGGTAACCACTTAGCAACTTGTCAACTACCTTAGTATTAAACAAGTGCTTTTTTTATGATGTCCCGTCACGGGCCGAGGAAAATCTGTGTTTAATATAACGAGCTTACCCGTGTCGCCCGCGTCGCCCGCGTCTCAGGGGACTGGACGCTATTACGCTTTATTATATGTTTATTTTGACAGCGGATTTGTAATGGCTATCCCACTAGCGCGGCGGGGACGGTCTGGACTCAGACGGGTGTGTGGGAGTGGTACGATAATGTGAATTATTGTTATAGATTTAGATTGGGGAAGTGAACGTCCAAGACGGGTTGTGAACCCGCGAGTGCAATCCAAATCGATAGAAATAGTTGGTATACGAATTGCTTTATTAAAATTACTTATAATTATAACATTAAACTGTGTAAGTTCGTATAGTCAGTATCTGATCGATATACTAATTGTTCTGATATTTGGTACACACCTCTAGTTCGGAAGATAATACAATTTAAATCAATAAAACAGTTTGACGTGCTCTTTAACCTTGGTAAGATCATTTTGAGACTATAATTGTCAAGATCGATCTGATGCTGAATATACATACAATACTTAAAAATGCAAGTTAATAAGTTTAACTTGTATACTCGAACTAAAGGTGAGTACCAAATATCAGATCAATCAGTCAACAGGAAGGGGGTAAAATTTCAATAACTGACCCACAAACAAGTAGGCCAAACTAAACAAAACCGTTTAATTATGCTATATAGTTAAAGTTAACTAATCAACTAACAGTATACGCTGGGTATTAGAACTCTGTAAACAACAAAAAGGGAATAAGGGTAGACCTAAGATATGCGTCAAATATTGAGCGGATCACCTGATGCAAAATATTGGGTAAACAAAACGTAAACGCGTAAGTACGGCCGGAACGGTTTACTGCCGAGTTCAATCACGAGGTGTTTGCATCTGATCCCGTCACGCTCCCCCCCCCCCTCCTCCCACAGCCGGAGGCCTCGACCTAGTTCCGCTGTGAAATTGCATCCGTAAATGTCCACTGCTCTGTTCGCTGAACATTTCTGTCTACTCACGATACAATCGTAAGTTTTAACTAAATTATGACTTGTGTTTCTTTCAAATAAATTATGAGTATTAAATGTTATAGATTTAAGTAAGTATGGTTTCAGTGCTTGACCATCATTAAGTTATCATTTATTTTTGACAGTTTTAGCATCTAAATTATTTGTAGTTTATCAACTTAACTGGACTTATGAGAATGAATATGTCTAGAATCTGGCAACGCTCTGTTTCTAATTTTTCAAAAATATAACAGAAGTTTTTTCAACTTTATACTGACCGCTCCAATGTGAGATATTCAGGCGGAGTGCACTCGCAGCTAATCCGGCACCCACCGTGCGCGTAATATTACAGAGATTTGCCATAAAGCGCGAGGCACGTCGTAACCGTCGGTCAGTCCCATAAGCGCCCTCGTTGGAAACTTGGCGAGCTATTACACGCACATTACCGCGCCACATCTTGGCGATATGGGCCGTTAGCTGACGAGCTTCGAGGAGACGCATTAGTGCCAGTAAATCGTCTGTCACCCGAACTGATCAATAATGGAAAGTTAAAGACTCCAATTTGTAGGGTTTTAAGATTACCTGGATGCCAAATGCCGTAAGTACGTCTCATAATACATAGGCACCTAAATTAGATGGTGTGGTTCGGACAACTGAGCATTTTGAGATTATAATAAAAATTAGGATTGTGTTGTAATGAAAAGGTAAATTGGGTATAATACGGAAGTATTTAAGTACGGTGAAAATTAAATCAAAGGGAAGTGCCCTTAAATCTCTTTATGGAAACTAGGGTGGCCAAACTATTACATAATCATAATCACGTAGTATAAAACAGTGGCGGTATAGGTTATAACTTTCAATAAAGAGCTGACTCAAAAGTAAGCGTTAGGAGTCATTGGCATTGCGAATTACGTTGAATATCTTTGCAGAATTGTAATTGTGTTAGACACTTTTTTTAGATATTATGTTTCATGAATTTAGGCGCATCAGTTAACACTAGCACAGTCCTAAACCCAGGAATAATTTCTATTTATATTCATTTAAAAAACTCCAGCATTAAATATCAAAGAACAAGTCCATGTAGGTATAGGTATAATTTACCTCTATATTTGAACAAATGTCTGTTTTATTACCCCAAGCAAATGGTAGCTATATAGGTTGAGTGAGATAAAACTTGCAGACAAAAGCAACGATGGTTATTAACGTACGAATAGAGCCAAAGTTTAGCAGAGAGAGTAACGAGAGTTATACAACTGTACGTCGGTGGCTGATGTAGGGGGTAACTCCTTACTTAGGGACAAGGGGGCAATATGAACACGCAATATAAAGTTTTACAGTAGTTTTATCATGTAAGAGAAACTATTGAAATAGATGTTATTTCAACAGATATTATTATATAACAAAATATGCATAATTAACCCATGAATAAGTACCCGCTTGACAGCAATAGGCTCGCCTTATATTACATGTGATCGCAAATCATGTATGGCGAAATGTAGGTGATAAATACACCTCTGTGGAGATTTTGGGTAGTAGGCATATTTACCAGTTATATCGTTCTGAATTGTCCATAAAAAATATCATGCTCAATTGCTCACGGAGTAGGTACGATTCACAAATATGGCCGCATGTGTGAGGGAGTCGCATTGTTATCGGTAGACCTTTCGCTTTTGTTATGTTAATTTGCAGGTCTGTCCACGGTTCATTTGGACTACTCTTGGGCTATATTTCACGGTTGACTGAGTGAGAAGAAATGATGAGTGATGTCATAGAATACTTTTCAACTGTATATAAACGGATGTTAATGAAAATATAAATGCAAATGCTACACTCAGGCTCTTTTATCCTCACTTTCACGTCTAAACCACTGAATTAATTTTGACGAATATTGGTACAAAGATATGTGTATTAGACCTTGGGATAGGACATAGGCTGATTGGTAGCGATAACCGACATCCACGCGGGTGGAACCGCGGGCAACCGCTATAGATATTCCAAAATATTCCAGATGAGACAGGTTTATAGGTGATTAAAATGGGTGTGCGTTGTTTTATAGCTAATTGTTTTATAGAATTTCGTTTCACATAAAATTTTCCTCATATTTTCGTTTCATAGAATAATCAATACACAGAATACTTACTTTGATGATTTTTAAATCATTGATTTTTGTTTCACATAAAGTTTAATGTTAGAATAATCATATCATAGAATAACAAATCACAATAAATATTCTTTACAACACACCTGCTTATAAAAGTGATATTATTTTACCGCAATTAAGCACGGAATGACACCTATTATAAAACTGTGACTTTTTCATTGCTATTATTCACAAAAGTGAGTTATAGATTCTTTTTTAAATTTTATAAGAAGTGTCTATAATAATTGTCTATGTTCTTAAAAAAGTTTTGATACAAAAAATAACGTGTTTAATAGTACGAATAAATTAATACGCATATTGTATGGTCATTTGATGCATTTTCGTATTTAAATAAATAATTTCAACTTGTAATACTTGTGTAATAAACAAAATTTTCACTCAAATTTAACTTTTTTTTTTCTCTAAGTACAGAAAAAAAAACAGAGTAAAAAAAAGTTAAGTTCAAACCTCTTTTTTTTTTAAATATGGTCGACCGCCATTGTTAAATGCGCGCGCATAGGAAAACGAATTAATTTGTAGTATTGTTTATTTAGTATTTGTAGTATTATTTTATTCGCAAGTGTGTTGTAAAACGTCGTATGGCACGTGTGAGCATGATGATTACCGTCCTCGGCTGTCTTAAGACCCTCGCCTGGTGGCTCGGGTCTCAATGGCGCCTCGGCGGTAATCACCAACGTTGCTCACTTGTACCTTAATGTACTATTATTATCATAACATACATTAAATATTAAATCGTTTGACATACCACTCAAAAGATATAAAACTTATTTGCGCTAAGATAATTCGACGGAGCCCCGCTTCGCGGGGCTCCTATTTCTGGGTGGTTTTAAAAAAAATAACCACGAAGGCCTAAGGCGGGAGCTCCGCTCCGCTTCGCTCCCGCCTTAGCCTTCTAACCTAACCTATCCAAGTCGGGGTACTCTGAGTCGGGGTGTAAACTATAAAATGACGTGTTCTAAATTATTAAACGTTAGACCAAATTATTTTCGATTATGGTGGTGGTTTAATATTCCTTAAAAAATAATCTACTGTTTGATAAGTTTATTAAACGAAAAAATGTAAATAAAAATTCATTAAATTGTTTTTCTGTGAAATATGTTTCATTCTAGTAAATTGTCTTTGAAACAATAATATTCGAAATAAAAATATAAGTACCAAATATTATGTGAAACATTTTCTGTGAAACGAAATTCTATGAATTTTCTGTCTGCGAAACAAGGGGCACCCGATTAAAATACATATAGCCAGTTTCACTTTATACACCGTAATAAAGAATTCGTCACAGTAGTTAGCGCTTCAAGCTGACCAGTCTTATGTTTTATTCTCATTCAAGAAGAAATATACTATTGCCCTCTACAACGCAAGTACAGACTGTCAATGGTCACACAAGAGACAGTGCCTCCTCCATACCTCGCCTTATTCTCCTCTCATCCATCATTCACTTCAACGTGGCGGTCGATAATACTTTCCTTTATTTTTCTTTCCTCAAACAACTTTGTCAACAGCAATTACTTTTCCTGTTTGATGGCTCCGGCTTGTTTCCTTTGCAAAAACTAATTACACGGTTGATTGCTAATTAGTTCACCGGACTAACGTGCCCTTATTATTTATTTTCTTTGAAATGTCAAGCAAATTAAGCAAGGTATACTCGTATATGAATAGTTCCTATTTGATACTCATACGAAACAAAGGTTGAGAAAATTATGAAAATAGTAACGCACTTTTTCCACAATAAGCTCAGGATTCAATAGTGTAACTGTAATGGCTTTGAAACTCTCTCATAGTGGTGTCTAGACTTCGGTGTCCTAGTATTTGATATCTTTTTTTTATCGTGCGAAAAGTCCCCACGGATAGCTCTCCCGCCGGAGCCGGAGGAGAAGTATTTGATATCAATGATCTATCATTGCCGCAACATTACCGTATAGATATACCACAGGAAAGGTGAATTGTAACAGTCAATCGATTATAAAGAATGATAATATTAGTGTCGTTATTGTAGTGACCACGTCCCTACCTTATATACCTAAATCCTACACTTATATTTACTATCTTACCTTATATTATATTTGACTGCCTCTGTGGCGTAGCGGTAGTGAACGCGGCTGCTACGCAGGAGGTGCGGGTTCGATCCCCGCTCAGTGCCAATATTTGTAAACATGAATATAAATATTTGCATTGGTCTGGGTGTTTCTATGTATAATATGTATGTATTTACAAAAAAAAAAGTATCTAAGTATGTATATCCGCATTCTAAATTCCATAACACAAGCTAATTAAGCTTACCATGGGTCTAGATAGCGTTGTGTAGAATGTTGTAGAATATTTATTTATATATTTATTTATGTATGTACAAACTATTTACAAATCTTAATGCCTATATAATATTATGTAATAAATATACTATAAATTAAATACTTACATAACTATCATAAATCAATTACTAATAATATTTTAGATCAACTATCATTAACAAAAATATCTAATATTCATAAACGCTTCCTCTCCGTTTCCCGCTTATTTCTTGTACCACAGCCTTATGCACTATGCACCGCATTCCTTATCATTTTGCGTGTGAGTGCGAGTGAAACAACCGATGTTGTCTCACGTCGCACCTTCATTGAGACAAAAGAAAGGTAGTTTTTACTCACTACTTGGAGACGTACATAGCTGCTAGCCTAATCTAATTTCTATCTTGCTTACGATATTGTAATTAATAAACTAAGTTCTACTTGTATTACTTACTGGTGTATACAGTGCTTGTAAACAAATACTATATCAATAGTGAACTATCGTTATCATATATACCTGGTGTTCGTTATTTAATATCATCATCAACTTACCTTCGCTCCTACGCCTTCGGATCGAGAATATAATTAGTGTCGACATAGTACCTAGATACCTAACTGGTGTTGGGAAGTACGAGAAGTCAACTTCCCACATTATGATGGAAATGACCAGATTTCTTAATATGTGTTTAATAATCGGATAGTAAACAGCTGTCATACTATAAAAACGTTAATCTATCCTTTTATGAACGACTTCCTGAACCTTCTACAAGCCATGACTGGACAGTTTCTTCCAATATTTATCCAGTGTATGTGATATTCACTGAAAGAGATATGATGGTTTTATTTTTCGTAAAAACCGGCGACTTATCTCCGGATATGGGTCAACGGATCTCGTGGGCACAGTGCGGGTCAACTACATCACGCGCGCGATCGATCAAATTGATGATGACGTGATGTACGGCGCGCCGACGGTCATAGTTGATCACTTGCTCTCACTCACGTGGGATCGATCAAACTAGCGTTGTGGCACAGATTAATAAATAGTTACTAGTTGTGGACAGTTGTGTGTTTATTTGCTTATATGAAGCCATTCGCGCACTACACGTATGGCAAGTGTTAGTGTCATAAGCCACATAAAAATGTGACTTAAGGCATCTTCTTCTTGAAAAAAGAATAAACTTATCAAACTTGCTGGTAAAATATGAAGCAAAAGTGGCTGAATATAGAAGAAATATTCACCGGCAAAACAATTACGAGTTGAATGCAGAAGGACTTGTTTCTATGAGCACTACTGGTTCTGGTTCACTTATTATTCCGAAAGATTAATCTCTAGCAGCCTGCAATACCTATGTAAACAACCCGTAAAAATAATATCATTCGTTGGAAGCTGCGGCGCGACCGTGAACTGGCCGCCAGGGAGTCATTTACTGCGCGCAAATTATGAGCGATCGCCATTACCGGCTCATAAAATAAATGTTATCTTTTTCGTGGTTATAGGTTTTACAGGTAGCAATTACTATGGGAAAATCGAACCGTCTTTTTCACTGATGGCGGTTGTATCCGAAACAATGTAGACATTTCTTTGCCATGATTTCTTTAACCCGGTGGAAGGCGCGCCTCAATTTAAAACACAAACTGTCACTACTGGGTAAAAATACCCATTCTCACTTTAGACGCCTATGACATCCAAATGCGGGACGCGAGCTGTAGTACATATTGGGAGGGTACTTCGTGGTATTTAATAGGAATCTAGTGAAAAACAAAGCCTTGTTTTGTTGCAAAGAAGTTATGGCGTAATTTCAGGTGCCTGTGGTTTTACCCGGTAGCGCCTACCGCCGGGTTAATTTTGGCTAATACGAGAGCGACTGCGACAAGATACTGAGCTCATTCTTCATAAATAAGTGCTAACACCGCCAACCAATAAACAAATTTCGTTCCACATGCCGACGAGCTCCGGGTTGCGCACACATCGTGTGCTGTGTTCAGTTCGCGATCATTCTCATACATTATTCATCGCTAACAACGTGTATGTTCGCGCACTCGAAGGATTAAATACTCAGAGTACCAGGCTCTTTCCACTGAGCCACTTCATTCCTAAATGGGCACTTTCGCTCGCATGAAAGTGAATGTCCCTACTATTTTCATAAAATAAAATTTAACTTTCCTTCATTTGTACTTACATGATCCTTTATACTGTTATCGTTAAATGTAAAGCGACTTAATTGGTATACATTTTTTTAAAATGAATTATGTGTATTTTCATTTCCATTTTAAACTGTTACCACGGTAAAAATCCGTTAACAGAGTAGTATGTAGTGAAGTTAAATATAAGTACATGATATTATTTATTACTCATAATAAGCGGTCAGTGTACACGTATTACAGATGAGGGGTAAGTTACGTATACAAATATGAAAGCTACTCGTACCTTTGTACTAGGTAATTTATAGGGCTTGTCACATGAATTTACAAATTATGATTTTATCGTGAGCCCATACTACTTGACTTCGGGTACCTTTATATTTCTTAGTTACTATTACTTATTCTACTTTACTATTAGAGATGTCGAGATATTTACCATGTATTGAAGTTTCCGAAATTTCGGTGCTATTGCAAGCACCATGATCACGGAGGAAGTGGAGTACTGGCGGTTACGAGTGAAAACAGCACCGAAATATTGGAAATTCCAAAGAATACATAGTCAATTAACCAATATACATACTATAAAAAAGAAAAATCTCCAATACTTAGTAATGTGAGTGACTATGATACTTTCAATACCATGAAACTTAATTCATAAGTAGCCAATTTTTCAACTAGAAATATCGTGAGCCGGTACGTGGCTTTGTTATTTGCCACCTCGCCAGCGCAACGGATGCAACATGCACCAAACGTATGGCGCTCATTTATCTCCGCGACTAACCGCGAGAGTAACGACCATCTTTCACTAGCGAGGCGTTTACTGTCGCGCGCGTTTGGCTGCCAAGCCGTACAAATAATCTAAAGTTTCTCACCGTAAAGGTGTGGTTCCGAAAGCGACTGCATACGACAACTGTAGACGCAGAGCGAACCGCGAAATAGATTTGAATATGATAATTTTGTTTACATACATACATTACTTGTTAAATCCATTTCGAATATATGGATAAATGACACTATTGCCGTTTATTTATATGTCTATATGGATGAACCGCACTATTGAGTTCTAACTCACTAGAACTCTCTACTGCACACTAAACATTAGTTCTATATCAACATTTGATATTATGTGCCAGTTAACAAACAACTTTTGTATGGACTATATTATAGAAGTTCTGATTTCAGTACTGTAGCTCGTGGTGTCTATCAATAAATTAGTATACCTACTATAGTATGTGAGAGAATTGTATTTTCTGGTAATATTCTGTACAAACAAAGATACTGTATTCAGAACCTTATTGGTGTGAGTTTTAGTTAAGAAAAATAATGTTGTAACTTCAACGGGCCCCGCACCTACACTGTACGATAAATCCATCTTCAGTTATGTTAGGACCTAAGTTACACAAACAATAATCCGCACCATGTTTATCTTACCTACCTCACTTTCGGACCAAAAACAAAATCTCGTAGACAAACAAACTTGTTCGATAAGGCTGGTGATCGATCGATGTGTTGTCCTGCAGGCACATGCTGTAACTTGCATCTCGAATGATCGAAGTGAGCTCGATAGCTGAATCCGCGGTGATTGGTCAATTCGCGAATTTCGAGATGTTTGTTACAGCATGTGCCTGCTGATTGATTCAGAGAATGTGAAACATTCGTGTAATTATACCGTATAATGTATATATTCCTACTCAGTAACACCCAAACAAGTAACACTGTGACTAGTTGGGAAAGAATTCCTAACTAGTCACAGGTGTTACTGTATGCAACACTTGTTGTGCCAACAAGCAACACTGCAAAATATTGGATTTTACTGAGTGGGAAAATAATATGCCAACGTGTCACATGTGTTACTGGGTGCAATACTTTTTATACTAACGAGTAATACTACAGAATATTGGTGTTACTTGTTAGAAAAAGAGTTCCCAACATGTCACATGTGTTGTAATACTTGTAATACTTTTTGTGCCAATGAATAACACTGCAAAATATTGATGTTATTTGTTGGGAAAAAAATTCCCAACGTGTCACAGGTGTGGAATACATCGTTTAATGCAACAGTCGATTGTACAGTGTAGAAGACTAGGTACGAAGGAACTCCCTAAAGTCTTATTTATATTCTCACACGTGTACAAATTAATATACCTACTCAAATATTAAACAGATGTGTGTAATTAGTAGTTATTTAGTGGCTCACGGCTCACGGCTCGCTGCGAACAATTGGTGCAGTACATAAATGTATGGCGGCGCTGGATTCAATTAGAGCGCTGATTACTTCTGCGCGATAACGTTATTGTGTTACGTACGTGTTGTGTGAGACGTTGCCGCGTCTGTGTACGAAATAACATAAATCAGTACAGTTGAGGGTGAATTGCACCTAAAGAGAATGTTTTAGTGGAAGTGGAAACCTTGTTCAATTCAGTTCAGTACACTCGTAGGGCTGATGCTGTCATACTGCTACTAGGTGCTTATCGCTCTATATTTTTGGTAGGTATAAGAGTATATTACTCGTAACTTTCATTTTCACTGTATACCATTTACTATAACTACTGTGTGCCACTGTAACGAAGATAATAATATTAATTCTATTAAGACAGAAGGAGGTTGTAGTCTCCACATGGTGATGGCTGCTAAAAAAGCAACCAAAAACGTCGGATTCAGGGTAAATAATTCCCGTAAATAGCTAACTACCGACAGTATCATCAATGAAGGAAGCTAATAATTCAACACCGAAGTTCATCCGCCATATAACGAATAAAAAACTGTACAACATTTTCCCCGAATTCGACTACTTATCGAACCCGAGACATCGGCCGTGCACATGCCCCTACCACTGTACAAGTACCTCCAAGGCATTAATTTAAGACATTCATAATTTGCTTGTTCAAATTAGCACTCCACGTGAATGAGCGTTATCAAAAATGATGGCATAACGCGTGTTTGTGTAATTAACTACCCGCGCTCGTCGGAGCGGCGCGCGGCCTCGCCCCGTGTACTCCGCGGTTTATAATATCGGAGGCGCACGTTGAGTGCTCATGACTAACAACTTGTGTTTTATATCATTACGAGTTTCATCGAATTACTTTCAAACACACAGTCACGCTACTTTCCCAAGGGGTAGGCGCGGATCCCATGTTTTCACTTGTTACGATCCTGGCACGCCTCTCGCTTTTCCGACTTCCATAATTGATTTCATACATGCTCCCCGGTCGCGGGTAATGTGGACCCTTTGGAGTGTAAAACCGCCTATCCCGGAAGGAAAAAGACATTCTGTTTTCAATATTTTTAAAAATTAATGAGCTGGTGATATCAAAGTCAAATGTACTTTGTTGTGGGCATAATCGACTTGATTTGTCCATTATGCTTCGAAATACGATATAAATTGCTCCTTTATTATTTATGCTTACGATAACCCCGCTCTGATGATTGTGTATTATATCAAAGTAAAAAAATTAGCTCACTTCACAAGGTAATATATTTTATATGTGCCTTTTTGGGTAGATATTAATCAATCAGCACTTAATGGCCTAGAAAATTTGTGTTTCATAACACGCTTCAGTTATTTCATGTGTAACTATCTAATTTAATAAGGCAAGGCAACTAATCTTGAATGTTGAATTTAACTAACATCCTTGGCAATTTGAAACTTTGCGAATATGCGATACCTACTCAAAGAACAATAAAACAATTTGATATCATTAAGCTGATCTAAGAGAGGAGATTACCTAATACTGTTAGAAAAGTTCGAAAAATGAATGTGAAGGACGACTTTAGGCGAAGAAGTAATTAGGCCTAAAATAAAAGAAAGACTTTATTTGTTGCAAAGTAGTCACATGGGAAGAAGTAAGTAAGTAAGAAAATGACGTCTAACAGGAATGTATGGAAGAGAATGGCATGTTGCGCTGGTCACATGTAAATAATTGGATATTTGGTGGTGTAATGGCTCGACTAAGGATGTACCACCTTCTCACAAATATGGTTCAGTTCAGGCCAATTCTCTTTTGCTCTTAATAAACGCAGAACTATAAAAAATATATAGTGTAGATTTTGCACTTGAATATGCAGACGAATAGCTACGCGTGTTGGGAAGTGATGATCAATAAAATATTAAATGAAACCGTCACACCACATTTTTCATGACGTCACGCTGTCACTCTATTGATAAAATATTACCGCAGGCTTTTCAAACTGAATATTAGCTGCAAATTAACATAACAAAAGCAAAAGGTCTGGGTATTGGGCAAAACGCGGCGACAATTCAGCTCGCCCCTTCCCCATCGTTTGTGATTGTGTTTGCTCCCCCATCGCGCCTGCACACCCGCCAATCAACGCTCCTTCGAGGAGTTTGGTCTCGTTGTGACCCGGTTGTGTAGGGCTCCCACTAGCCTATCACTAGCGTTTTGAAAATTCAAGCAGAAATAAAAAAAAAACACATATTAAAACAGCTATGTCGGCGTCCTAGGCAGACTACAATAAGTAACAGTATTCTGCACATAGTATTTTTAATATTTTGAGTGGCCTAAGTCCTACTTACCTAAGGATATCGCTTTCAATCAGTATTGACGTTTGGTTCTATTCCTAGAGTTGGTGCAACTCTTTATTTTTTAATATTTCGGCCCTATTCTTTTTTGTTACATCGCCTAGAAGTAAGCTTAGCTCTGCAGGTAGTATGAGGATTACGTTTAAAGGTCACAGTAACAGCTCGCCATCATGTCTTCCTTTAGTAGCAAGTAGTAATGCAAGGTATGCTGACACCAGAGATGTCATGACATCAGGGAAACTGCTCGTAAAGGACAACATTCACTCTCCATACAAATCTGGGCTAGTTTTGAAAGTGCCGGCCAAAGGAAAAAAATACGATATTCCGTTAGAACTCGTTCTTACTAACATTTTTTATTATGGCGTCAAAGTTGAGAGACCACTTCCAACGGTTTTATTAGAGTTTAAAAATCTTAAAATATACACTTTTTATGATACGAACTATTGAAAATAAATGAAAAATATTGCTATACATTGGAAGAATAGTTAATAAAAGCAATAAAAATAAACCCTGTACTTTATATTGTTGTTTTTCGTCCATTTATTGAGATCCAAAGTTGAAAGTGCCGGTCAGAGAAAACAAATATGATATTCCGCTAGAGCTTGTCCTTATTAGCACTTTTTATTACTATGTCAAAGCTGAGAGACCACTGCCCTCAGTTTTATTGGTGTTCAAAAATCTTAGAAACATATAATTTTTATGATATTATATATTGAAAATGAATTAAAAATATTGTTCTATATTGGAAGAATAGTTGTTTAACGCAATAAAAAATAAATCCCATACTGCATATCGCTGTTTTTCGTTAGGTCCAAAAATTGAAAGTGAAGCCAAAGAAAAATAATATGATATTCCGTTAGAGCTTGTCTTCATTGACATTTTTACTATAGCATCATAGCTGAGGGAATACTGCTCTCGGTTTTATTTGAGTTCAAAAATCTCGGAAACGTATATTTTAAATAAAATAAATAATTGAAAAGGAATAATAAATTATGTTGTATTATATTGGAAGAATAGTTGATAAAAGCAATAAAGCAATAAAAATAAGCAATTAAAAATAAAATACACGAGCAATAACACTGTTTCATTGCACTCAACCCTGTTTGTTTTATCTATGATAATGTATATATAATGTTGACGAACCTGGACATGACGTGATTGCTATCGTCCACGAATCTACCTTATGGCATTGCCATTAGTGCCTTGTAACTGTGGAATATGATCAACACATTTACTAAGTTCAATAATTGGAAATGCACTTTTAACCAATATAAATCAATATTTCTCATTCATTTTCAATAATACGTTTAAAAAAATGTATTATATCCAAGATTTTTGAACTCAAAAAAAAAAACCAACGGAAGTTGTCCTTCAGCTTTGACACCATAATAAAAATGCAAACGCGTACAAGCTCTAGCGGAATATCACATTTGTTTTCTTTGACTGGCACTTTCAATTTTTAACCTAGATAAATGGATGAAAAACAACGATATGTAATATGCGGTTTATTTTTTATTACTTATATGAACTACTCTTCCAATATAGAACAATATTTTTAATTCATTTTCAATAGTTCGTATCATAAAAAATGTATGTTTTCAAGATTTTCGAATATAAATAAAACTGAGGGAAGTGGTCCCTCAGCTTTGACGCCATAATAAAAAATGCTAATAAGGAAAAATTCTAGCGGATTTTATTTTCTTTAATCGACACTTTTAATTTTAGCCGTAAATAAATGGACGAAAAACAACAATATGCAGTATGGGGTTTATTTTTTATTGCTTTTATTAACTATTCTTCCAATGTATAACAATATTTTTCATTTATTTTGAATAGTTCGTATCATAAAAAGTGTATATTTTTAAGATTTTTAAACTCTAATAAAACCATTGGTAAATAAAACTGAGGGAAGTGGTCCCTCAGCTTTGACGCCATAATAAAAAATGCTAATAAGGAAAAATTCTAGCGGATTTTATTTTCTTTAATCGACACTTTTAATTTTAGCCGTAAATAAATGGACGAAAAACAACAATATGCAGTATGGGGTTTATTTTTTATTGCTTTTATTAACTATTCTTCCAATGTATAACAATATTTTTCATTTATTTTGAATAGTTCGTATCATAAAAAGTGTATATTTTTAAGATTTTTAAACTCTAATAAAACCATTGGAAGTGGTCCCTCAACTTCGACGCACTAATAAAAAATGTTAGTAAGAATAAGCTCTAACCGAATATTGTATTTTTTTTCTTTGGCCGGCTAAATAAAAATTAGCCCAATCTGAATGATGTCCTTTCATAATATTTTGTAAATGATGCTATTTGTTTGTGTTTCTGTCAGATATCCCTATAATAGGGACCTTCCAAGTTGAACACCTCCAAATACAAATGAGGAATCCTATTTTGCCCCACTTTTCTTTGATTTGTTATTAATAAATAATATTTTTCGTGCACATGAAAGCTCTGAGCTGCTTGTAATAATGTTACATTAGCTATCGTGTCAAACATCGCGTGCTGGTATCAGATATAACGTGTAACAGCGGCGGGTGCGTGAGACACGTTCGCTGCTCGGCCAGCATTCAATTAAGCAAGGAAATAAATAAATTAGCACCGTTACATACTCGCAGCGGACGTTAATACTGAATGAGGTGGAGTGAGGTGGAGTGAGGTTAGCTCGCGTCGTTCATTCAACATTCATGCGGGTACCTTTTCGTTTGATCTATTTTTCAGTTTGGAGTCCTCTCTGAAGGTACTCACCTATATTTAAATAATATAATGAATGCGCGCAGCAACAAGCTAATGTCACCGGTTCAACGTTCAACTGGAATGTTGAATACAGACACTTAGCATAATATAAATATGATCAGTGTGTAGTAGGCAGTACTGTGGCTGGATGCACCATAGTAGTTAAACTAGGAATATAACAACTAAGTGTTATTCTTTTTATTTCTCGCTCATTTAAGGCCTAAAAATTTATAAAATAATCGTCCAATTTACTTTGATGACGTCACACGTACGTATAATAAAAAGATTAGATGTATGTAATGCCAGTCTTTTGCATTGTTCTGATTACAATAATATCTAAAAATGTACCTACTCGTAGCACGCTGTACCACATAATACTCTTCGCTACAGTCACACTCTGCGATAAATTTCCCATTTAGTCACAATTACAATTCGCCAGTGTTCGCAGCGAGTTCTTACTCGGTGCTGAACTTTAGCACAATAGATCGTCGCTGGTGAACTTAACATCGTAAGTCGCAAACATGCAACTTCGCATCAAGTCACAGCATGTGTATTTATCCCAGCACGAATCTTGTAACAAATGAGTGAATGTAACATCGTATCCATCAGTAAAACCATGACTGTATATGAATATTTGGGTCATTCACCATCTCGCGATCGTCAAATTGTCAGACAGTGGACGGTAAAAATCATTTAGGAAAAGCATAGACACTTTATTTCATGCAAGTATTGCAACAGTTAAGACCAGTGGGCGGTTTTTGAACGAAGCGCTACAAAGTTTGCAAACTACGAAAAAAAAATGTAGTTACTGGCAAACGGCGAAAAACCGCAACTGGGAGCGTTGAAGTAAGAAAACTGAATGTTTTGGAATACATTGGGACGATTCTTTGATCACTATGTGAAAATATGCTTTCAATGCACAGTGATTTTTTTTAATGAAGTCACAGCTCTTGGCCATCTATATCCCAGGTATCCACGCTTTATACTCGGACGCCCGTCCTCACCTGTCATATGACATCGGTAGCAAAGCTGATGAGATAAAATATTGTCTGAAAATAGCAATGAATTATAAAACATCGTTAAAAACTCGTGACTAGTTGCATTCTAGAGCGACGCCCTGTAGTGTAGAGTCGAAATTCTCCTATGCATATAACCCGCGCCACGTATCTTGGACCTAAAATGTCCTCAAAATGTGCTCTATACGCGCAGTACACATTTCCTGGGTGTCTTTTGCGGATAGCACGGGATGCTACTGCGGTAGACGAACCCAAATTCACCAAGCATAGACTATTACAAAGCAATCCGCGGGCGCCAGAGCCTCGTATGTCTTACGATTTAGGTCCAAGATACGTGGCGCGGGTTATACATCTTAGAGCAACACTGCAGCCGTCTATTCTACAATAAATTATTGTTAAACTGTGATAGCAGTGCTTTATCAAATATTTATTATTCGTATTCAACACAAAACTATCACTTTTAACTCATGACTCGGTCGTTTGAAAAAACAAGTGTTCAACAGAAACACTTGCGTTAGTTCTGAATAAAGTACTCTTTTTGAATCCCACCTACATACATGTGATATAGCGATGTATGTTGTGTTCATAAATCAACCGTAGGATGAAAGTAACCAGAGATCAACATCGAGAGCGAACAGAATAAACATCAGCACAAAATTTCTTGTTCCAAATTTTGTGTAATCCTTGTATTTTCTCAACTGTAATTACATCAAATAAGCCGAAATTACATTACATTAGCACAGTTAACTGAGCACCGGCGACTCGAACGTCAAACAGTAAATAATGTGAAAAGTCAACGGCCTACGTCACCTCTACGGAATTCTGACAGATCTTTACACACGACTTTAGACGCGGCGTTCTCAGAAGTCGCGCGGGCTCGCGTTACTTCACTAGCGCTGAAATAATGTTCATGTTCATATAACAGTCGTATACGAGTATGACGTACTTGTAGGTAGGAACGTGATTATATTCAGAGCTCTGTTTTTATCCAATTGTATTTGAATAAACTGCTTGCTCAAATACGGGTTATTCCGAATTTCAAATTACAATAGTTAATGTTAAATAATGTAATAATGAATTTGCTATATATTTTTTTTATAACACTTAGGTGGCAGACAAGCACACGGCCCACCTGATGGAAAGTAGTTACCGTGGCCTATGGACGTATGCAACACCAGGGGCGTCACACTCGTGCTGCCGACCCTGAAGAAACCTTCTAATGCCCTTCTTGAAGAACCCCATATTGTAGTCGCTTGGGAAAACCATCGCGGGGAGTTCATTCCACAGCTTGAGTGTGCGAGGGATGGAGTATATATACTTAGTTATATAGCTATATATACTTAGTTAATGTGCAGTCTGCCACTCATCATCATGTAACCGAGGCTTTTACCCCAGAGCTCGAGGTTCACTTACACTTTTATGAGAGTGCCATATGACCTTCCAAACTCAGAGGAAAACCTGCGCCAGTATCCTCGTCCCTCATTCAGCGTATGTACGAGCTTACAGGTAGTGGTAAAAACCTCATAAGTAAAATCTAAAGGAGTAAGCGGACCCCTGACTATAAGGAAGAAGCTTCGGGTGCAACCGGGAGCCCCGCTAAGACACTTTATGATAACATCAAGTACAGTGGGGTGAGCACGAACAACTATCATAATCGTATCGTGAGCGTAACGAGAGCACGGAGCATGGCGATTGGCCGCCTGCCTGAAGCCTGCCAATCGTGATGCTCTGTGCTATCGTTACGTTCACGATACGAATACGACAGTTGTTCGTGCTCACCCCACTGCTCATTTTGAGTAAGTTAAGAACATCACTCACCGTTGTTTCTCTAATGTACTCGGTTTTAGTACAATTGCCCTCAATCTCCGCCGTCACCTCGTCACAGACCATTACAAGTGTACAGTTACATTTTTATCGAGCCAGTCGTGTTATACCGCCGCCTTAGTATTTCTTACGACGGCGACGGCGACGAGCAAGCGCTCTCATATTTTAGATCGGAGGAGCAGGATAACGTTAAATGGACGGAAAGACTTTGTGTTTGTGTAATTGTTTTAAACTCCTTAGTCTACAGTACTACAGTTGTAAAGAGTTCTGTCTGAAGTTTTGTTAAGTTGATTAATAAAATATTGTCATAATTTCTCGCAACAAAGTTATGTATAGAAATATATAAATTAAAAGTTGAAGGTAAATTAATTGCAGATAATATTTGTAAGGAAGTATTGTTCACCTCACTGCCACTCCTGCGCAGCTAATCCGAGAGCGCATTATGACCTATTAGCAGTTAATATTGCAAGAGTAAGATAAAAAATTACTGTATTATTACCAACATTCAAGCACGAACATATTAGATTATAATTTGTAATTTGATCACTAGAAAACTATGTTGTACGTGCCCGTATCTCGTGAGGCCTACGTCGGAGCTCGCCTGTACCCAGCATCCACCGCAAACATCGCCACATCAAAGAGACGCTCCGACACGAACGTTCTCATACATAACCCTATGTTTGGACTTACCATTCGACGGGCGCGTCTCTTTAATTAGGCCCTCGCTGAAGGTTTTTGAACCATCAAGGTTAACAAACTATAATTAATATTAATTTCACACAAAACATTCACACGTTACATCCTCCGACCTCCGAAGTTAATTTATTTCTTTATTCAAGTTCTTACATACTTAGTTATTTATTTGTTAATTGTCACAAACTCACAATTTATAGGAAATATTTTGATTTTTGTCTGTTATTGAGAATACTGGTATGTAGTAGATTGACAATATAATACAATGGCAATATAGTACCCCTTAAAAGTCATGATCATCATCATATCGTCTCTCACACTTACATAAGTGTTTCTCAAGTATCCACTAACGAAGTACAACACTTCAAGTTGCTAGCACAAACTGAGCAGTGCACAGTACCTACATGAGGAAGGTTGTCCGCCAGACGCAGGGCTTGATTAAATATTTAGTGCCTGTGTGGAGCGTGGACACTGTGGCGCTGGCGCTGTCCCGCAGCGCTCATAACATAACCGTCGATGCAGCTCCATTGTTGGCGCGGAATTGGTTCTGAGCTTGTGTATACTCGTATATACCTGCTTTGAGTAGCGTGTGAAAATGTGCATCTGTTACTGGACACATATAGGCTATGTTGAGTAAACCTACTTTGTACTGTTGCAAATCAATTTATTGTTAAATAGTTTGTAAACCTAAATGTTTCGAGAAATTATGGATTGGCTCGACCGGAGTAGTATCACCCTCTCAATCAATATCGAATTTAGTCAAGTCAAAAATCGTTTCTTTCCTTCTGTTATCATCTTCTTTGTGTTAGTCCCGGTCGCATCCGAGTTCTTCTCCTCGGAGTCCTAGGTCCGCTCGTTTATAAATCGTTTTTTCGATATATATCATAATATTGACATTAAAATGAATGAATAAAAATAAGCAATGTCAGGAAGTATTTCAGAGTAATAAATGTTTTCACCAACTGAGCGAGCGTTTAAAGTTGATAAATAATGATTAATATAAGTGCGTGTGATAACATTGTACAATGGGCGCCATTGTGGCCTGCGAGCGAAATAAATGGCCTTTCAGTGTAGCGCTGTGGTTGTGCGTGAGCTTCCGAGTGAGAGATAAGGAATACTTATATAATCTTGGTTTTGGATTTTAATTTCAACTACCGTTTATTTTAATGACGATTAACTACATAAAAACATAAAATTATTTATTTAAAACCGACTTATTCTTACAGTTAACTATTGATATGAGTTATAGGTCAGAAATTAAATAAATACAATAGACAATTATTCGTGTGGTGACGAAGAAAGAATATAAGTATCACCACCCCATCTCATCCGAAGGGTGTAAGGCGACTAACGGAAAAATACGCCGACGATATCACTGCGAGAGAAGGAAAACTCGCCATAAAACCCTGTACCAACACGTCTGGCCAGGGTGGAAACAGTAGGCCAAAAGCCTCCCAACATTGGGACAGGCCTATGTCCAGCAGTGGACTGCGATAGGCTAATTGATTGATTGATTGAATAGACAAGTTTTTACTTGATGGCTGATAGTTATGTATTTAGATAGAGTATTGTCACAGTACTTACAGTATTACCATCTGTGTATTGTACTTACCGCGCAATCAGCTGCAATAAGAAAAACCTCATTTATTTCACTGTACACAGTCTGTTTCTATACTCGTATATATATGACGCTGGTTGCCTCTGTGGCCAATACCAAACGGTAGAATTGAATGTGCAATTATTTATCTGAAATGTTGGCAATATTCGGTGGCTGTGGTGAACGAAATTGGTCCGCGAACCTTCTTTGAATTTGGACACTGATTAATATTACCTCCGCTCCGCCTCGCGCCGGACCAAAAACATTTGATCAATGGCACCTTCGGGGTAATATCGGCAAAACACTAATTGAATGTTGGACGTAAAATACCACGCGTTGAAAATTTTAGAATCAACTTTTTTATTGGAAATTTAATGATGGACCTTGTGACCTGATGTTATTCTGTAGGTGCTCTACTCAAGTCCCTGTAACTATCGCTCGTGTACGAGAATGTTGTGGAGATGAGCACAAAAATTCGTTATAGCAATTAACTTAAATTATTCCTAGGAACAATATTTAAAAAAAAATAAAGAATTCAGCTTCGCTCAAGTTTGAGCTTGTACTTTGTTGAAAACGATGAGACCGAAAATGATAGATCGTGCTCTTGATTTCTTATTTCATGTTGAATTACCATTTTTTGCAAATAATTATCGTTTGGATCGCTAAATATAAAAAAAACAAGGTGTATAATTCACGGCATATTTTAGTTGTAACAAGTTAATCTTATCGATATTTTGTAGATTTAATGTGTCTTTCGAGTGTCAAAACCAATTGCGATGTCGACCAAAATAGGTTGCGATGCACAACTTAATCATAATGCACTTTTAAAACATAAATTATAACTTTATTTACCACAGAGCACTAGTTGGTACCAGTTCTGTTGGAGAACACAATTCAATATTCCACTTTGAATAAAAGTTGCAAAAATACGGGTTCCATTAGGAAATCGATCTCGTCTGAATTAAGAACTTCATATTGCTGCTCACAAACTTTCCTCCGATGGAGCCCGGAAGGCAAATGTTGTAAAGCCTTTAATAACTTGTACTTCTTTGTAAAAACTCGTTAATATTTATGTTTTCGGACTGCAGGGTTTGTTTGACTGCATTATTTGTAAGCTTACCTTCAAGAAGTCGCTCTTCAGCTTTGGGTTTAAATTAGCAACCGTTTACAAATCTGTAGGTAGTAGTCCGCAAAGCAAGAGATTTAGAGTAAACCAAGATAGTAATTTTTTCTCCACATCAAGACGTCACGTGAGCTTGGAACCAAGCGGTACCAAACTCTCACATATTATGTACATAATATACATATATATAATCACGCCTGTAAATCCGCGAAGGGATAGGTAGAGGTGTATTAACACCCATAGTTCACCAACTATCATAAAATTGTTAACTGAAAACAAAGTCCATTAGTAGCCAATCACGTGGCATATTATGTTGACCGTCTTCACAGCACTGTGGTGGCACACACATTTACATTTACTTGCGACCACATCTTATTATTTTATTTTGTGCATTTGATTCAATGAAATGTATTCTCAGTTAAATGTATTGTTTCAGTTCTCCATGTCGAAATAACAAAAGCCCCACTCGTTGAATGGCGGGGGCCGGGGGTCAGGCGGCCGCACAACTCACGTCGTTGCGCGAAGTCGGCGGGAACAAGACACAAACACTGCGATAAATCTTCGTTAGTACCATAAGTGCTTATACATGAGCCACGGCCGCCGAACTAGAGAGAATATGTTTTTATTGCGATTCTGATGAGCGCGGCACAATGACGCGGCTAACATATAGGCCGGGGGCCCCGCGACAGACATATCCGGAGCGGACGGACATTTTTATTCGTTTCCGGTTCTTTGGAAATAAAAATGAAGAGATGAATTAGTTTTAGTCACTGTTCCATACGTAGGATAGTTGCCTTCTCTGTGGGTGAAACAATTTCGATGGCTGTGTACGAAGTCCCAGGTTGAATGTAGTAGTGTTATTGGATTTCTTCTGTTGAGAAATTCTCAGAGCTAGCACGTAAGTGACGATAATAGGATTTTTTACTTTTAGACCTAAAACAATTGGCGACAAGTAGATGTTAATATATTTCTGGATCTGCCTGTGGATATTCATGTGCGAGAAGCTACGTAGTGTAACGTATGAATCAATATTATTGCATGAAGTTTTCGCGATGTAACTACGTAAGAATATTATATTGTTGCGATTTTCACCACAGGTATTCAAAATGTAGCCAATGTTATTCAGAGGAAGGCTTGAGCTATACTCGTATTAATGACACAGAAATGGCAACGTTATGTCTTAAAGTGAAGGCCCCTAAACAATTCCACTTTCTTGGCAAATAAATTTCAATTGTTATTCAGTCAGGCCGCTAACAATATATCAAGCGAACCCTTCGCCCGAGCCGCGCCGCGCCGCGCCGCTAGAGGGCGCCGCAGATATCAACATAGCGGCTTACTTGTCGGTTTAGTGTCATCTCTCAAGGATGCGGAAATATCCTTTTTATTTTCCTTTTGAAATGTAATAGAGAATATTCAATAAAATTATATTACCTGTATTTATAAACTTAGATTGACCCGTAAATATGTGGTTTTGCATTATAATTGTGTATCTTCAACATTCAGAACATAATTCAGCTGTGATGGTGCCTTTTCAGGGGAAATTCTCCACTAAAAGAGAGTACAGTTCAGTTTCATCTTACTTAGATGCACTAAAATGTTTAATTTATGTATATTAAAATATTTATACTGGAGATTGATGACATCTGGTGGAACTTGCTATACATATTAAATCTTTGATAATGCCGTAAGGTGAAACCGGTAAGGTTCAAATAAAGGTCCAACCCCACCAAACGGACGGCATCGGAACGGATTTTACAATCTTTAAACAAAATAAATCTTATATCACAGCATTTAAAGTTTATATTACCAAGTCACGCATGCCGATGGCGTCCGTTTGGTGGGGTTGGACAAAAAACAAATAATTGTGGAAAAGTACAAGTGATTTATCCCTACTAATATTATAAATGTGAAAGTAACTCTGTCTGTCTGTCTGTCTGTCTCGCTTTCACGCCCAAACCACTTAACCGATTTTGATGAAAATTGGTATAGGTGTAGATTAGACCTTGAAAAAGGACATAGGCTATGTTTGGTCGCGATAACCGACATCCACGCGGGCGGAGCCGCGGGCAATAGCTAGTTCAATATATATTAAAATATCCTATGAAGTTAAAAACAATCTATCAATTACTATTTCTTTCAGGACGATCGTATTATGTATTCATAAAAGTAAGGACCTATAAAATAAAGTATCACACAAATCGTAACGAATCTCTTCCCACAATGTCCCGGTTCGTGTATGATCCAGGAATGTCAGGCGGCAGGTCGCTTATTGCATTTTGATGTCACTTTTATGGAGAGCCGAGCACCGCGAGCCGGCGACATCAATCTCATCCGACAACTATTACTTTACTTGTGCGCTTCGCTACGGTGAAGTCGTTTAGGAGATCTATTTGAGAAGACGGGCTACTTCACGTGTCTCTTGAGTTCAGTTTATTTGTATAATCTCACTTATAACACAGCCTGGTCCGACTCGTATCACGATTGTGAAAGTTCGGCTGTACATTTGTTGTGTCATTAATCATACTAAAACGGCTAGAAGGGCTTTAGTGTAGTTTGAAATAGAAATTACATCCTAACATATAACAGAACTCATCGTAAGGATGATAAGTTCATATGTCTGAATAAGTAAATTAATCTTCCTCCTAGCGTTAATCCCTAGTCGCATCCGAAGCTTTCAGCTCGGAGTCTGGGGTCCGCTTTTACCAGTCATAGCTACAGATTTGGCTAGATTTGAATAAGTAAATTAATATCATTTTGAAATTAATGGTACCATTAGGAACACGCTATTTTAATATCCTACACATTTATCGAGTTATCAAGTGAAGCGGTGCCAACCACACATGACGTCACACTATTATATATAATATGTACTAGCTTTTGCCCGCGGCTCCGCCCGCGTGGATGTCGGTTATCGCGACCAAACATAGCCTATGTCCTTTCTCGAGGTCTAATCTACCCCTATACCAAATTTCATCAAAATCGGTACAGTGGTTTGGGCGTGACAGACAGACAGACAGATAGACAGACAGACAGACAGACAGACAGACAGACAGACAGACAGACAGACAGACAGAGTTACTTTCACATTTATAATATTAGTAGGGATTACATATTATAAATAAAAAACGCAGAAGCAGAATAGTATTTTTGTATGGCATCTGTTGTCAACAGACTTTTCACATTGTGTCTAAAATCGACTTACCCTGCCGTTTACCGACAACGAGCCCACGTTATCTCCCAGGTGGGTCCCTAGACAGTACATAATTGTTTTGGAAACAATAACATACACACTATACTTACCTCCCTCCTCCGACCTCCGACATAAACCGTAATGGCCTTCATAGAAAGCGCGAGTGGAAGCCCCTGCCTCATTAATATAGAACACCTCTGCGCAGTCTGCGGTGGACTTTTTGTTGTTTGCCCGATCTATGGCGGCGGTAAAAGGGAATACCTTACACTTCAAACATCGGCTTGCACTCGACTTGTAGTGCCACTAGTGGCGTACCGAGGGAGCTGTACACTGAACGTTAAGGATTCGAGCACTTACACTACAATGGAGACAATTATTCTGACTTTGGATGTATCTTTTGAATATTTTTTATAGTATATTATAGTGTGTACATAATATTCTAACAATTTGGAAAAGGATAAAATTTGATCAAAATACTAACAATATTACTAGGTTTTAGTTCCATTACAATCTTTATATGGCAATAGTTGAGGGTCATTGGCCTAAGCGGAATGGCTAGTAATATCACAGGTAATACTACGCGTGTATGTACCTACTTTAATCCAGTGGATTAATACCATCTTATAACTGTACAACGAGTGAAGTGAAGATAGGGCAAATCCACTGGTTCATTATACCAAAAAGATAAAGCATCGTTAAGGGTAAAATGTATCTGGCACGAGATGACACGATCTTATCGCCCGTGGAGCAAGATTCAATTCATTCACGACGTCCGGCGTCCGTCCCGCTCACAGCACTGGCGCTAACACAATGTAAACGGTTTTCATTTCAGAAGAGAATGAATTGTATAAAGACGTGAACTCACGAAACGTCACTACAAATGAAACGACGGAGACGCGGCGCCGGCTGTCGGCCGCCGCTGTGTTGTGCGCCACACAATAGCAACAAAAGGTTTCATTTGCAGTACTTCGGAGGCTATTTCCTCGTACCGTTCAGTTGAGGTAGGCCCAGACTTCACGGTAACTGGTCGAAGGCACGCTTTCAACTTGTGTCGCGTCCGGCACGTTTAGATTTTACGCCAGGTATTTTCAGTTTTCATATATTTTTAGGTGACATCTCGGCAGGGCTGACAGAAACACTCGGTTACACTATTTTATTTACTACTTACATCTCTCTGATGCTCATTTTTAGTAATATTTATAAAATTTCTGTTATGTATTCGCAAATGAATATTATATCTAAGCATGTTTGTGCACGCTATGGGCTTTCTGGAACTTTACAAAAGTGAAACTTACCAGTTTGTCCCAGAAGTTATTTACTTTCTATAGGGCAACAGTCTTCAGAAATTCAATAAATTATGTCAATTCTGCGTATGACTTTATTAGTCACTGTTCATAAAGCAGGCACAGTCAACATTGCATTACATAACTGCGTTCAACTTTCGTCGTTCGACTAAAAAACGACCTTACCACATTGTGGTTGAAGCCGTAGGTAAAAGCGAGTGTCTGGGAACACGCTAAATAAAGAAACTCTGTTACTTTATACCGCGGCTTAAAATGTCCACTAGCGTTTCATTTCTAGAGAAATACCGGCGAGATTCTTTAAGTTGTAAAATGTTTACGCTACGCTCGTAAAGCTAAAAATAAAACCAATGAAATAAACTTCGTTGGAATGTCTGTCCATTAGCATAACTCAAAGGCTCGCTAAAACTCAAAGATGGCCGCTGGCCGCTCGACGGAGCTCGGCCCTTTTGCCAATTTGCGAACACATCGCTCAGTTTTATAATGTGTCGGAATAATTCATAGTGCGCCGAGTGAAGTGGGGCCGCGGGCCTGTAGTGTCCCCGGAGACTTATCTACGACGTGGGAACTGATACGCACTAATTGCAGCACCTCCTTCCAATTGCCAACGTTTATAATGTAATACTAGCTGTGCTTCGCGTTTTCATGCATCGAATTCAGTTCTATGCAGTTGGCCACCCGGCTTCACAGTACTATTGCTTAGCTCCTGAAGGTTTTGACGTGATTTTAAATAGTTTATTACCTTTACTGGGTTGTCAAATGCAAAAAAAAAAGAAATCATACCTGTAATTTGTTCAAACAAATTAACATTCATACATAAGTACAATTACGCTTTTATCCCCGGAGGGTTAGGCAGAGGTGAATTTACATTTTACCTACATTTTACCAATAATTGTATCAGGTCGTAATAGGAGGTGAGCGCATTGCTGTATTTCGGGCACTATTATTGACTCGAGCCATGTATCTGAAACTGAGTCCGGGCTATACTCATGTTAAGCAGCCCTATCCCTTAGTCGCCTTGTACGGCACCACTTGGGAGTAGATGGGGTGGCCCAAATTCTACTCTGCCAGGAACCACGCGGTAACAAATTCTTCAATTTTATTATTATAAAGAAATAAGCTCTAAGATAATTATACCAAAGAGGTCAGCTCTGCCTGTGCACAGAATTCTCAGTATATATGAAGAAGGAGCTTTGTTACACATTGGAGTACAACACGAGATTTAGTAGATTGTGTACTAGATACGAGCATGTATTACCCGTGGTACACCCATCGATACAACTGGTTGTACCACAGGGCTTTTTTTCCCGATGGATCAACTGGTTGTACCA
Organism: Eilema depressum; assembly: GCA_914767945.1. Lineage (NCBI taxonomy): Eukaryota > Metazoa > Arthropoda > Insecta > Lepidoptera > Erebidae > Eilema > Eilema depressum. The sequence continues at coordinate 21,511,817 of OU612025.1, forward strand.
CTGGGCTTTTTATGTACTCCTGCACGCACAGCATCAATCGGCCCGTCTCCATTGAATTTTTCGATCAAAAGCTTCCTCATCCTGCGAGTGACATCAATAGTAATCGACCATATTCCCAAATGTCGCGGAACTGTTCGCCTTTATTTGCTGATATTTGGAATTTTATAGTCAAGCAAATTGACTGTCACACAATTTTCGTCACGAATTTTATTATCCGCTGAGACTCGCTGTCTCGATAATATGTTCACGCAATAACATACCAAAGCGATAATATATTATGGTACAAGTGAGCAACGTTGGTGATTACCGCCGAGGCGCCATTGAGACCCGAGCCGCCAGGCGAGGGTCTTAAGTCAGCCGAGGACGGTAATCATCATGCTCACACGTGCCATACGACGTTTTACAACACACTTGCGAATAAAATAATACTACAAATACTAAATAAACAATACTACAAATTAATTCGTTTTCCTATGCGCGCGCATTTAACAATGGCGGTCGACCATATTTAAAAAAAAAAGAGGTTTGAACTTAACTTTTTTTTACTCTGTTTTTTTTTTCTGTACTTAGAGAAAAAAAAAGTTAAATTTGAGCGAAAATTTTGTTTATTACACAAGTATTACAAGTTGAAATTATTTATTTAAATACGAAAATGCATCAAATGACCATACAATAGGCGTATTAATTTATTCGTACTATTAAACACGTTATTTTTTGTATCAAAACTTTTTTAAGAACATAGACAATTATAGACACTTCCTATAAAATTTAAAAAAGAATCTATAACTCACTTTTGTGAATAATAGTAATGAAAAAGTCACAGTTTTATAATAGGTGTCATTCCGTGCTTAATTGCGGTAAAATAATATCACTGTTATGAGCAGGTGTGTTGTAATAGTACATTATGGTACAAGTGAGCAACGTTGGTGATTACCGCCGAGGCGCCATTGAGACCCGAGCCGCCAGGCGAGGGTCTTAAGATAGCCGAGGACGGTAATCATCATGCTCACACGTGCCATACGACGTTTTACAACACACTTGCGAATAAAATAATACTACAAATACTAAATAAACAATACTACAAATTAATTCGTTTTCCTATGCGCGCGCATTTAACAATGGCGGTCGACCATATTTAAAAAAAAATGAGGTTTGAACTTAACTTTTTTTTACTCTGTTTTTTTTTCTGTACTAAGAGAAAAAAAAAAGCTAAATTTGAGCGAAAATTTTGTTTATTACACAAGTATTACAAGTTGAAATTATTTATTTAAATACGAAAATGCATCAAATGACCATACAATAGGCGTATTAATTCATTCGTACTATTAAACACGTTATTTTTTGTATCAAAACTTTTTTAAGAACATAGACAATTATAGACACTTCCTATAAAATTTAAAAAAGAATCTATAACTCACTTTTGTGAATAATAGTAATGAAAAAGTCACAGTTATATAATAGGTGTCATTCCGTGCTTAATTACATAACATAACATAACATAAACTCACGCCTGTATCCCCGAAGGGGTAGGCAGAGAGATATCACTGTTATGAGCAGGTGTGTTGTAATAGTAGATTACCCAACAAGTGAAAAAAAGGTGAATTCTTTTCGAGGCACCAAGTTGTATCCCGAGAGGAGTGAAGGTTTCTCCGGTAGAATCCCGAGCGTAGCGAGGGGTTCTAGAGAGAAACCTGAGTGGATCGAGGGATACAAGAGCCGAGATGAATTCTTTTTTCACGTGTTAGGTACTCAACTTTTCACCATTGACTACGAGAAAACGATTACTCTGTGATTATGAATTACATTTTGTTATGGATAGTACACAAAAGAAGCAGCAAATTATCAGTAATAGCTACCGCTTTAGCGCGAAAAGACTCAGGAGTCTTTTCGCGTTCGAGAATATGAGTTTCATTTTCATCACTAGATGAAGTCATTTTATGATTATGAGACAAACATAAACTTTTACAAGGAAAATTACACAGAAAATGGCGGCATTTTTTTTTTCTTAATTTAAACTGAGCCACATTCCATCCAGCCAGTGATTACATTTAGGTGGCTTTTAGTACGTTTTTATAGTGAGAGTGTGCAACCTCTTTGTATGTTTCACTAGAATTCGTACATTCGCGCATGTTCCAAATTCAATTTTTTTTATTCACTCGGTGAAACAAAGAGCGTTTTATTCACTGTTTTTGATGAATCACGGGCCCTTTTTCGAGTGTCGATGGTGAAAAGATATTTTATACTATTACATTACACTTATAAACAGCTCAATTCAATACATTTTGTGCAAAAAGGAGAAAAGATTTATTTGTATAACGGCGTAGCAAATGCTACGCTGCTACGACGTAGCTCTACGTGGAGTTGTACAATATTGTGTTTATTACAGTAATACAATTTTCTTTACATTTTACAAGAGTCTCGTCCAAGTGCTCGGCTTGGGTCGACTCAAAAGGCGATTCGTTAGTTACTTTCGTTCAATATTACTTAACGAAGGTACAAATAATAATAAGTCTAAGGATTAATTTATAAGAAAATTTTAATTTTGGCTATTGAAGCAAATGTTTAGTGAATTTTGAAAGAGTAATTGAAGTGTAGACTGCTCAAGTGAAATAATCATCACAGTTGACTAAATACAATCTATAATTAAAAAACAAATTCTCTCGTATGTGTTAATTACGCAAATCTCACCTTCAGCAACCGACGGTCCACAGACGGCGTGCGTTTTAGTCGGTTCGAGTCCGACATAACTTCCCCCACCAGCTCCGGCGGGGGAGGTGTCCGTGGGGATTTCGCACGATAAATCAAATCAATCAAATCAAATTTATTTTGCATTGCAAAAAAACTATCCTTAACACCAGACTGTAGTTGGGTCTATAAAACTCGATAGAAATCAGTAAGTTGGTTTGATTACTCAATACTGGTTACTCCCTACAATCTCAGTCAATGGCACTTACGTCGCCCTGAGACATTCTCAGGAATCCATCCATACTAATATTATAAATGCGAAAGTTACTCTGTCTGTCTGTTACGCTTTCACGCCTAAACCACTGAACCGTTTTTCATGAAATTTGGTATAGGGGTAGAAAGGACATAGGCTATGTTTGGTCGCGATAACCGACATCCACGCAGGCAGAGCCGCGCGTAAAAGCTAGTTATAAATAATTTTAAGTTATCTGTATTCATGAATCTTTATTACTTTTATTGGGTGTAGATGGCGCTGCATGGTATGTTCCACAAGCGCATAGATATGAATCAACGGTAAATTGGACAAGTTGGACTAATAATAAATTCACTTTGTACATAAGTATCGCGTTACCGCGGAGCTGTGGGCAGGCGGCGCGGACGGCGACGGTCAGCTGGACGTTCCCACGGTCTCGATACTTACTGGGATTGTTTGTGCACGCGGTTTACGTAATGTTGGCATAAGGATCAAATTATGGGAGAACAAATTCTGAGGTTTTGTTCCTTGTATTGAAACTCAAAGAGTAGTACCAGTAGGCATGACTACCGACTACTAAATGCTCGATAATCAACAATTGTTATACGATTGCATAGTCTGTGAGGCAGAATAGAGTCCATTTTAATGCATGCGTGCTTTAAAATTTTGACTGCCTCTATGGCGTAGCGGTAGTGAACGCAGCCGCTACGCAGGAGGTGCGGGTTCGATCCCCGCTCAGTGCAAATATTTATACATGTATATGAATATTAGCATTGGTCGGGGTGTTTCTATGCTTAATATGTATGTATTTACTAAAAAAATGTATCTAAGTATTTTTATCCGCATTCTAGATTTCAAAACACAAGCTAGTTAAACTATGCTTACTTTAGGTCCAGATAGCGTTGTGTAGAATGTCTTACAACATTTATATTCAATACTAGCTGTTGCCCGCGGCTCCGCCCGCGTGGAATTCTGATCCTGTTCATCGCTGATATATAGCCTATATGTTAATCCAGGGTATAACCTATATACATACCAAATTTCAACCAAATCGGTCCAGCCGTTTATGCGTGAAAGAGTAACAAACATCCACACATCCATTCTCACAAACTTTCACATTTATAATATTAGTAGGATTAGTAGGATTTAAAAGTTATAAATCTTCAGAAGATAATTATTATCATTGTTACACAGATCCGTCTTGTGATCTGGTTTTCTTGGTTTTATTTCCTCTTGTTAGTAACATGGTGAGGCACACGTCCGACCTTGTGCCGTGACCCAGGGTCGGATGGTGGGTGCCGTATTGTGGTACTTGTTAAATCGCAGAGTCTGTTGCACGGTGAGATTAATGCTACTGAGCAATTTATAACGTGGATATAGTAAATTGTATACCATCAATATTAGTCCAGATAAAGAAGAATAAAAAAGGTTTGCACATCTTTTTAACAAGCTTTCATTGGACGGAAACAAATCATGACGGTCTACGAACTTTTCACCCTGGTAGGTATCGATTTGAAACTTCGTAAGTACGTAATATTACACTCATTTGAGGTTCATTCATTAATAAATCATGGAACTGATGAGATGGTGTGTGTGGATACTTTTTAACTTTTCAACGGATCCCCTTTGATTTTTCGCGTTCCTTGATATACAATTCGTGAACATAATTACATTTACGAGAATTTAAACTAAAGCACTTCATGGGCTCAACGACGCAGGGCATTCACCACGGTGGTCAGCCAGCCGGTCACCATCTGATCGAAACGTCAAACAATCCAAAGGTTGTACTTCTCATATACATAATTGTATCTCAACGGGTACAAAGCCTCTTGACTTGTGTAACTTATAGTCGGATAAACGAGATTTTTTTAAGACAAATTGTTTGTTTTAATGACTTCAATAACTTACAGTCGTATAAAATGTGTATTAACTTGTTTTGTTTTATTTTTTATTATTTTTACGGCAAACTTACAGTTAGTATAGGTACATACTCGTATTAGGCACACAGAAGTTAATACTAGAATGAAAAGACCGGTAAATGTTTCACTTGTAAACAAGAAGTATCAGTAAACAGCAACAGTAATAATAGCTACAAAGTTCTGTTTAATTTGTGTTTAACGTTACAATATCAAAGTACGATCTCGATAACAAAACAATCGTCGGCGAATCTGAAATCTAACAGCTCTATACAAAACGCAAATGGAAATGAATTGAAATAATTGATAACGATATCGATCGCACCTCGCGCCGTGAGCGGCGGCGGGGCAGGTGGCAGAGGGGGGGGAGGTGGAGGTGCAGGGGAGGGCGGCGACCCAGGGGTCACGCAGATGTTATCATAACAACGAGCGAGGATGCCGCCGAACTCTTAATTTTAATATTTGGTTATCTTAATACAAGCTCGGAATTCCAACTTTACTATTTACTAAACTTCATAGTTTACAAATATAGTAGTATATAGCGAGTACGGCCGCAATGGTACCAGGTAGCAGCATTTAGGGTGAAAAGGGACCGAATACCCATCAATGGGCTCGTCTCTATTGAACGAGACTAGAAACAGCGAAATGAGGATAATAATAAGGCTCGGATTATTGATTATCCTTTTCAGGCGTTACGTTGGCAAATTCACACAATCATTCAGAAGTGGGGCTCTTAAACAAAATAAAACCACTGGGCGGCTAGTTTAAAAATTACTACACATTTCGTAAAGTTATCCATACCGTGGGATGTTAACCGCTCATACTGTTTGAAGCAAACCTACATTAAACAGTGAGGGTTTTAACTCGATCTAAGCTCGAGTTGCATTCACTGGCTCGACTCAGTAACACAGTAGCTCGTAAATAATTAGCATAAGTCTAAATGTACCGCGTTACTCCAGTGGTGGCTCCCTGTGGATGTGGAAGCTGGCCAGTCTCCGTCCACACGAAGTTACGGACGTGATCGCAATAGCTTGTATGTAAGGGACAGGTGGTCAACAGTCTTTATGGTCTGCAGCAGTATTGCAGTAGTTAGTGAACTTGCAAAGTTGCTTCATTTGCGGTCCTTTAGACGATTTTCTCGCTTGAAAGCAGGCGTTTACAAAACTGTAATCTATCGGTTCGCAGGATATGCACATATCGTGACATGGCATGAGGTTTTGCATTGGATTTGACTGAATTAACCTAAAACCAAGATATTGGTGTAAAACTTTTTACTGATCTCCACTTTGTAGGGAGAATCTCTAATCATCTACTATAATAATACATTTTTCTTGATAAAGAATACTTTTATGACATGCCAGCAACATTATTCTTTATTATAACGGTCACGTAATTATTATTATGCATCAGCATTATTATCATAAAATTCTGTAAATACATATATCAAAAAAAAACAAGTTATCCCTGTTAACATAGAAATACAATTATATAACATGCTTATATTAAGTAATTTCTCTCCATCGTAGAAGCAGGCAGATGAACATCTTGGAAACACAAATACTGTAACAATGAGGACTTGTGAACAATGAGTCTGTCTGTCACGCGCCGGGGCTGAGGAGCGGTGCCGCTTGCCGCTAATTAACTAAGTAGGCAACTTATTTCATATTTACATTCAATCTCTGAAGCACTCTGCTGTGAATAGTCGACATTGAGTGCAATGTGAGCGGGCTTGCTCCAAGTTTATTCATAGAATACATACAATAATTATATTATTCTCGCTAACCCTCCAGCCAAGCTAAATTACTCGTATTTATGCTATGAGTGGGTTCACGTCAGTAGTGTAATTTGTTCTGAGTCTCTGTGTGTAAATTGCTCACAGTAATTGTGTTTTTTATACTGCTTACTCAATAGATACTGGTTCTCCCTTATGGAAGAACTGTTATTACTTATTGACGATTGCAATCCAATACTACATATCACTCGTACTTGGTGGACCCTGAGGTCCAAGTGAATGTGACCTTGGATGCAATCAGGAAAATACGTCTCCATGATGATGATGATATTTATGTGTCACTGGTGGGTTGTAACCTGCGGGAGAAAATGGGGAGAAACGAGACGTGGATGGCTCCCAGTTTGATCACCGATGGATTTTTATTATACCTACTTAATTATGTTTGTAGGTACAGTGGTCCCCGTTTTGTGTATTGATAATAATATGTATGTTGTTAGTTAGCTAATCTGTTAAATCACAATCTTAAAACAATTACAAAATAGTTTTTTCTCTCTGAATTAAGTGAATCATCATTCAAATATCAATTAGTTTCATTAAAAGGAGAGCTAGCGGAACAGTACAGCGCCATTAAACGAACCTTAATTTCAATTTGATCAAGATTAATCGCACACAAATCTTCAAGTTCTGATTGTTTTACTGTTTAAACAGACAAAAAATGTTCACTGGCCGCTGTCACATGATACCCTTTACTTGTCCAGGATTTATACATGCGGACGAGATAATATACAATATTGTTTATAACAAAAGCCGGTTCATTGGCCACAGATGGCGCGCCGGCCGCCGGCCGCTCCGCTAAACAATAATTTATACAAGTTGTATGTGTAACACGAGGGCGCGACGCGCGACGTGACCAACACACGTATGTCTGTCTGTATGTACAGAGTATTGAGAGAACAATATGGACAATGCTATCTGTTTTCTGTTAAAGCTTGTATTTATCTCTTATTTAAATGTGACTACTTGATAGCTCGAGAGATAAAAGTGACGTCTAGAATTTAGAGCATGGCTAGATATATCACAAATCGTTCGTTCCTGCGTCAGCGTCTATCTAGCCAAACTATTATGTACAAGTATTCCACGCCTTTATGACTCGTAGAGGCTCACAGAAAAGTTCACAAAGTTGTGTCCAGTTGACACCCCTCAAACATGGTGCCTGCGTATGTCATCATTATTAACAACAACTAGCCACTATGTACAGACAGACGGGCAGGCAGAGGCGGCGTGCACCGAACATGTTTATCACTCGCGCACATGGCGAGCTTGTTTGGACATGTCTGATTTCGTCATAAATTCATCAGCGACATCCCTCCGGTTGGTTTTAACGGATCATACAGCACTACAATGATTTGTTAGAATATTACACGAAGTGGATATCTGAGTTTTGTGATATTGTGTAGGAATATTTGTGTCCGGTCATAAACATGTCTGGCTCTGGATGGAACTGATGACGACTTTATGATCACTTTGAACTGGAAAGTCAGTTGTAGTTATCTGACCAAGTTATCAATTGTTGCAATCCGAGCATCCGAAGAAAATTGTAAAATGTAAAACCGGTTTAACATCACGACACGCTCCAGCCACTCCATAGTTAATTGTTTGTTACACAATCCTCCTATCTAACATGCTCGCTTTCCGCCCGACGACGGATCGGTATTAAATGGTGAACGCAGTCATAAACTTGTACTAGGTTCTGTAAAACTCGCTGAAAGTTGATCAAGTCGACAATCTTGCACAATGTACGTTTATGTTGCTCCTTGGAACTCTGCCCGACAGTGACTTGCGACGGTAGTTTGCTCAGATCAAATCAGGTTCTACTCTGTGGATAGAGGGCATCGCAAACGACATAAGTAATTTTAATAACACGCTCAAATATGATTGTATATGAAAAGCCATATTAAGTGACATTATGAATGTGACAAGATTCAAGATTTTCATTATAGATATACCTACTATAAAGTAAGAAGGTATCAGGACAGTGCAGCTTTAGTAAAGCAAATGATTTCATAAATATAGCACTCAAGACTTGAGACTTATCTCTGAAGAAAATTCAGCGAATCATACATTATGCAGGAGCCAAGAAGTTCCATCGCTCGGAAGTATTATTAGCTGAGCTAGACCTTACTTAGATAACATAAAGTTTCAAATTGAATATATTAGGCAATCAGACAGCATCCCGCCTGTGCGCGCACAATGCGCGCTGAATGAACAATTATCGAGTATTATAATGAGCGGAGCAGCCAATGAATCTTATACATTACATTATCCTCGGTGGGTGATTAGAGCCCAAGTTGGCCGTTGGGCGCCGCCGCACGTTCCGCCTCTAATGAAACGCGCGCAATTAAGGGAGTTGCTCGAGGTTCGTGTTTGGATTGCAGGAGGAAAGTATGGACGTGGAGGTCCCTGACGCCGCGACGCCGTGACGTCGCGACGCGCTTTGAAATAACTGGATGAGGAAGTTGTCGTGTGGTTTAATTAGTTGTGTCAAATATTATTTAATTCTGATTCTTGATGAGTGGGTGAACGGCGGAGAATTAATTGTGAATGACTATGAATTTACGCCGTTTCATCGCCCTGTTTGTTATAGATACCTACTGCAAAGTTAGCGTCTCATCCTGGTACATCCATCCGTTCTTTTGGTTTGAATAATAGGTACAACTGTTATGTGAGCGACTGTTATCTGACCTCCCCGAGAAGAAACTCTGCGCTACAGCCTCATCAGGTGAAGTTGACCTCAAAAATTTTACTAGAGTGGGGCTACAACCACCCACTGCAACAAAAACTAGATTAGTGATGTACTCACGTTACCGCGGCTGGAGTTACCTCACGTAAAAAATAAACATCAGGCACAGACCCCCACCCCTACACAGAATAATACTCTCTAGACGCTTTTAAAACTTGTATAACGTACGTGAACCCTAAATCTGACTAAACAATCTGAAGTTCCTTGACAAAGTTTGGTAATCTTCGACAAAATATTCCCTTTGTGATCCGACGCACGACGCGACGGGTGACGCGCGACGGGCGACGGAGAGACATTGATTGACGACGCTTGCGGCGCCACCCGCGGAATGCGCCGCGAGCCACAGGAACGTTCGCCCGACCATTATACGTAACACTCAGCCGTTTGAACGTGATTGAGTTATAAACAAATACTTACTAGGAAGTTATAAAACTAAGGTGCAACTAAGTTCATCAGCTCATGGACAGACAGGCGGCAAACTCCTACTTTTCTGATACGATAGAACGTAACTCAAGCTGTCAGAACATATCGAAGTCGAATGACGAGGCTTTATCCCACAATACTTGTACAATCTCATGAGTCACGATCTGAAATGAAACGCGGCCGGGTATCAGCGGTGAGCGCGCAATGATCGAGGTGGTGCTAGACTTCGTGTAATGTGTAGAGCTAATTATCTTTCGGTGGCGAGTGGAATGAGAAATGAAGAATAATTAGTCTGCAGCTACCGCTTGTTGCTGTAAAATGCTCAACGAAATGCGTTACTCGATTAGCTGCTACCTTTTAGTTTTAGGAATTTCTGTTTCTGTGAAAATTCTAAAACATTACGTCATTGCTTTATGTGACGTAATTGCGTCACATAAAGCAATGACGTAATGTTTTAGAATTCATATAGATCGGTGACACTCCTTGGTGCATGAATGTGGGTTATGGTCTCTTTCTCCTATTGTAGTCTTCTGTTATACGAGTATTGTGTGCTTGCGGTAGTATTTATTATATTTTAAGTCATGATTGGTCCGTCCTGTACACCGTCTGATGATAAGTTTGGCTGGCGTTCAAGTAAGATCGCTTTTCAGATGCTAGAATAATAAATAATAAAGAAGTCGATTTATGGAATCATCAGTAAAGTAAATAAATCAAATATTTAAAAAACCCAGACACAAAAATACCTACAAAAATCGTATTGGTTAACCCTTTAACTTTGATGTACCTTGTAATATTTTGATTCCAGCGTTGTCGTATCGGGGTCCTGACTGGTTATTATTGGAACGATCCAAGGTCACACGATCCATAGAACCGAAAATCGAATGACGAGAAAACTGTGGTAACAGAAAATGTCGAGAGTCTGCAGTAGAAATTATCTTCACAGTGTGTAGTAGGTATGTGTACAACACAGACGGTTAATCGCAATTTTACTTTGTCTAGTCCGACATACACTTAGCTAGTTTATTATATTATGTTGATCTTTTTAATATCCGACGTTCTAGTTAGCTCAAGGGGGGTCCAGGTGGAGCGCCGGCACGCGCTTTATGTTTCTACATTTTAAAACGAAAACTTCTCTCATAAATGAAAACTTAAAAAGCCTGTAAAGTTAAAAAGTGTACAGATTCCCTTCGCATACACTCACGCCTATATATCCCGAAAAATGAAGACAGATAATAATATAATAAATAAATAATAAATAAATATTCTTCAACATTCTACACAACGCTATCTAAACCCATGGTAAGCTTAATTAGCTTGTGTTATGGAATCTAGAATGCGGATATACATACTTAGATATTTTTTTTTTTTTGTAAATACATACATATTATACATAGAAACACCCAGACCAATGTAAATATTTATATTCATGCATACAAATATTTGCACTGAGCGGGGATCGAACCCGCGCCTCCTGCGTAGTAGCCGCGTTCACTACCGCTACGCCACAGAGGCAGTCGAATACAGAGGCAGTCAGATGTACAGCTATTGTCATTTATATTACATTAATTAAGCCAACATGGCGAAATGATAGTTTTCTGTAGTTCGTGGTCGCCAGAAACCCGCATTAAGTAAATGTAGGTAAAAATGTCAACTACCTAACAGTACCTTACTAGAAAAGTAACAACAGAAAATAATAGTTCCTGTTGAATTATATAACTTGCTTATACAAAAATTAATAACTTCATGAATAAACCTCCTTGTTAGCTCACTGGCTGTTGAATTGTTTCTTCTTAATATCAGAACTGTCTGTTACTTGTTTTATAGTTTTCTTACAGATCTGTCATTGCTTCCTTGTGATAATATGATCTAATAAAAGTAATTGTATTTTCAACACAATGTTTATATTATTTCATCAGAATCTCCAACAGGTTATGGGCCCAGGCATTCTAATAATCGTATTGAAATAATAAAGTTGTGATAAGAAAAATAAACTGGAAAACTGTAAGTAATGGAAAAACAAAAACGAAACACATACTCGTAGTCTTTCGACGGGGATAAGTATTTCGTATATTATAACGGTAACGCAATTCTACGATGATAATATAATCATCAACTTCTGATGAAGAAGTTGATAACGTAATCCGTGTGGTGACGGAGAAAGAATACATCACCACTCCATCTCATTCGAAGTGTGTCGTAAGAGGCGACTAACGGAAAAATATATCTAATACTACTTAACGGATAATATACGATATCACTGCGAGAGAAGGAAAACTCGAAAAGCACAGAAACAGCCTACTGTTGATTTAGCCTACTAAAGCTTCCCAACATTAGAAGAGGCCTATGTCCAGCAGTGAACTGCGATAGACTAATTGATTGATTGATTGAATTGAAAACGATATTCTACAAATCCGATCTGAAATATGGGAAGAGAACAACAGAATCATTTGTGAAAACTAGGCTTGTACTTAGACCATGAAGTAAAAGTAAAGAATGAGACTGATGATACAAGCGAAAAGGTTCTACATATAGAAAGTAATACAGGAAATAATTACAAGCGAGAATTTGACATTCATCAATACAATAAAAGTTTAAAGAACAGAACAATTATAAGTTTATAGTTAAAATGTCATTATTGTGGGATTGGTACTGAATCTCAACAGTCATAAAATCAACAATTAAAACATCAACACCTTGCGGACGTAAGGGACATGTTAAGAAGAATTATTGTTCTTATTTTAAACGATCAAATAAGAAAAAGGACATGTCGGACAGGACAAGAACAGTTCAATCAGTGACAATTTCTCAAGAATCGAAGCTCGACGACTGGAGGATTAAAAAGGATTAAATAGAGGTTTCTGGAGTCTTCGATCACATCATAAACAGGGAATATATTTTTATTTCATAAGAATCAATTAAACCAATGAAACTTTCAGTTACTAAAAGTGGTGATTTTATTTCAGCTACTAAGAAAGCTTCTACAAACGTAATGCAGCGGGCTGGCTGGCAGATCATTTTTGATGAGCATGGCACGCACATGACGAGGGAAGGTAAATTGATTATAAAAGGTAAAAATTCAAACAATTGATTAATAACTATCTTTTAAATAATGTATAACATTATCTTTTAAGTTACTCTCAAGTATGTCAGCTAAATGTAAAATATAAATGCAGAACACATGTGCATGTCAACGTTTAGGTCATATTAGTAAGAGTAAATTCTTAGAATTGAAATGCAATAATGTGATAGCAGACCAGTAACAAATTGAAACAATATTTCCAAGCAATGTATTGTGTGAGGCATGCATTGGTTGAAACCTTTTAATAAAATTAGGAACAAGGAATGCATTCCACCTTTATATATTGTGCACTCAGATGTATGCATCACTCATCAGTAGACAATAAAAATATTTTTGATTTGTTTGCGGATCAGTTCACACATTATTGTGTTGTATATCCATTGATCTATGAATCAGATGTGTTCTCTGCATTTCAAGATTTTGTTGCGAAATGTGAATCAAAATTTAACTCACAAGTGATTAAAAAAAAAAACATCTATTAAGTTGCTTCAGGTATTCGGTTCAACATCAACTGTGTATGTCCATAATAAAACCTATAAAGCTAAATTAGGTTTATAGTCGAAATGGTTATAAGGTATGGAATACAGAATGCGAATGATAATATGAAACTGCAAGGGATGTTGTACTAAATGAGGCAAAAGGAGAATAGTGTTGAATATTCTCGTGACAAAACTGATGTAGACAATACGTATAAATCAGTGTCAAATAAGTCTCAAGGTACAAACAAAGAGTATAGTAATATTATATAGAAGAGTGAAAACTTGCATTTATGGAAAGTGCTGCCGCCCCGGGATGGGTCCGGGAACTAATAACAGTATATGTAATATGTAGATATAAGCTTCGATATCGCCTAATGTTACCATTGGGTTCTGGAGGTCAGATGGCAATCGCTTCTCGGAAAATATCGAGGTCTAGCCAAATCCGTAGTTAGGATTAGGACTGGTAAAGCAGATCCCAGGCTCCGAGCTAAAAGCTTCAGATGCGACTGGGAATTAACGCTAGGATGAAGAAGATGAGTCGATATATAAGTAAGTAATATATGCAAATATGAACTCTTAATAGGTCAGTGATTGAACAGCTGTTTTAAGAGTACATAGTAAGCTGTAGTATAGTTAGGTTATACCTAATATTATTATATCTATAGAATATAAACTCATTATTATATCTTAAGTTTGTGAGTTTATACAGTAAAAAAACTGCTTGATTAAACACAGAGGGCAACACAATGCAAACTAAGCCCGATAACGATAAATAATATTTCAGTTCTTATACTACAGTTTGAATGAAACCATAACGCGATCTTAAGGAAGCGGAAGTAGCGACAACGCCATCTAGTTTATTACGTGGACTCATCACCAGGGGGCGCTGCAAGATTTTCATAATTTGACTTTGTTCTAAGGTACAAAGTCAAATAAAAAAAAAAAAAAAAAAAAAAAAAAAAAAAAGAGAGAGAAAGAAAGGAAAGAGAGAAAGAAAGAAAGACAGAGAGAAAAAAAAAAAGAAAAGAGAGAGAGAAAGAACATCCTTAATCTGATGTACTAGATCCTTAAATCAGATGAACATTCTTATATTATGAAATGTTTCAAAATCTGATGTACTAGATCCTTAAATCAGATATATGTCAAAATCTGATGTTGGTACTTGTACTAGTGGTAATGCAGTCCAAGTTAAATTCGCAAAAATAGATAATGAACCTGAAATTAATACCTGTAATTTTATTTATATTCTTTATTTTATTATTGACGTTTTGTAAGTGCCGTTTTTTGATGGTCTATACAGAATAAATGTTTTTTTGACTTTGACTTTGAGCGTCGGTAGCTTAGTGGTTAAGAAATCGGCCTTACGATCGAGGGTTCGAGTTCTGGCCATTACACTACTGACGTGAACCCACCTCTAGCACAAGCAATTTAGCTTAGTTGGAGGGGTTAACAAGAATATCACTAATTTCGGTTGCTAATATAGTTTAAAGCATTTATTCCGTTACATTAAGGGTACCTACAATTAATTTGAAATTGACTTATCAAAGTAGTGTTTTTAAGCAATTTATAACTGGGTACGCGGATTCTGATTGGGGAGGCGATGAAAACGACAGAAAAAGTACAACAGGCTATTTATTTAAAGCTTTTGATAATTGTACTATTTCGTGGAACACACGTAAGCAAAACACTGTCGCTGTCTCTTCAACAGAAGCCGAGTACATGGCTCTGTTTGAAGCTGTAAGAGAAGCAGTTTGGATTAGGTCTTTACTGAATTCTATTCCTATAAATTATATATGAAGATAATAACAGTTGTAGCCTATAATAAAATTATATACGAAGATAATAACAGTTGTATTTGTATTGCGAATAATCCTACAAATCACAAAAATCTAACCATATAGATATCAAAATATCACTTCATTAGGGAACAAACAAACTTCACAAACTTCAGTTGCGGCATCATCTACTGTATGTAGCCGAATATATAGTCTTGTATGAGGCAGTTAAAGAAGACTTATAGTTGAAGTCTCTAGCCGAGAGTAGATATTAATATTATAGTAAATAAACCTATTACTATATTTAAAGATAATAACGGTTGTATTAGCATAGCTTATAATCCTACAAATCATGAAAGGTTGAAACATTGACGTAAAGTCAATGATGTATTATTTTTATAATACGTCATACACGAAGATGGCGGCTATATCGTACAATTAAAATAAGTAGGTACAGCTTGCAGATACCATGACGAAACCGTTACCAGTTTTTATATGAGATGTAAAATAGGTTTAGAAGAGTAAATTGTTTATTAATTAATTTAATTATGTGTTAACATAAGAATGAATATAATACGTTTAAGGGTCTGATTAGGTTTTACTGGGTTTTCCCTAATCCTAGCAACAAATGTTGGACCTTGGTTGTATATACTCCCAGCAAACACTTGGAAGTAATTTTATGTTCTGTGTAATTATAAGTTTGTAGAGAAGCATTAGTTATCAGTGATCAATTTTTGAGGGGGCGTGTTGAATTATATAACTTGCTTATACAAAAATTAATAACTTCATGAATAAACCTCCTTGTTAGCTCACTGGCTGTTGAATTGTTTCTTCTTAATATCAGAACTGTCTGTTACTTGTTTTATAGTTTTCTTACAGATCTGTCATTGCTTCCTTGTGATAATATGATCTAATAAAAGTAATTGTATTTTCAACACAATGTTTATATTATTTCATCAGAATCTCCAACAGTTCCAATCTGAATAATTTGTTGAAGTTCTAGCAGAGTAAGCACACTTAGTTACTTTTCGACGGTAAATTGATTCATAAAGTAAACTCGTTTGCCTAACACAACTTGTATCCCACACACGTCAGAATACGTACACGCGACAAGTACAATATACACTAGTCGTACACACACACACACAAACACACACACATCACGGCATGTTTACGATATAAACAATGTAGCCACCGCCACACCACCGACCACACCTTTGTGCCAGATTCAATTATAGGACAAACAGTGCCCAGCTGACGGCGGCAGGTGCAAGTTTTGCCGGGAATTCGATTACGGCTTGCACTGCAACCTTTAATACAGTCGTGTGAGCTCCACGCAAGCCGATACTAACTCTGCTTTTTATTTGCTCGGAATAGCCGACGCAATGTTCTCGTGGTACTGGTGGACAACATTTCACAGTGCAATAAATGAATTGCTCATCATAAATATTGCGATGTTGATTATGTCATTGCTGTTTCCTGTGAATGCTTGAGACATAGTGGAAGGATGAAGAAAAGTAAAATAAGGCAAATAGTTACTTAAAATATGTTCAATGAGATAATGTTAATTTCACTTAGTACTGTGTGCTACGACTAACAGAATTTATGTCCTAAACCTATTAAAGATTATGAGATTGCTCCAAGAAGGCAAGAAGCTCGCCCAAGGTTGTACAAACATAGTTAGTGGGGTTACTTCGCTTGGTTTTAGTTTGCACCTTCCCTGCTGAAAACATTATGTAACGGTTCTATTTGCCTACATAGGTGGTTCATTTCAGTCCTTTCACTTGAGCTCGTTATACTACTACAAATAATTGTTTATATTTGCAGGTCCATTCATGAGCTATTCATAATATCCATCAGGGTAGGGTGTATACTATTGATACGTTTAAAAATAAATGAAAGTATTTTATGGTATTTTCTAACTATTATGCAGTTACTCTGTACCTATTAACGTATTTTACACTGTTTATTTTCTATTTCTATTTTTCTATTTATTTCGTACATGTGAAGTTATGGATATTGTCGGAGTTCTCTTCGCCCACGTTCACAATACCCAGCTCCTTTCAGCACACATATTTTGCTACTGTTTATGAACCTGTGCAGAATGCATCCACGTCGCGCGTCGTGCGCCGCGCGCCCCGTTGCGACCTGCGATTCGTTCTGAAAGTAATGGGCTGGACAACGCACGGTCTGTTTGTTGCACATTCCGGGGATATTTGGCCAGCTGCCAATATGTTCTGGGGTTTATCCAACCTGGGATTATACTGCCAAAATTGGATACTTAACATACTGCATTAAATTTTTCAAGAAACTCTAAAGAAGGACTTCTAAGGAAGGATTTTAGAAATTTCGCCACCAAGGAAGTGAAACTTGCCTCTTGTGTGTATTTTATAATTCGGTAAAGACGCTATATCATATTATTGTACAGCGATGAAAATTGTTCCGCAGGTCAAAAGTAAAGAGTAAAATTGTGTGCGGTTTGCCCCGACTAATTGCCGGAGATTTTCTCAACAGATGATATCGTTTCAGCTCGCAAGTCGTCCAGTTCAGTTTCTGTTCCATTACTTTGTGTAAAACAGGCTACACTGAGTCTCACTAACGATAAGCATCTTCTTCTTTATGTTCTGTTTAAAGTTATATAGAAGCGTGCTCTGCTGGTTCAACCATAAATAATTTTGATTATTTACCTATCATTTTATCATGAATGTTGAATCTGTTTCATTTAAGTAATAGGACTGAAATAAAAACGAGTTTGGCTACAATTCTCATGAAAATTATTTCTGCCCCACCGCACTATCAGGCTGCACTACACTATTAGTAGAACCAACGGGGATTTTGCCTCTTCTGCATTATCGATCTATTAATATCGTCAGCAATTGTCCTATCTAATTAGGCTTTAATCAGAGTGCTTATGGAATTTTTCTAAAGCTGGCCTATTCAACGCCGGCGTCTTAATGTGATGTACATCATATAAATACATTATGTTTGCCAGGATGTAAGATATATGAATGTACATAAATACGCCTCACTACGTGTAGTATGCCCAGTGACGTCAATACTTTGCTAACTTATAAAGTAGCGTGCGCTCGCAGACTCATCAGGCGCGCACCATCTGTTACAGTTTTGTTCTTTCTGTTGTGAGATAAATCAACACTGGGACTGCGCACACGTGTTCACATACGTGTTATGTTATCTCACACTCGTACCTTTTCCATTTGTGTAAGGGTCGATGTTTGCACGCCAAGCATATAATATTTTGTTATCGCTAACAGTACAATTAGAGATAGCGTACCAGTAAATTACTTACTAAATTATTGGCGTCGCGTCCACTACCTGCCGGCTTAGTCCAGGTCACTACAAACATTTGGAACAGGTCAGTAAGCAACATTCATGCTTTATAATCAATTTTCAAAATCTGTTTGATAATTTGTGGATGTGTATTGAATCCATGTATCTTTACTAAAACCGTCGTCACTTTGTGGGGCGAAATATGTCGCTCTATGAATTATTGCGATTAGTTTTGGATTGGTCCAAATTTTGGATGGAACCAGGATGAATCATTATAATTTTCATCGCAGTCTTTTTTTTTTTTGCACTTCAAATATATATTTTTACGAGTGGACAACTAATGCTAATATTCAGAATTATCGTTGAATTAAAAGTGGGAGTGCCCGAGATGCTAGATATTCCTTTACAAATAAAACATTAACTATCAAAAACGTTGTATGAAATGAGCGCGTCATCCTCTACAGTCCCGACTTGGCACACTGCAACTTCCATTTAATTCATAAACTAAAAGAGAAACTGAGCGATGTTCGCTTTATGAGCTATTCGCAAAGGCCGTGAAAGGGATTTCAAAGAAGAGTGGGCTTAGTGCTTCCGTGGAAGACGGCATCGTTCGAGAGGCGTGGAAGTGTACTTGGATAAACAAGAATTGGTACTTCATTAGTTTTGTGACGCTCATCGCGAACTAGAACACAAGGGTCTCCCTATATTTTCTAGTTAGCGTCGTAAGCATTAAGGATGCTTTTCCTTTCGACGACATATACATATGTATAATTATGGTTCTTCTCAACAATTCAATATAAGTGGACGATGATTACTGTATTCTGTACTATCTCTGACCTTGATGAAATGATTTACTGAAATAATAATTAATAACATAGTACATTGCCAAATACCAATGAAAGAAATCGCGATCAAATCATACTAACTTAATTATACTTTTTAAGTTTGATCTGATTGCAATTATTTTCATTGGTAAAATCGTTAACAGTCTTTAGTTAACTAACAAGAAAAAACCCCACAAATGTTTAGCACGAAGTGGACTTACCTAAGTTTGGCGTCTGCGGGCAGTAAGCCTCGTCCCTAGGGGAGGGGTTCAAGCCGTGGATTTATTCGCGCAAGTTAGCTTTTATAGCCCGGGGCTTGCGAGCCTCGCTACAACTAAGTTTTATTGATACTCGCCGCACTAGATGGCGCCACTTCTCTCACTGATCGATCATGATACATTACACTTCTGTGATGTTCCTCTGCTGAAAGTGCTAAGCAACTTTATGAAAGTATCATTACGATTTGAAATGAAGGCTTAGGCACATGTGGCGTTTTGGGACACAGTTGACGACAGTTGGACTACGCTAATTACTTTACAAGAGAACATAGTAATATATTTATGCACATTTCTCCTCATGAAAGTTTCTCAGTTTCACGTAGGTAATGACGTAATGGCGTGCCGGGAATGCCGTGCCGCTGAAAAACACATCACACGGAAATGCACCCGAGACGTAATGCACAGCAGTCGCACTCCCTACAGACTGTTACGCCACCTAGGACCATTTTGATGTACTTGATTCCCTCCACCTAGTGCAGTGAGACCAGACCGAAGTATGTTTCGTTTTGCACGTTTTTTTGTGCAATTAATATAACAACCAGTGGCGAAGGGTGAAAGTTTGCAAAGGGCAACCCGGTGGAAAAAGTCCTACCAGTTCTAACCTAGGGTAACACGAAGGGTAACCTTCCAATCTACGAATATATCTATATATATTCCGTTTTCGATAATGCATTATGTGCATTATTATTAATTAGAGTAAACATCTTTACCCCGGCTTCTCTGTGCAGAGCAAGCCGGCTAGACTTAGATTTCAAGAACCCCTTACCACTCATAGCAACCATCTTCTTCCTCTTCTTCCTCTTAGCGTTAATTCCCAGTCGCATCCGAAGCTTTTTTCAGCTCGGAGTCTGGGGTCCGCTTTATCAGTCTTAACTACGAATTTGGCTAGACCTCGATATTTTCCGTGAAGCGATTGGCATCTGACCTCCACAACCTAATGTTAACATTAGGCGATATCGAAGCTTTGCAGTTAGACCGTTGTTTTTGGATTTTTGAGGGCTCCAACTACCCGTAACGACTGCCATAGATATTCTTATGGCAACCGGGACCGACGGCTTAACGTGCTCTCCGAGGCACGACCAGACCAATGCAAATACCCATATTTCATGAACACAAATATTTGCACTCAGCGGGGATCGAACCCGCGCCTCCTGCGTAGCGGCCGCGTTCACTACCGCTACGCCACGGAGGCTGTCATAGCAACCATATTACGTAGAATATCAATATTAAAATGTTAAGTTTTGCTCTTCTATTTTCGCATATAGCTCACGGTTTTATCATAGTACGAGTAGGTATGCACTTTGTGTAGGTAGTAATCGCTCGAGGCAACCCTTACTTCACACGTGTTACAGGATGTAGGACGAGCAGGTGACGTGTACATCGATCACTATTCATGTGTGTACTCCTGTAGCTACGGAGCGTGTAGCAATATTATTGAGTACCTATGTTACTATCAAAATAACATCACAATGCAGTCACGGGCAATCGAACTTTGTATTCCTGCCCACGATTGATCGAAATGTCACTAACATAAAGGTATGTGTTCCTTCAAGAACTCATTGCGATTGAGATCAGTTATCAAATCAAGTGAAAGTATTCAATTCAATGTCGTCTACGAGTATAAGGTGTACACTAAACAGAACTTTTAACCTTGCAAAGTATTTTCAACATTTGTTGTGCGATAGATGATGACCCATATTAAATTGACGTGTTCATTTCTACTGTGTACAGATGTCCGCAGCCGGCCCCTAGCCACACTAGGGCTACTAACACACGACACTTTCGCTCCATATTTCCCCGAGGAGCCGGTCTGCGCCGTATAGTGTATGTGCGCGCTGAGTCCGCTGACGCAATCTGACTACGCGCCTTATCCGCTTGTTTACCGGCGACAACGACGCGGAACCTTTTCCTTATTCATTCTGCTACCCTTCCACCGAAGTAGCTACCTATTACGTATTACATACGCATGGCTGAGTAGGGCGCTTTTTCTTAAATAAAGTTATTTTATAAAGAACCTGGTGTATTCTTATTGAACCAAAATCTTGAAAAAATAAACGTGTAGATACTACTCGTATTCGATAGTTAATTGTACGCGCGTGCATAGTTCAAACGATAAGAGAAACAAAAGCATAGTCTATGATATATAAAGTTATATCACATAACGTAACGATAATTAGCACGCTCAGATGAACTCGTGCCTTGCGAACCCATACACGCCACTATATACATAAATCATTTCTTTGTACAAATGTCTGACAATGGATAAACAAAACACGCACATTCTTTATCTCAATCAGAAAAGGAAACGAGAACAAAATACCGCCCGATGAGCCGCCGTCGTTAGGGCGCTCCGCTGCTGCCAAGTCACACGCTCGCGCGAGCGGAATGTACTACTAATGCCCACGTTCTACTATTTTATAAGGCTTGTGATCGATACAGTATCTGAGACACACATACACACGTCAATAAATTTGAAGGAATTCATACACTGCACATAGGTAGAGCGCAGAACCACGGCGGTCGCCGGAGGCACACTCGACACTAGTTGAAGTACCTACAAACTTTTAATGAAGCGCTCGTAATTATTGGAGCCCCTTCAGACTCGTGTTTGCGTTGAAATGTAAAGAATAATGAACACATTCTCAGCACGTACGGCAGCCGCATGGAACTTTGGCCATAATAATATTCGGTATAATTTGATGAGAAGTCACCATGGTATTTAATAACTACTATGCTAAGTAAAAATCAATTACGAATCGGACTCGCGCACTCGGTTTAAAAATTGATTGAAGGATAAGCTTATGCACAATTTCTTTAGTAGAAGACATAAGATAAAGATTAAAGCCTATTCACTATCCAACACAGCGTTGTGGATTGAAGGTATTGCACATTATATACAATAATGTTAACGGGAATTAACGCGATCATGGTATAGGTACATACATACCTTTGATTTGCCTGACGTTTCGACCAGGTTACACCGGCCGTGGTCACAGGCTGACTGGCTCAGCGGTGCACGCCCGCCGTCTTCGAATCCGTGAGGTAGTAGGTTCTTCATCCACCCGCACATCTTCGAGATTTTTCACATTTTGTTGTCGCCATGTACCGTCACATACTACACTCACTGTGTCCCTATTCCGCAAGCCTACTGTCCGGTGTCTATCCGACTGCGCAGAAAAGCGAGTGTTTATCACTGAATTCCATGTTGCTGATAATTTAAACCCATCTTCCCGATTGAAATTTTTATGTTTCTTAATTTCAATCGCTTCACGTACAGCTCTTGAATAAAAGTGACGTTCGGTGGAGAGGACTTGCGTATGGTGGAACTCGATCCAGTGATTGGTGCCTGCCTCCAGTAGGTGCTCTGCAATCGCAGATTTGTTTGTCTGGCGATTCTTTACAGCTGCGATGTGTTCTTTGACCCGTTCAGCAATAGTTCGCTTCGTTTGGCCTATGTAGGAACTACCGCAACTGCAATCTATCTTATAGACACCTGGACACTGTAGCGGTAAGACATCCTTCGGTGTGCCCACGATGTTGTTAACCTTTGTACCTGGGGTGTACACTGTCGGAATGGAGTAGGTTTTTAACACGGAGCCGATTTTGTCCGTTACTCCCTTGACATAGGGCATATAGGCTGGTTGTCTGCTCACCTCTGGATGTCTACGCCTCGGCGCCTGCAGTCTCCGTCGTTCGTTCACTGCATATCCGTTTTTCTTAAGTACCTCCTGAACATGGTCCAGCTCTCGCTCCAGATGTTCAGGGTCACAGAGATCATAAGCTCTGTTCCTGAGTGAGGTCATGACGGATTGCAAGTGCCGGGGATGGTGATGAGACGTGGCGTGTAGGTACCTGTCCGTATGTGTAGGCTTACGGTACACACAGTGTGACAAGGACCCATCTGATCTCACGGCTACTTTAACGTCTAGGAATGACAACGATCTATCCTTTTCCATCTCATATGTGAACCTTATCTTGGGATGAATTGAGTTGAGTTCAGGAGGTACTTAAGAAAAACGGATATGCAGTGAACGAACGACGGAGACTGCAGGCGCCGAGGCGTAGACATCCAGAGGTGAGCAGACAACCAGCCTATATGCCCTATGTCAAGGGAGTAACGGACAAAATCGGCTCCGTGTTAAAAACCTACTCCATTCCGACAGTGTACACCCCAGGTACAAAGGTTAACAACATCGTGGGCACACCGAAGGATGTCTTACCGCTACAGTGTCCAGGTGTCTATAAGATAGATTGCAGTTGCGGTAGTTCCTACATAGGCCAAACGAAGCGAACTATTGCTGAACGGGTCAAAGAACACATCGCAGCTGTAAAGAATCGCCAGACAAACAAATCTGCGATTGCAGAGCACCTACTGGAGGCAGGCACCAATCACTGGATCGAGTTCCACCATACGCAAGTCCTCTCCACCGAACGTCACTTTTATTCAAGAGCTGTACGTGAAGCGATTGAAATTAAGAAACATAAAAATTTCAATCGGGAAGATGGGTTTAAATTATCAGCAACATGGAATTCAGTGATAAACACTCGCTTTTCTGCGCAGTCGGATAGACACCGGACAGTAGGCTTGCGGAATAGGGACACAGTGAGTGTAGTATGTGACGGTACATGGCGACAACAAAATGTGAAAAATCTCGAAGATATGCGGGTGGATGAAGAACCTACTACCTCACGGATTCGAAGACGGCGGGCGTGCACCGCTGAGCCAGTCAGCCTGTGACCACGGCCGGTGTAACCCGGTCGAAACGTCAGGCAAATCAAAGGTATGTATGTACCTATACCATGATCGCGTTAATTCCCGTTAACATTATTGTATATCATGGAACGCGAGAGTTTAAAAGTTAGGTATTGCACATTATTTTGTGCATGCATGAGAGAACGTAGCTGTCTATTTTGGCACTCCCTCGTGTGATAAATACGCCTGTTCTACAAAAGTACAGCTGGCGATAGGAATCGCTTCTCGTTTAAAACGAAATTTGAATATATTCACGTTGAGTATATTCATATTTCAGAAGTGAGGCTCCAGTCCCTCGGCGCGGTAACATTGTTTGCTCTATAAATACATTCTCTGTACGCCACTGGAATGGCGTTACCTCAAAATGTTAAGCCTCGATGTTGAGGTAACCGGTCGAAGGCTGTAAGACGATTTGTATGGAGATTTTCTCAAGAAAAAACACAGAGTTGATTCACAGGAATAAAACAGTTCAACTTATTACCTCGTGGCTAATATAAGCAAGTACAATGTGGCTGCTTCCTTCTCTTTCGGACATGGCGCCCCCCTCCTATCCATCGCTGTGTTATCATTATCGCGGGGACGGGCGGGGAAGATGACAAGTTTTAATAGAAAAAGTTCGGATGACGATGTGTTCCCATGACATTGATGAATATTATAAATCCTCCTACTTCGTTAAATATATTCTGTTTGCATAAATAATTATAAAGGAATACATTCGAGCACATTTTATTGAAAAAGGTATTGCAATCGTACAGTTAGTACGCTTCAGTACATGTACACTACGTGGGAGGAAAGCGTAGGAACCTAATGTAAATCACTATACCTCTGTTATGGCTGTTGGTCCTCCGAATAAATAAATAAATAAATAAAAAAAAAAAAAAAAAAAAATAAATATAGACTGGAAAAATTGTTGGAGGAATGCAGGTTTGAAATTCAATACAATGTAATGCCTTTCTGCTTTAGCCTGCCCCTACGAGGATACACAGACATAAGAATAAACAACAAGTAAGTATCGAGCATCGAGCTCCCGTTCCTTTTACCTCTTCATTATCCAGCGGAAACAATGCGTCTAGTGTAGGATGTGCGCTCGCTCGCGCCGCAAGGTCACCCGGGCGCCGGCGCCGGGCGCGAGGGAGGCTCTCAGAGACGGGCTCGACCCAGTCAGCGACTTACTAATTACATGCTACTACATTATTTACGCAAGCCTTTCATAAGAGTCTGGCGTTGTTAGATATACGACTACGTAAGACATTTTGTACTTCAAGATAAGGAAATTAAGAGTCAGAAAAACTAACGGTGAAAAATAGTACATTATGGTACAAGTGAGCAACGTTGGTGATTACCGCCGAGGCGCCATTGAGACCCGAGCCGCCAGGCGAGGGTCTTAAGACAGCCGAGGACGGTAATCATCATGCTCACACGTGCCATACGACGTTTTACAACACACTTGCGAATAAAATAATACTACAAATACTAAATAAACAATACTACAAATTAATTCGTTTTCCTATGCGCGCGCATTTAACAATGGCGGTCGACCATATTTAAAAAAAAATGAGGTTTGAACTTAACTTTTTTTTACTCTGTTTTTTTTTTCTGTACTTAGAGAAAAAAAAAAAGTTAAATTTGAGCGAAAATTTTGTTTATTACACAAGTATTACAAGTTGAAATTATTTATTTAAATACGAAAATGCATCAAATGACCATACAATAGGCGTATTAATTTATTCGTACTATTAAACACGTTATTTTTTGTATCAAAACTTTTTTAAGAACATAGACAATTATAGACACTTCCTATAAAATTTAAAAAAGAATCTATAACTCACTTTTGTGAATAATAGTAATGAAAAAGTCACAGTTTTATAATTGGTGTCATTCCGTGCTTAATTGCGGTAAAATAATATCACTGTTATGAGCAGGTGTGTTGTAAAAATATTTATAAGGAGGCAAAGACATCACGTAACGGCCGATACTTCTCCGACTGATGGAGCTCGACTAATCATCTGTCACCTAGAAGCACAGTACTATACTTACATCAAATGTTTAAAACAGAGATTCCACATAGCCCACTTCCACTAGTGTACAAACAATAAGTTCAGCAAATCCAGAAATATTGAATATGAATACGCAGCGGTATCGAGTGGCGCGCGGACGGACGCGGGACGCGCCGACCGGCCGCGCTTCCTCTTGTTATCGTTCATATTTATGGACTTGTTTGCTGCCACTGCATGATTAACTACTTCGCCGACTTGCGGCAGTGAGCGAGCACTGACGGAACACGATAACATACGCAATATACTCTTACTAGCAAGTACAATACTTGAAAGAGTGAATTGTAAAATAATTAGCTCATATATTTCTAAGACGGAACGGAGTCCAAACTGGGTGTATGGTTCTACTGATACTTCGCAAGTGTTTTCACTGCACCTTATAATATTTATGTATGTCCTTGGATAAAAGAATAATGTCGGTAAACTCGGATCAGATTCCGTCGTGTAACCAGCTAAACAAAACCTAATATCTGCAAACAGTATTATAAATGAACATCTTTAGTTTCCGAACAAAGCGTGTGCCACCATTTTTCAGAAGTGGTGTACAATATACCACTTCTGAAAAATGGTGTCACCAAATGCACACCGCTTCGTTTAGATTATGCGCGGTATTGTGGCTTTCACTATTGCACGGAATACGGGAATACATTTACCTGTGATAAATCCATACAAAGTATGCACTAATGTTACTACGAATATTTCGAGCTGAGAATAAAAAGAAAGTGCCTGGAGCCGTGGAAAAATTGTAGCAATGAATCACATTTTCAACCTTGTGCGACCATTTAAATGTAAGCTTAGCAAATGTTTCTGTAGCAAATTCGTACGAGGACAGTATTTTACTATTGGAGTAACATTTCAAAAAGGAAGGGAAAAGCAACGATCGCCGCAAATGTGTTCCTACGTTGAAAAGGAAGAGTCGAACAAGCGACCCGCTACATGCAACATGTTCTGTTCCGTAATTACTTCACAACCTGTAATGAACCCCGCCCCGGGCTCCGGGCGGAGGCTGAGCTCTGAACTCTGCACGCTCCTGCAAACTTCCAACAAAGTTCTTCTTTATCGAATGTACATTTAATTTTCCATGTTATGAAAACAACAGAACATTATTATATGTCGGCTTTCCGTTATTGTATGAAATTTTCGCTCAAAGGATTACTTTATAAAATTTTACCTAGGCTAAGGTTTTATCGCTATTTGACCTTCTTTATTTTATTACACATATTTATGCTATTAGCTGAGGCTATTTGGTCCGTGTCGAATATTTTGACGTTCTTGTGGTTTCCTCCACTCTTCACTGTATCATCACTAACCTTGTGGCAATCACAAATGATTTCTATAACAATATGAATTAAAAATGTGTTATTTTTTATTATTATATACAAAAAAGAAAACTAAGAATAAACAAATCATCACCAGTAACAAAGAAATTACCTACGAATATTTCGCCCACATTTTTTTCGCTATACTGTCGTAAATAAAATAATAAATGATTCATTACGCTATGATCCCATCATTTCGCACAAATAAACAAATCTCACTGTGTAGGTACTCACCTGATCATGCGTAAACATTCCTGTAATAGTGTCACAACATCACAGACTGACTCGTAGGGCCGGTAGACGAGGCGTCTCGCGTCTGTGGGAGCGCCCCTCGGGCTCGCTCGCTCGCTCGCTGTGCCTAACCCCGCGTTTACATACTGCCGCTCGCATTGCTCATCGTGTTGCAGGAAATATTCGCGCGATTAATGCCCTAGCATTCACACACTCCCATCATCGCGTTGGTCCGCATTACAGTATTCGCCCTGCAACGGAGACGGACGTAAACGTATGGCGGACAAGACAACGCTGTAGCAGTGTACGCATTATGCTTTTACAGCATAGCGAATTAATTAAATAGATTATTAATAAAAACTATCACTTTCAACTACTATACACTTTCCGTAGATCGATATAAATATTTTTAAAAGTAAATATTCTAAGAGCAATAACGAAAGTCGTGTTTACTGATTAGCGCCATCTAGCGGTCTCGTATAGTTCATCGCGCTAGTATTGCCGCTCCTTTGACTCGCGCCGCCAAGCTGACATTCGCAGCAACATACGCGGCAGTATGTACTCGCGGCATGACGAATATACCATTCACACTACGTCTCTGCCCACTTCTCTCGCCACTTCCCTCGCTCTGCCGCGAGTATGTAAACGCAGCTTAATATTTCATTTCACGAACCATGAACGTACGTCCCGTAAATAACTGAAGTAATGGCGCCACTGAATAATAGATCGGTATGGCGCGGAGTATCCTTGCTCAACTCCTTGGAACAGCTTGTTTTAAGTTCGTCTTCACCCCGCCTCGCCTGACGGTAAGCTCGGGTAAAGAACGCAAAATAAGTGTACGACCAACGATGGTCTTCAGTTTCAGTTGGTTGATCAGCTTTGTGCGACAAATACCTAACTATGTATTTGGCTGGTGTATTTTTTTCTTTCAAGCAAGTTGGTATGTTGCCCTTCAGATGAAGTATTTTACATGATATAAAAATACAAAGACGAATTCCTTCGGTCTTGTCCTATTTATTATATTCCTTTACCTTTTCCTTCACCAGGTGCAACCCTCAAGCGACAGTTTTATATCAAACCTCTTGATATTAATTATAATAACACATATTATATAAACTAATTATTCAAAGTTAAAATAGCTGCAGCGCTCTTTCTGACAATGGCTTATACAAATAAATAAAGTGAAATAAAAGTGAGTTGCGCTGAGACTGATGAGCTTCAGTTCGGCGACTAAAATAATGTACTTTATAATTATTTTATTCATCATTAACCACGATATCACAGTACTTACAAGATCTTGTCTCGCGGCGGGGAGCCCCTCCAGCGCGGCAGATGCCTTGGCGCCAAGGTGCCGGACAGATTTGGACGCGATTCAACATTCAACATTTGCTATTGAAGGCATATTTGAGGCTATGCCGTGCGG
Organism: Eilema depressum; assembly: GCA_914767945.1. Lineage (NCBI taxonomy): Eukaryota > Metazoa > Arthropoda > Insecta > Lepidoptera > Erebidae > Eilema > Eilema depressum. The sequence continues at coordinate 21,541,129 of OU612025.1, forward strand.
CGCGCGCACACAAGTACACAAGTATACGTAACAGGACAAATATCCTATATGCCAGGGTATAGGTGTAATATGGCATAAGTGTAGTCTACCGAATTTAAGGTATAATGATATACATACATACACCTACATTATAACACGCCTTTATCCCCGGAGGGTTAGGCAGAGGTTAATTAACACCCACATTTCACCAATCATTTTATTTGGTCCCATGTTATAGGGGGCAGGTAGCAATGACAAATTCAGTTATAGCATTCTGTGGTCCTAACTCTTTTCTCCTAGTTCAGCTCTCAGTTCCTAGTTCAATTTTTAATGGGAGCATCACCTCATTATGAAGGAAAGATGTTGACTTATATTGATTCACTGATGCTTAGCGTACGCTTAGTGCTTATAACAATAAATAATCGCATATAGGTCATAAACTGAATTCAAGTCAACAAATAGCTAACATAACAGTATTTAACAAAGCCCTAATGTTGCTACTGAAGAATTCAGAGTAAAACCAAGTCGGCGAGTCTCTCGGGGCGGCCTCGGTGAAGCGCCCAGCCCCGACGCTGGTGCACTGAGACCAGTCTGAGGTATTGAGGTAGCCTCGATACCGTTGTATTCATTCGGTTTCGTGAAATTGTTGCGGCAAATATTGGCCGTCGTAGCCGAGCGGGTGCATTGAGAAAATAAATCGATACACCAACGTCGATAGTAGAATTCTTTTTTGTAATAGAACCTCAATCTCAGTCAACATTCTGTAAACTTTATAAGTAATATTGTTAAAATTTAACAGACAATACGTTCTTTATTACAGCTATAAAACAGCTCTATATTATATTGTTACAGTGGAGGTCGGAGAACGGTCCCACCGTAACTCGTAACTTGTTTGTATCTAGCGGACATCTTATTAAGAATATTAATTATGTAATAACCAAAATTGTATTCTAATTTCTAAAATAAAGTCTTTTTCTACTGAACTCAGTTTGCTCTCTCTCTATCTCTCTCTTTCTTTAATTTATTCTTTCATAATTAAATGTTCAGCAAAACTCTATTCGATCTCTAATTCTCTAATCAATTAAACATTAATTGCAGACCATTTTTGAACGAAATTTATTTACTCGGCATTCAATTGTCTTACTTACAGACTAAACTAAATAGATACCTACAAGAAATATCCACATCGGTGAAACCGTTTGGCGAAACATAAAACAGAAATTGATAGTATTGCAGTGCAGCCAGCGACATGAAATATCCTCAAGTAAGTCTGCGAAGGAGACACCCTCTGGTGCGCGTCCTTGGGAGACGACACTAAACTGGGAACCAAACGGCTCTGTTTATGTGTGCCGTATTTCTTTATACTGGCAACCTTGAAACAAAGGGCTCCTTTGATATATTGTTTGCGGCTAACTGTATACGAATGGAAATTTATTTACGACGCAAATGGAATTGTTTAGTGGCTGCCATTTCATTAAATAACTTTGGGTTCTACAGAAAATCGTAAAGAGCATGGATTTTCGTCTTCACAACATTCAATGTTGAGTGTCTATTGTCAAAATCAAAAGTAAATAACATCATGTATCATTATTACAAACAAAACGGTCTCTATATTTATTAAACGAGTATCTAAATGCAAGAATATAAATACTAGTCAGGGGTAGATGGAAAAAAATTGGAACACTTTTTGATTGCTTTTTAAATTTAGAATGCCTGCCCCGCAAAAGGTCTTATAGGAAGTAAATCATCTCTTGTTTTCGAAATTTAATAAAACCAGGCACCTGTTTGGAATGGAAACGGAATAACAAATAGGCCACGAAAATAGGGCTCCAAGAGAATCGGGTGTTGAGCTCGTTTTGGGGTACTTTCGTGCTATATTTTTGCCGCGCGCCATTTTGCCGCGCTCGTCACAATCATAATAAAAACATCGTCTCGTCCAGCGGCAGCTCATGTATACTTAAGGTAGTATCGAAGATTTATCGCAGTGTTTGTCACTCGTTACCGCGCATCCCTCGCCGACGTGAAATATGCGGGGCCCGGGGACTACTTGACCCGGCCGCTATACCCACACGCCACATGTGAGTTAGAGATGTCGCTAAATGCGTCAACTGTTCTGTATAATCGATTTATGTTAGCTATGCCCAGGACCTGAACATAATTCAGTTAGTGGAAGTAGTATTCGGACGGACTTATGTTTATTTAGGGCGAATTAAAACTGTGTGAACATAAATAGAGAAATTATATACCTTTTATGTGGTTTACCTGATAAAGTAAACATTTTGTACCTACGATGCCAACAGATAGCTTTTCGTCTTTCTTTAAAAGTCGCTTAGGGTATCAACAACACACTATAGTGGCGACCGATCCGTAGTCACACCAAATTCTAAACCGTGGTACACAAAATACGAGCCGCGTGGAGCTGTTTTTCCTGCAATAAGTTGAACGTTATTATTCCGCGTCTGTTGAAAAGGATTCCGTTCCTATCCCTTGTAACTCGACCGATATTGTAAAAACAAGTTGACAGTCTTATTTTTCTTTTTCTGAGCGTAATAAAAAGCTTTTCCACGAATGATAAATATGTTTTATATGACGCGTAAGTAGTATCGGAGGGAAATAACTGTGGGGCGATCGTCAAGAGGCTTTGCGGCGGGAAATAAATAGTGGTCCCGCACAACGCGTTTGCATAGGACCACGGGGGCCCGGGGCACTGGGCAGGCGGGCAAACACAGAGCGAACCGCTCAATGTTTCTCTTTTACTTTTCAATAGTTAGCCTCATACGTGCGGGGAATAGTTTTATGTACTTTTACACTTACATTACATTACTTTTGTCAGTTATTTGTGTAGTTTGTTAGATTTACACATATGAGAGCTGTTTATATTATGAATTGGTATATTGTTTTTATCTCACGCGGAAGCTGGTACTCCAGTTTCCACTATAAATGTTGTAACATAGCTTCAAAGATAAGATATAGTTGATTTCAAATCACAGTCCGGCTAACCCACATAGGTACTGTGGTTCTAAAATACTGACACATAGGAACAGGATGAAAATTTGTAAGAAATATAATACGAAGGAAAATAGGAGGAAAATGAATGACGTCCGCCCCCGAGATGAATGGACGAGATAACATTACGCCGACACGAGCAGCTTGATGATAGTGCGGATAAATTGAAAAGCGGTGTGGCTATATGGTGTAGAGAATATAAGGCATTTTAGATCATTAATACAGTTCTCGTTAACACATAGACTTTATTATGGTATTCATTGACGATACCTCTGTTTGGAATGCTTCTAAATAGAACACTTTCTAATGGACTTCCGGTGAAAGACACATTGCCTGACTTCCATTTGGACGTACGCGCCGCCCGCGCCGCCCGCGCCGCCCCTTCGAAGTGAGCAAAAACTGAGACAAAACACAAACAATGGACGTGGTTTTGCCCTTTCACAGAGGATTCAAGCGGCTTCCAAATATCGTGGCGCATATTTTTGACAGTGACTGTCGGCTGACGTCTTTTCCTTAGATGCATGGATTTCAATCCGTTTGGAAATCCAAAACTAGAAGACGTCCATCATACACGAAACGATTTTAGAGGACGTCCACTCCATTTGGATTGATGGCCGTATCGTCAATGACTACCTTTACATCCATAGAATGTTCGTACAAGTGTAGCGGTATAACACAAAATATCCCACTAGCAAAAGTGTTTACTTCCCGCGGCGGACGTTCGCGGTTGAGGTAAAATTTCCTGATAATAGTGAAGTGGGTCAGGTTTATATTCGTGACCACGGCGTGGTGAGTGCACACCGCACGGAAGTGTGCGTGAGCGATGTGCGCACAGCCCACGCTGGTCATTAAGCGGATCTCATGTTAATGGGAAAACGCAGATAAAGAAAGTGGAACTGGTGCAAGTGAGACCAAAACTATTTAGTTTGTTGAAGTATTTTTTACATGTTCCAATACGACTGACTAAACTCATCTAGATGACATGTTTCACATAAACCAAACGCTACATGAAAAAAGTAACCTCGTATCAACACATAATATTTGGCGACATACATGACACATTAACCCATATATGCCCAGAACTTTTTTTGAGATGAATTTTGAAGATTTTCGGTTATGTTGATAATAAATGATCATAAATAAGGCCTGTAATGGTAAATTGTGGTTTTCAGTTCGGGAAGTAGGTTTTTTTCAGTGGTTCGATAACGACCCCATGGGCACATATAGTACCATACGAGCATGAACTGAGGTGTGTTAAAATTAAAGTATTATTACGTGTTAGTAGGAATAAATTATTGATAATATGAAAATAACTAATTATTTCTTTTAAAGGACTATTTCCCATATATTTGAGTTGTAAAACATTGTAGATTTGTCCCCTATTATATGCAGAAAATAGTAAATCTCATATTTGAAAAGTTCGAAACTGTAAGAAAATATTAGAAAAGAAAGAGAAAATTGAAAGTTCACATCAATGTACAGTAACTATTGCATGCCTCATTGCATCATCATCTTGCATCTCTGATATCTTCGATAAAAATCATTCAAAGAATCCTATTGGTTCACTTTCTTTGATACATAAGTGGGAGTACTCATATAGCTTCTGAAGGCGGTAGTGACTATGCGTCTTGTAGGTTTTCTATCATCCATTTCCGTGATTTGAGAAGTAGCGTTGTAGAATTTAGAAATAGACCAGACTAATACTTGGGATTCCCACACTTCTGAAGTAAAGATTTTGGAATAAATTGAAGGGGTTCGAACGTGTTTCGCTCGTTCTTTCATAATGATAATTTGAATGAAGTATATTTGGCGATAACGACATCAATTAGCCACATCATACATAGATGGGTGCACTGTGAAATCATTTGATAACAGTGTAATTACGTTATTGTCGTAACGTAGGCCTAGTCGGCTGTACATTCAAGGAAGAAACGTACGTCACATACAGCGGTGAATGTTGGTGCCTCAATAATTCTATCAGTTTACTGTACATCAGGACAGTTGCGTTGTGATCGCCGTAAACTGGAGCTGAATACCACATAAATTGGTTCAGAGATTTGTAAACTACGTCTAGAAACAACTATATATTTTACTTTATGCCTTTTTTGCGTTGGAGAACCTGGGTATAGTGCCTAGTTGTCAGATATAGTACCTACCTTTACATTGGTGTATTTTGCAAGTATCGATGCCCAGGATATCAATTAAGTCATCAAATGGTTGCAGGGTATCAGAAATCACATAAGCAAAGAGTACGTATTGGAACTTATAATAAGAAAAATACGAACGTAAAGCATCATATCTGCCCACGGGGTCGTTATCGACCCACAAATATATATCAATTGATTGCTAATAGTAAAATATATTGTATACAAGAATACACACTTTTACCTTCAAAACATACATCTCATTTAGTATGCTAACCATTTTATTTAGTAAAATGACATCATTTATGTAATAACAATTACATTTAAATGAACTCAGTCGCCAATTTTTGTCACAAAAAAAGAAATATAGACTTCAAGCACATTTGTCTCTTGAATTATTAATATATATTTATATGAACTTGTGCTGTGTTTCAAAATAGTTCGTCTATCTAACAAAATATAGCATTATAATCTAATTTAGTGTAACTGCACGCTATCAGTGTGCCCTAGAAGTCATAAAGGAATTTGGGGTCATTATCGACCCCGTGGGCATATATGGGTTAATCACGTAACGACGACGTTACGGTGTTATTAACACTAGTAACTAATCACGTCACGCTAATGACGTCACATTACCTGCGCGCCCCTCACGGGCACATAGAACACAGATACGTCATCGTTCCCGCCAGCCGCACTAGTTCGCGCACTTGTCGCTGTGCGCGCTACATTGATGGATCTGTACGCGTTTGATTGATTCACAAGTGAACTGTAACTTCGTTCGATTAAGTTATAGGTGGTTAATTTTATTGCCATTTCTTTGTAAACTCGGCGATTGCAATATTATTGCAATTTTGCTATCGAAAGTTCGTAATAATATGGTTTTTATATGCATAATTGTATCATTTCAATAAGGTTACTTTCGATATTCAGTGACATTTTTGTGTTAGAAAGTCATAACCATCACCCGAAAGCGAAAAGCTGTATTCAGAGACTAAAGTATTTTCACTAACTCCTTCTATTCCCAAACTCGATGGTCAAGAACAAACATCGCAAGTCATTTCTGGATTTACTATTTGATCGCTACTGTGTACTTTCGTCTGGGTCTGTAATTGTGAGTTGCAAATGACTAGTATTTAGTGGACTCCTCCAAGCTCGCCTATCGCAGAGGATCACAGAAAACAAACAGATCGTTTACTTCCTGCCCTTACTCATTACAGCTACAAGTGGCCCGATGGAGGGCTGGTCCGGAATGCGTCCCAACTTAATGGAGTGTGAGCGAAGGGCCGGATGCCGCACGGCGCAGTGCGGTGGGCTCCGGCGCGATATATACTTCAACTGTGAATTTGCCACGAACGACATGTTTTGTTCTTTAAATACGTATTTCAAGTGTAGACGACGATGATACTTTCAAAAATATATAATGTCAAATTCGTAAAAGTTTTTACTGGCTTGCCAATAAGTAAACTCGGCCAGCTTGGTAGCGTCTGCTGGCTATAAAGCCCTCAAAAAGACCTCTGGGGTTCCTAGTAAAATGTATTGGAATAAGTTATAGCTAAGCAGTTTGTGTAACTGTGTTCTATAGAATACAGAAATTTTCCTAAAGGAGTAATTATCAAATTTATAAGTAAATATTGCTATCTATTTCAAAAATATGTCCTGCTTTGGTTAAAACGTTCAAACGTTTAAACCAAAATAGATACCACAACATCCCAAATCAAATCCTAATGCCACTATCGGTATAAACTATGGAGCTATATTTACCGGTTAACATTGATTACGGTCGGATAAATTTTTGGATTTCAAAACTACCCGAACCAATTACAGAGCACAGCAAGCTTCGGGTTGAGGAAAATCACTTTGGTATTGAAAGCTTACAGGAAATAATTGGTTGTTGGGAGAATGCCCTGTAACCAAAAAACTAATTACTTTTTACAATGTTGTTGCGTATCATATAATTTTTATTTTTATTTTAGTGGTTTATCAAATATCACTGCTTGTTCACTCCTAATCAATCAATCAATTAACCTACTGCAGTCCACTGCTAGAGATAAGCCTCATCCGATCCTCCACCTTACATCTTTATGCTAGCCACATTTTCAGGTCATAACTCATAACTCATTTATTTGTAAGAATATTACATGTCAGTGTACATAATTTGTCAATTCACAGTAGGTAATTCATAAGTGGGATAATGTCTGTTTACAACCACATCTTAGCCGTCTATCTTGTTGGGGCGCGTCCCACATTCGGTTTGCCTATTCCTGGTCTCCACTTCTCCATAGTATAGTAGTTGCCGTGAAAAAAAAAGCCAAGTCAATATTTTCAGCGATAAAATGAATTTATAAGTTATTATTTAATTACTGTGCACATAGGCTTAGTCTATTTCGTTGTATTGCAAGAATGAGGTTAGAACATTATTAAATTACGAGTATTATATTAATGAAGTGGAAGAGGAAATGTAAACAAAAAATATTATTTGGAGCCATTTTCCAAAATGAATGTAACGAAAATTGTTATGTTTTCATTTCCTCCCAGAGATGACAGGAGGAGGAAAATGCTATTAAGTACAATTTTAACGGAAGGATGCAGAACCTGACGTCCTGAAGAAATGGAAATATGTAATTGTACGTAATAATATAAGTTTGGTTTGAACACGACGTTGTTTCCGTACTTTAAATTTTTTCGTAGTACTGTATCAGCAAAGTATTTTGGTTCCTTTAAATAGGGTGCTTAATTAATTTCGTTTTAAAATTGAAAGCCATAAACTCTCTGGGGAATCTAATGGCTCCCGTGTCAGATATCAATTCTACTCACAACACGTTGCCGAGTACGAGCCTAGCGGTTTCCTCAAGGTGTTTGAGTGTAGTAACACCATCACGAGCTCATTTGATATTAGTTTAAATATTGAATGAACCTCCTCTGAAGAGTATTACGTTGCGTTGCATATAGGTAAAAATTTGCCCCAAAAATTATAGGTATTATTAATATGTACTGTACTTAGTACTTTTTCATGTTCAAAAAAAAAACTAAAGTAAAATATTTCTATTTTGCGATTGTGAATAGAACGTAGTTTTAACGGTGTTGCCAACTTTATTTCTTTCGAATCCCTTATAATCTGCCCAGCATCGCTCACAATCTATAGCGAAGGACCATTTTTTGGGCTTGTGAGCTGTCAAACAGCCGCCATTGACGGGACCCAACTATATTAATCATTTGTTATCAAGCCTACAAGCTCACTTTCTCCACTCAAGCTATTTATTACTGTATTAAACAAATGGGAAAAGTTCGATGCGATCTATGGCTGTTTCAATTTTCGTAGGATCTCTCTGCCAATCTACCTATATGAAACTCGTTTTGTTTTCTTGAAGGTATTATTTTTGTTCTGTCTTTTTGTATCGGGTATTTTCCAGAGTGTCTGGGCTGATTTAAAGGGTAACTTAGACTTAGGTAACTTTTTATCTTTGTATTTTGATCTAGATATTTCACACTCAAAATTTTTTATTCATTTTGTACAGATCGTAATTAGCTATGCACAGCCAATAATTAAATGACCAAAGCAACACAGAATAATAAAATTTCAATACAGCCTGCACTTTCCAGATGTCATCCCTGATCGGATCTCGGACTACTGTCAGCGGGGATAAATATTTAGTCCAGAGTCCAAGTATTGGCGCAATGAAAGTTACTGCAAAGTTAGTTTTGTGTAGTTTGTGTCGCAGACCAAATTTGGGGTTCGCAACGAGCTACCGAATAGCTCCAGAGTACCGGATCTAATTGATTAATTGATCTCGTACTAGAACCAGGCACTATCGCCAGTCAAACAAGTTATTTTAACTCGGTGGAATCTATACTAAAATGACGATTGAATTCTACTTAATATTATAAAGTATGAACATATTAGAGGCAGTTTGAAAGTAGCACCGATCACGGAGAAGCTTCGAGGATGAAAGTAATATCGTAAGGAAGGCATTAACTATGGAAGTGGATGGCTACAAGGGGAGAGGAAGACCTAAAAGGAAGTGGATGGACTGTGTGGAAGATGATATGGTTAAGAAAGGAGTGAATGTTGAGATGACTGCCAATAGAGATGAATGGAAAAACACATGTTGTGCCGACCCCAAATAAACTTGGGATAAGGGTAGGAGGATGATGATTATAAAATATGAACGTGTATTAATATTTGGATATTATTTCGTTCCTCAATTATGCTCAAACGGCTGAACGTGTCTGGGTGAAGTAGGATAATACGGACAGGCGCAATAAAACCGCGTGGCGTCGATTTTGCTATAACATAGTAATTGCCAAGACGTCATAACGTGCAAGACGACGCGTGTTTATAGCAACGTCGACGTGCGCGATGCGCCGGCGCCGGCACGCAGCGCGGACGTGAACGTTTACGACGTCGTTGTTTGCTCATAAACTGTACTTATTGCATTGTTAAATTAAATCTGCACGTATCAAACCTTCACATGTGATGACGTCAGCTTTGTAATGTACAAGAATAATACGTATATTTTCACATCATACCATTCCGTCGTAGGTTTAAATGATAGCTTATTAGTGCAATAAGTTTAGTGGTCAAATGGATTTTGTTTCATCAAACTACGAGTATGAATATTAAATACATACATATGCCATGCCTTTTTCTATCGGAGTAAGTTGAGACAACAGCCCACAGGCTTCGTTACAAACTTTACAAGTTAGCTAATTAATTTATTATATTAAGTTGTAAGACCCCGATGTTAAGTCCCACCAGACAAGCGGCATCTATTCACGAGCATGACGCAGAACACGAGCTAACTACGGACCTTCTTATGTCTTCCACCATTGATTGTTTAGTGTAAGCAAAGTTTGAATGTCTAGCTTTATAACAAAATTTTAACGAAATTTTACATTCGGAAACTGCCAGTTTAATAAATTGTTTGTTCACAATATTGTTACAGAATCCACATAAACACTTCACTTAAAACATAAAGCTCTTCTGTTGTAACTCCATCGCTTCAGAATTAGAATGGACTAAAGCTGGAATGGAATCCACTCGGCTCCGTTTGTATGTTTACCATTCGACGATGAGCATTGCGAAGGTATTTCACGTTAACATTAAAAAGGTTTTCAGACACATCTGGGACAGTCGCGTTGAGACAATACGTACCTACGTAAGTCAATGGAGTACAACTTTGTCAGGCCTTGTCCTAGGTGAGCGACCAGTGCGTAAACGCTAAAAATCAAATGTTCGCTGTACATACATTGTGTCCTACGTGGTAGCGCTTATCTATTTGCGACGAACGCGACGAGACGCGTTTTTGATTTTTGCGCGACGAGACGCGTAAATGACAGAAGAAATGACAGATTACATTGGAAATAGAGGGCCTTCTCGTGATTTCGCATACGAAGTTTGGTGACATTAAAATCGGCTGCCCAAATTCAAAACCCAGTAAGTGTTTTTTAACAAATTTTACAGGAGAGCGTAAAAACATAAAACGGGCAAGCCTTTCAAAAGTATTGGGGTTAGAGTAATTAAGTGATATTTTTTGGATAGAGTACTAACCACTGACTACATAATGAGTAAAATATTTCGATAATAATGTATATTGCACGTTTTATACCCCTTACTAACTTTTAAAAAGTGGAAATCTCAAATTTTTTCTCTGTCCTGACCCGTTTCAAAACCTAGTATATGCATGTTTCGTAGAGGTAAAATAAAAAATATCAATTTCTGCATCAATCAAGTATTTTTATTGTTTAAATTAACATACAATTAGTTAGAAAAGTAAGAATATAATAGTGTGCGGGCGGCGGCGGTTGCAGGCGGTAAATGCGGTAATTCGCTCCAATTTCTCGCGTCGCGCCCAAGTTCTAAAACCTAGTAAGCCACATTCCCAATAACAAAACACAGTAAGTGCATGTGACTTCCTGAGTTTTGAAGTTGTAAATGCGAGTTGCTAGGTTTTTGATCTTGTTTTCTGAGAGTGAAAATGCACTTACTAGGTATTTAAAAGCAGGTGTCTTCACAAGTCGATGCGGTTCCATATGAAAGTTCGAAATATGGAAAAAAAGTGTTTTCGTAAAAAATGTCCCTTACTGGGTTTTGAATTTGGGCAGCCGAAATGTCATCTAACTTCTTATGCGAATCTACCGCCATCTATTGATGATATTCCGACAACTTCTGTTATTACACCATACATACCTATATTGTGCATATATAAATAATGTATTAATTATTACTTATGTTACGATATTTTAGAAAATAACTAACGTATATATATAAGGGTTTATTTATAACCAAATGAAGTAAATAAATCATTTATTTCAGACTTACTTAATGAATAAATATTTTATTTACACTTATTTATTAGTTAATAGGAGAAATTATTGAAGCATGATATAAAAAGCACAGAATATAGTCGCAAGGTACGACTATATTCTAGGTGCTTTTGCGTCAGAGGGAGCAAAATGTACCTTGCCCACATTAAGTTTAGGCTATGCCTAGTTTGGTCGATAGCATTTAATACCTCTCGTTCCCAAAAAAATATTCCATTTATAATCTACCTGATCTTCATCATCATACTCATTATTACAGACATGTTTTCCTGATTGTATCCGAGGCCAACGTGAACTTGGAGCTCAGGGTCCACCTTCTGGTCTTCCTTCTCCATTTCGCATGGAGTTAAAGACAAATGAGATACGATGTAAAAATGTACAAAAGAAAATGTCATTAAGGTCGAAAGTCATTTGCACTGTTTTTAGTGATGGAAGTTCTTGAAATATCACTATAAAAATATGCTTTTTGGCATCTATACGTAACCCTGATCACGGAAACCCTGAACAAATTCATATAAATTACTAAAAAAAAGTAAAAGTATAGTATAGTAGTTTCTTTGTAAGTATCCATATGGACTGACGTCTGCAATAAGTTATTTGAATTTGAATTACCCTTCTTGGCAGAAAGTAAAATCGGTTAAACTGACGAAACCTCTTGTTCGCTACACTCGTTTGAATTTCAAACAGATCAATAAATTTGTAAATATGTTGAAATATTGATTTATTTGGTATTATTTACATTTAAGCCAAAGATTCGGTTACTTTTCAGCAGCCATTTTGAAATGTAAATAATACCATTTGATATTATTTACAAGTGGCGAAAGAATCTGTTAAAAGTGGTTTTATTTCAATAAATAATATTTGCGTAGGTAAGACAGTGTCTTTTTCTTGGAGTAGGTTTAATTTTATGTACTAAAAAAATGTGCTAAACTACGAACGTCATGAAAATATGCTAAATTTGGCAATAAATATTCTGAGTTTAGCATTAAAAATTCTAAGTTGGTATCACTCGTCGCGTTCGTCGCGCTTACGCGCTTACGCTCACGTAGGACACAAAATTACGATACGCTTTGGTCGCATTTGACGCTTGTCGCTGAAACGCGTCTCGTCGCTTTCGTCGCCCACCTAGGACAACGGGTGACCCGTTGTCCTAGGTGGTTTAGTTGAAGAATAATCTATTTTGTTGGAACATTTCGATTTATATCGTTTGCTGTGGGATGTCCAGGTTGTCCGTGATGTTGAAGCCCCAATCTACGTTCTTTGTTTTGTGTAAACAACACTATGTTAACAATAAAGTAGATTCTCCACGACCATACTTCAGTCACACCATCTAATAAAACATTTTGATAGTTCCATTCATAATAGTTGTCGTAACAAAACTTTTGGTTTCTTGGCACTTGTGACGATAATTGTCACATAACTAACTAACGTCTGTGTAGGCTGGTAACCCAGCCATTTCGATAAATTTAAAACAGGACCATTTGAGAGCCAATTACAGACGTAATATCGTGTGTATACTTGTATGTTTGCGCAGGTTTTCCCCAGGGTAAGCATATTATGTCAAGCGTAATAAAATATGCCCTAAAGTTGCCATCCCCTTGGTTATTAAAGGTCGTGGCATAAAAAAGTTTATGAGCCTATCAGCTAAAATTAAGTTGTGAACGATTACATTAAATGCGAGTGTGGCGACCATTAGACCCGAGTGGCCGAGTGACCGAGTGGACGATAACCAAATGATACTTAGATGTCGGCAGTGTTGCCAGTCATAACTCACGAATTCGATGGAGTACGCCAAACTAAGTAAGCTACTTTTGTAAAATTAATATTCAAAAACTTGTTTTAGCTTTTTACAGAAATTAACGTTAATGCCACTGCTTCTGTAAACGAGTAGGCCTAAGTATATTTGTCTTTTATTCAGTAAAAAAGAAGAAAGGGAAAAATTATAGACAAGGGATAATGCACTTTAAAAAATATTGCTATAAGCAGTCAACTCATACTTGATGACAACCTACATGACTTATCCAGAAGGCGCTTCTTTCCTAGTTAGGAACTTTGTCAGTTGCGTACGGAACCCTCGGTGCATAAGTCCAACACACTCGTTGACTGTTTTTCTTACAAAAATATCAGTAATTTAACTGCATAAATAAATATACGATAATTTTTCTTCAAGATTATAATGATAAAAGCTAAGGTACATTTGCAGGCAACACACCTTTGAAACACTGGTATCGTAAATGTAACACTGTTTTCTCGAGAACTTAACAGTACCAGCTTGTTCAGACTGCCATTTAAGTGACGCATTACTAGGTATCAGGCCGTCCGCGTCAGTCTCAAGCCACTAAGTACGTCATCAAGCGCGGCCGCGGCGAGCGGCTCAACGTGCCAACTATGACGTAGTGCGCGTCGAGCGCGCGACTGATGGCGCCGTATCCATCACGTCGACGATTCGTCGCCTATCGCGCTTCCTGTGAAGGTGTGCTAAGCCGCCGAGCCCAGCGGGGCCTTCTATGTATAGCAAAAAGGTAACAGTGATCGGGTACCTAAGCATTTGGTTTTTAGTTCTGTTGATCTTCATACGATCAGCTGTTTGAAAATAAGTCTATTTTTTATTACTAACTAATAATATTTCAAGTTTTAAACCAACTTTTTGTATTGTAATGAAAATGCAGCTAAAATTCTAAATAAATAATACCATCTAACTCATAAAGCTATTAGAAATGAGAAATGCTTGTTAATATAAACATAACTAACTTTATTGTATAGTTTAAAATAAATAAAAGTTTTAAATTATTACAAAAGTTTTTTAATTATAAAACTTGTGAAGAGTTGAAAAATATATTGTAATGGCGTGAGGTTAAAAGTTTAGTAACGCAGGGTCCAAGAGTTCGTTCATCCCCATCCCCAGAATTTCTAAAGAAGAGAAATCAATGCACTCCCTACACGAGATTAGCTGGAAGGGTTAGAACTCTTTTCATAAAATAAAGTTCAGAATAGATAAAAGTATAGAATCTCCAGCTTCCCTATACCTAGTAAGTGCATAGTTCAACAAACGCTTGTGTTCACATAGTGCACACTTATCCAATTCTCACTAATTACGATGACACAAAGTTCATTGTAAGTCGTTTTAGGTGTAACACGTTTTGCTTTGAAGGGGGTTTACGTGAGCACCGGGTAAGTACAGGCGTATGTTAGAGGCACATCGCAACTTCGATACTATCGATAGTGAATGTGTTCACTCCATCACAAAAAGAGGCCTCGCCCCAAGTTACATTACTAATATTTCCCAACACGGGGCAGGCCCCGCGAGGAACGTAAATAATATAAGTAATTAGTGCGCTAATTGTACCGGAGCTACCTCGTATTGCGAACACGCGCGTACGTGCTGTACACCGTAGACGCCGCATGCCGCGCACGGCGCATGACGTCTTTCGTAATGATAAGTGGCCAGTTATATGGACGTATAAATAAATACTTCATGGAAACCAGTTACGTAGACGTATTAAAAAAGCCTTCAAGGAAACCGGTTACGAAACTCCGGTTTCCTAGACTAGACGTTACACTTATTTATATAAAGAAAGAATCTTCTCTTATTAGCTGGTGAAGTTGATATTCAGGACCGTCTAATGTGATACTAAATGTTATATTTTCTTAAACTAACCTTTTCTGAACATAATTTTTAAGCATACTCAGTGAGCACCCATCTCAAGAATGGCGCAAACTTCATTGAATTTCTCTTATAATTGATTTTCAATTCAGGCATCACGTGCAACTAATTTATCAAGCGAGTGAAGCTGCGGGCAATAGTAAACGTAATTATAACTATTCGTACAACGAACATGGTGTATACCATGATATTGATATAGGCCATCGATCTCCGCACGTCGACACTTACGTTAATATCATACAACACGTGTGCGTGGGAACGGTGTTGTTGATGTACTTACCGATATCATATCGACGTAAACAACTTTAGGAAATAATTTTCCTTACCTTGATTATTTTGTTTTCCGTATCGAAAATGAGAAGTACATATAGTATCTATTCCGTGACATTATCTAATCAATTTTTTATGCATACATGTGTGCGTCTAGTTTAGAAAGTGTGATGCGTCCGTGCTACGAGCAGCAATCGTAGACGTTCCCGTAGCCATTGCTATAGCTAATGTCGTAGCCGTAGCCATTGCCGTAGATACAGTCGTAGACGTCACCGTAGCCTTTGAAAAAAATGTCGAATGTATTTTAATGAGTGCAATGTTCAATGTGTAACTTTCACAGTGCGTTCAATTTAATGACTGTGACCTTCAGATGTTTTTCGATTGAACTATCTATTAGATATTCAGTAATTTTCTTTCGCTACGTCTGTATTAATATTACGAGTATAATGTACAAAATATGCTATCTTAGCCCTAGTATCTTAGATCAAGCCTATTTCACTGTCACACCTACTGATTAACAAGTGCATTCCCTCCCAGGGTTGGAGGGTCCAGCGGCAGTGGCTTACGTAAAAGCCAACATAAGTCAAAGAGAAAGAGAGCGAATCCTGGGTTTAAACTGCATAGTTCTGGATACCTGTAAGTAAAACGACATTCGGTAGTGTAATCAATGTATCTAGTGGGGCGTAGTGGGGCGTCTAGTGGTAGTACCTTTCAGGCTTCGCCAGCCGACCCTCTTTCTTTCGAGGGTGGTGAAGTCACACTGGTCCGCAGATGTTCTACAAATCTCTCACCAGTGGCTCCAAGTAGCTGTTGTACACGCAGCGGCCACGCCCTGGTAAACCACGTCGGCTCGTGGGCTAAACCTGGTGTAGGGGAATCTGCACACTTCGGTGGACAGATCTAGACGCGGATGCTTCCTGCGTAGTGTACGAAGACTGGCTTGGTGAAGAAGGCAATCCACAGCAGATATGCAAGGAATGTTGGCGGATTCAGCAAGTTAGCAAGGCCATGTGGAGGGCTAAGGGCAACAGTAGAGGTCAATAGCGACTGTTGGCCAGAAACTGCATCTGACCCTTTCTCTGATTGTAGCAGTTCTCTGTTCCATCGGATTCAAGGAGGGAAGGACGAGAGAGTGCATCTGCGACAAGCGCACACGCTTATGCACTATAATATATCCCGCGCAGATGACTGCAGCTTTTGACATATGGCTCACCGAGATAAAAGTCCTATGGCGATGGACAGATGGTAGAGAGGTCGGGTCGTGATGCGCACCCGGCTTTGTCTGATGTCTGCACATGGGCGACTTAGAGAGAGTGGTCGTTCCTGCGCTGCATCTGGGGCAACAGCATGGGTTGGGCAGCACTCTAAGTGACGAAGCAGCCCTGTTTAGGGAGGCACTGCTTCCCTCGCTCAGCCGAGGAGGGGACTAGAAAAGGTGTCCTAAACAAATGCTTGCCCCGTAATGATTGGGAGGTAGTAACCACGGCTGCCTATGCATCCCATATTTCGTGGTCGACGCTACAAGAAAAATAATAAAACACCCATGATGACATTTGGTGCGTGGAATGTGCGCACACTTCTTGATCGAGACGCAAACCTATGTCCGGAAAGAAAAACCGCTATCGTAGCTCGAGAACTGCGCCGCTACAATGTAGACATAGCGGCACTCAGTGAGACCCACTTGGCGGACGAGGGAGAGCTTGTGGAGGATGGCGGTGGCTATAAATTCTTCTGGAAGGGAACGCCGGAAACTGAACCTAGACGCTCTGGTGTTGGATTCGCAATTAAAACCCAGATAGCCAATAGACTTGAAGAATGTCCAAAATCCACATCAGACCGTATCATATCATTGCGTCTACATCTGAACAATGACAATTGTATTAACCTTATCAGCGTATATGCGCCAACGATGAATACGGATGACGATACAAAAGGAAATTTTTTTTTTTTTTTTTTTTTTTTTTTTTTTTTTTTTTTTTATGAAGAGCTCACGCAGACACTTGCAAAAATCCGCCCAAGCGAGCAAGTATTATTGCTAGGCGATTTCAATGCGAGGGTTGGCTGTGACAGTGAAGCATGGCCGAAGGTTTTGGGCAGGCATGGTATCGGAAAAATGAATAGCAACGGCCAGCTGCTGCTTGACCTTTGCTCACAGTTTAATCTTGCCATTACGAACACGCTCTTCCGTCTACCAACTAAATACAAGACTACCTGGATGCATCCGAGATCGAAACATTGGCACCTTATAGACTACGCGATTGTTAGGCGGAAGGACATCTCCCAGGTGCAGATCACCCGCGTTATGCGTGGTGCAGACTGCTGGACAGATCATCGGCTTGTTATCACTAAACTGAAAATCCGACTGCATCCCCCACGTAGATCATGTAGAGCTAAACCGACAGGCTTCAATGTCGAGAAGTTGGAAGCCCTTGACACGCGGAAACAATATGCCCAACATTTAAGCGATGAAATTCAAATGCTTAATCTAGATGACGGTGAGCTTGCCACTAATTGGAGCGCTCTTTCCTCTCGAATAATCGAGGCTGGCACTAAGAGTTTGGGTCTTAAGAAACGTGTTAACGAAGACTGGTTTGATGATAACGACCAGAAATTAGCGGAAGCACTACAAGAACATCGTGCTCTCTTAAAGAAACAAAGCAATCGTCACCGTGACCAGAATCTGTCGGACAGGATCAAGCAGAGTGGATCTGAATTAAGAAAGATGACAAGGGAGATAAAAAATGAGTGGTGGATGCAAAAAGCTAAATACCTGCAGTGGCTCTCTGATACGAAGCAAATGGGAGTATTCTACGGGGAAGTGAGAAAAATCATAGGAACGTCACATATGAGCACAGTTCCTCTACATACACGTGACGGCTTACACCGTCTTACCTCAAAGGAAGACGTTCTCAGGCGTTGGGCTGAACACTACAGCGAACTGCTTAATGTCGATCGATCAGCAGATCTTCAATATATAGAGACTATCCCGCAACTTCCTCAAATACCAGAGCTTGATGAGCCCCCTACTCTACAAGAAGTTGTTGCAGCCATCAAAGGACTTCAAAACAAAAAGGCGGTTGGCATTGACATTATCCCCGGTGAATTGCTGAAGTACGGAGGAGGACAACTTCATACTGCGATATGGAAGCTTTTCGTACAGATGTGGCGCGAAGAGCAGGTTCCATCTGAGTTCAAGATCTCTAGTATCTGTTCACTGTACAAGAACAAAGGTGACAGATCCGACTGCAATTCATATCGCGGTATTTCTCTTCTTTCTACATCCGGAAAAGTATTTGCTAGGGTTCTCCTAAACCGCCTTATTCCAGTGTCTGAGGCATTACTGCCGGAGACCCAATTTGGTTTCCGTCCAGAAAGAGGGACAGGCGAGGCTATCTTCTCTGTTCGTCAACTTCAAGAAAAGAGTCGTGAACAAGATCAACCAATGTTCCTGTGTTTTGTTGATCTGGAAAAGGCCTTCGATAGCATTCCCCGCGAGGCCATGTGGAGGATTCTAACCAGGATGGGGTGCCCTGACAAGTTCATACGGATGATACGTCTTCTTCATGACGGCATGACATGCTGTATATCAGTAAACGGCGAACAAACGGAGTTTTTTCCCGTCACCTGCGGCGTCAAACAAGGATGTGTGCTTGCGCCCACACTGTTTGCTCTTTACTTCGCCGTAGTTGTCAGTGATGCCATAGTGAATATCCCAGAGGGCATCCGTATACGCTTCCGCACTGATGGCAAACTTTTCAACCTAAGCAGGCTTAAGGCGCGTACCAAAGTTTCCTGTGACAGAATTGCGGAAATAATGTACGCGGACGACTTATGTTTTATGGCGGAATCCCCAACGTCTCTACAAAGACTGATGACTGGTCTTGACGAGGCATGCAGAAAATTCGGTCTCAAGATCAGCGTGATCAAAACCGAAGTAATGTCTGTTGGAGCGCAACCGAACGACCCACTCCAAATATGTCTCGGTCAGGATGTTCTGAAAAATGTGAAGAAGTTTAAGTACTTGGGAAGTGCCATAACATCCAAATGTGACTTAGATCCTGAAATCAACGCCAGGATTGGTGCAGCTGCTGCAGCCTTTGGCAGACTTAGACCCAAAGTTTTCCGGTCGCACGATGTTAAGTTGGCAACTAAGATCTCTGTGTATATGGCCATAGTAATACCGAACCTCCTCTACTCGTCAGAAACATGGTGTCTCTATCGGAAGCAAATTCGCTGCCTTGATAGATTCCACATGCAGTGCCTGCGTGACATCATGAACATCCACTGGTCTGACCACGTGAGAAACACAGAGGTTTTACGCCGTGCTGACATAGACGGAATAGAGGCATACATTATGCGAAGACAATTACGTTGGTGCGGACACATCTCCCGCATGCCGGATACAAGGGTTGCGAAACGTATCTTTTACTGCGAGCTTCAAGAGGGCAAGCGCAAGCGAGGCGGACAGCTTCTGCGGTATAAGGACGTTTTGAAGAGGCACATGAAGCGGTGCGAGCTGGATCACTTGCAGTGGGAGGCGCAGGCTGAGGATCGCCAAAAATGGAGGCAGCTGATCAAGCAAAGCGTAACCTCCTTTGAAGACACAAGGAAAATTGACCTTGATACTAAACGAGACGAGATAAAAGCCCGACCACCTGCGGCTATTAACTATAATTACAGAGGCGGTGTCCTGACGTGCCCCAAGTGCGATCGCATGTTTCGTGCGAAGATTGGCTACATCAGCCATATCCGGGCGCACGAGAGGGCGGAGCAGAGGGGTGCCTGCAGCTGAGCCATGCTGTATAGCTGTGGTCGCTGTAGCCGAAAGCGGCTAGGACCATCATCATCATAGTAGAAACAATTCTCGCACACTTTAGACGATATAAGTCGGTGGGTAGGTTGTAAATTCCCGCCAGGAGTTCCTCGAAGCAGCCGCCGGGTGGCGCCACTTACCATCCATCGCGCTCCGAGTGGCGCGTTAGTCACGCGCGCTGCCGCGCCCGACGCCGCGCGCCAAGTGGCTCGCGCGGCAATAACTTTGACGTCGGTCGTTAACTTATCGAGATATGGCCGCTCTTTGTCTGCGAGCATACCTGCCACATCCCACTTAACCGTTCTTATACTATTTAAGTTGTAAGTACCATGGAACATTCTTCCGAAACTTAAACGACGTTACATTTAGGTACCATGAAGTTACTTCGGATTTATTTTGGTTCGGATTAGGAAGAATTTATTGTCACGTTTCCGGTCTAAAACTTATTTCTATTCTAACTGGGAAAAGTACGGCTTTGTCACCTAAAACTATCTGGTATTCAAATAAAATAAAGTAACAAACTAGGTTGGAAGCAGAAGCTGCGATGGTGAAACACGCTCAACTTTTTTTGACGCGAATGGCATTCATTTGTAGCGTGGATTAGATGTGACATGACAAATTCAAGGGTCTGCTTGTAACACTGTGACGGACCGGAGACCCGGCCGGTACTCTCCCTTCCTATTCAACTCGGCAATCTACTTATTAATTTCAGTATAGGTATTTATTCTATTCAATTCAATTCAAAATTATATAGTTTCGATGTTCCACCACCGTGTGTTAAAAAGTCTTGTGGATAACTTTATACTTCAAGACATGGAACGACCACTTTCATAACCAAGATTTTATCGTTTTAATAATTCGTACAACTAAACTGAGTTCTCACATAACAGTTGTAAGTAGTTATATCGTTAGAGAAACCGATTATTATTTATTCCACAACCGTGGCGTGGCTACTGCAAAGCCACCGGAACATCAGGTGTAAGGTACAAATGACACACGGTCAACCGCAATATAATCCGTTCACTTTCAGTTTTGTTGTGCAACTTTATAACAATTTACATTTTGCGAAATTAAAAAACAACTTTCAGGTAAATTCTATATTTTGGAATTTCGGCTTTACGCGAATTCAACTGTAGTGAATGTGGAATACATGAGTATCAACTTTTACATAATTTATATCGAAACCAAACTTCATTGCGTAATTACTTTGTCCGGGTTCCATGAAATAGTGAACGTTTTAATATTAATTGTGATTGTAATAATTAATTGTTAGCCGCCATACCGCATACACTACTCACGGGTGTTCATGTATTAATTTCCTCATTAAATTGATTAACAGCGGGGTAAGTTTTTATGATGGTGCTTGTATGGGCGTCACGGTACAACGTGTCACGCACTTACATTATATAATATACATGAACATTACATGCAGAGCTAGCTGTGGCTCTGGGCAGCAGTAGAATACTCGAAGGTAAACAAGGTAAGGCAAAACATTTTAATTATGAAGGGTGATTCGAGTTTTCCTGTTGGCCGATCTCGATCGTTTTTGATCCACCACGAAAAACAAAATATTTAATATCGATTCACTACAATCGTGGCATACCTACATCTCTTTTCTAACTGGTTTAATTATTTCAGAGAATACCTCTACCTTATTCGATATTGCGGCCAAGTCGCTATACCTACTTAGTACAAAAGATAACAAATTGAATCAGACGGCTCGTGGCGAAAGTCCATTCTAAATTAATTTGTAAGCCTAAGACTTACAAAAAGCCTCAGGCTGTGGGATCAGGAAACTGTAAAACGTGACGGGAATATTGTGGAACGAACACAATACTGTACAATGAATTTACTATAAACTTTAATTGGAAAAATAACAATCGCAACAGGATCTTACAATTCATAAGCATTTTTACAAGAAAACAACTTAACCCCAATGTCAATCTTCATTATTCGAACGAACCAGACGTATTTGAGTACTTCAGTTCGGCCAGAGTCTCCAGACGCCTCGGCCGCGGGCGCAACTCCCGCGAGTGCTGACTGTCTGAAATTAACAATAAACATATTTGATTTCCCTTTTCTCTCATTTTTATGTACGGTTCGTGAATAAATTGTATAGGTACAATAACAAAAACAACTTATATAAAGCTATATAGGTATCTAATAACAAAACTAAAGATTTAGTTTGATTAAACGCGTTAGATAAAAGATAAACATGATTGTTATATGTAACAATTAGGAGTATGTAAGCCTAGAGCACTCCGCTAAGGCGAGCTTCTCTAGTAGATTACAATTCCTTACCGGTCACTTGTATAAGAGGCCCGGACTGCGGAGCCGCAAGCACTCGGCCTGGCCACTCCGAGCCGCTAATTACAAGTTGGCTAATGTTAGCGGTGACTCTGCGTCGCGCGCTAGGCTACACTTCTATGTGAGAACAAAACCCTTATACGCGTGCACTCCATGTGAAGCTAATAGAACTTTGTCGTTTCTTTCAAACATGTCTATCACGCCTTCGATTACAAAAGTGCATCCAAATTGTCAAAATGATCACAGGTTTATGAATCGATAAGGCTTATAAGGATAAGGATAAGGAAGCGTCGGTAGCTTAGTGGTTAAGGAGTCGGCCTTACGATCGAGAGATTCTGGCCATTACACTACCGACGTGAACCCACTCCTAGCACAAGCAATTTAGCTTAGTTAGAGGGGTTAACGGGAATATTAGTAATTTCGGTTGCTAATATTCTTTCTAAAAAAAAAAATATAGTATTTGTAATCATATCATGAGTTTATTTACCGATTTAACATTTAAACTATTTGATATATTATCAATTTATTATTAGATGATATCTTGATGATATCTTATATCTATGATATCTTTGTTTTTTTTTAAACAGAAAATAAATAACTATATGTATTTACTGAAGTCCGCGAGCCCGTGTGGTTTAACAACAGTGGATGAAACTTCTATGACAGAAAAAAAAAACAGTCTGATCTGCCTACCACCTTCGTAATCCACAGAACAGAGTCAGAAGGCAGCCTAGCCTGGCGCAGAGAGGCATGCGAGGAGGCATGTACCACTAACAATGTTCGGGGCTCCGGGGGCGGAGGCGCGTATTGTGGCGACTGCTCGCGCCGCCAGACCTTTCGCTTTGTTATGTTAATTTGCAGATCTGTCCACCATTCACTATAAGAAGTCTGAGCGGTATTTTATACTCGCCCGAGTGGGAGCGATCCTTTTCATAATAATGTGGAGTGACGTCAGAGAAGGGTTTAGTTTGTTGTAATATTTGGATCTACCTACGTACTGTAAAATATTAGGGTTAGCAGAGGATGTTTTTTTCTCTATTGTCCGTATATTTATCTGAATATAACATTCCACTCTGCAAATAATTTATACTATATCAAGATCTTTTAGTTTATGTAGTTCAATATCTTTGTCGTTATAATTTAATTTGTTAAACGTGGCGTTTTTTAAGGTTAAATAGTTCACTATTAGCTATAACTATTATAATATAGTTGTTCGCTAATCAGTTGGCGCTAGCGTCTTTACTTTTGTTTTCACTGTGTAGATGAAAACGCAAGAGTGACATCTCTATTGATAGGCCCCAGTACTCACGTAATATAATAAAAAGGAAATACACAATACAATAACAAGGCCGGTATTTGATCAACTTGTACATTGACGCCGCATTCAGGGGTGGTATTCAAGGAAAATAAATATATTTTCGGCAAAAGCAATTGGCCTATTTTCGCCTATGGTGCGGTGTGGATCAACTACATCATAACCGTGATCGATCACGGCGATGAATGTGCGATGTATCATGTCCCGGGGTGAATGCGGGAATGCCGCCGGTGGGCGCCCCCGGCAACAGCCAGCTGATTAGTTTACGTTTGTCACTATATATAATATATATTAGGATAAGGAAGGTTATTATGTTTGTGTGATTAGTAGCAGAACTTTAGCAAGTGACAACTGCGCGCTCAGGGCTTGAGATAATAATTCACGGTTGACTTATATTGTTGTTGTTTCTTGTATTAAGTACCTACTGTGTGTGCCCTGTGGCGACAACGTTCTACAGCTATGTATTAGTATGTCAAACGGTTTGGCTTAGTGTAGCATCACATTATTTAGAACCAGCAGACAGTTAAAACGCTCTTGACGATCATCATAAACTAAATTCACTCAGCCACCTTTTAGGTTCGCCGTAGTCAGGTATCAAATATATACATTGTATAGTCGAAGTGTAGTAATACAATGTCTATTATTAGAATTACTTTACGTGTGTTTTAAAGTGTCAAAATTCCCAATCCAACTATAAATTATTGCTTGCATGAAAAATAGGATAACCTTCGCATCGCGCAGTAAGCACGAACTGTTAACCGCCTACCTCACAAGGTCACGTTCACCAGCACACGAGCTGCGGATGGCACTTGACTGATCTAGATAGATGTCGCACCGGCCGCTGAATAATCTGAAATCTAATCGCAACTTAACCTCTTTACAAGAGCTTTGGCACAAGGGCGTTATTGTCACGATTGGGGCGAACGTTCACTCGGCTATGCGCTCTTGAAATAACAGGAGGCACTCAGACGTCTTAAAACCTTCACGTGAGTTCTCTCTCACTGGACGCGCATCCACCAAGATTTTTTTAGTCTGTACCACACTTCGCAAAATAGAAGTTTGGGATTTGAAAGTATGTATATGGAACACGTCGGAAGACTGGACGCCAAGTGCATATGCGACAATACAGCCACCATCCTGACACCACATTTACCTACAGGCTAGTTGTTATAGGGAGGAGGCATTACCGCTAAGCTACGGCCGGTCGTCAGACATCGTTAGCTTCCTCTTTACTTTCCTTACCTTCTTTATTTTACATAAGTTACATTTCATTTAGGTCATTGTCTTGTTTATATTTTGTTTGACAACTTTGACATTTTGACATTCAAACAGTAATCAAAACTGCGTTCCATGTTCGCAAATTAAATGACACTGATATATTAAGCATTACTTGCATCATGAATATGAGTCTTTTAGTCCAATATGTGTTAATTTGCTTTTGTTTTGTGAACGGATTATTATGTTTGTTGCCTAGCTCATATTAATCAATGCATGGTAACTGACATGGTAATTACTATAAAGTGTTTTTTTCTTTTTGCAGTTATTTTTCTGTTGTATTGTTGTAAAAATTTGTTTATCCTTATTTGTAACACAGGACTGGCGGGTGAACAGTGAGTGGATTTACTAAATAACTTTCCTATTCCAACTACAGTAGAGTCCGTTTATAATGACATCGAATGGAATTGACAAACACGTCATAATAAGCGGACGTCATACAAAGCGTTATGTGAAATGACAAACCTTTTTTATGTAAATATGTATGTATTTAAGTACATATTATAATACAGAAACATAGTAATTACATATGTATACGTACATATTAAATCAAAATGAAAATTGCACGTGCCACTCATATTCGCTGCTACCATGACAGTTATTCTTTCGACAACTTACCTCCACTACAATTTTCACCTTTAAATTTTAAAGTTTTATCCGGCATTAATTTGTAAAAAAGTCCAGTTTCATCAGCATTAAATATCTCATCATCAGAAAATTGTCTTCGTAAATTCGGCCACACAGATATCAACCAGTTTGTTGTTGAATTTTGATCAACAGACGAAGATTCACCGACAATTTTTCCCGCCACAATGTTATATCGAACTTTAAAACGACTGATCAATCATGTCGGTCATTATAACCGGACATAATTTATTAAAAATGGGTCATAATAAGCGACATGTCACTGTAAGGGAAGTCATTATATCCGACTTTTTTATAAAGAATTTTATATGAAAACCAAACTTCGTAGTGCAATTCGTCATAATAACCGGTTGGTCAATATAGGCGGAGTCATAATAAACGGATTCTACTGTATAAACTTATAGATACCGTTTAGCTATATATACACATATTGTCAGGTACAACTACACACACTGATGAATGACTTAGACAGTGATGATAGTTTTTTCTCCGCTAGTAGTCTCAACGACAGCTTTGTGAGTATACCATCTGTGTCACTCGAGGATACTCTTCGGTCACAGTTTTCGGATGTCCCCAGGCATTTTAATGTAGTCCATATAAATGCTCAGAGTATTCCTGCTCATTTCCCGGATATGCTGGTTAACCTTGTTCACAAAAATATTCATGCTATTCTTGTTTCCGAATCTTGGCTAAAACCTTGCCTACCATCTACTTCTTACACACTTCCGGGTTTCCAGCTCATTAGGAATGATCGAGTGCCTGCTGGCGGTGGTGGTGTGGCTATATATCTACGTTCTCAAATTCGTTATACAGTCATCAGTATGTCGCCACAGCCGACACCGTCCGATGCGGGCGAGCATCTTTTCCTGGAGCTGGAACTGAACTACTCTAAAGTTCTACTTGGTGTTTACTATTCTTCATCGTCAAAAATAAACTATTTTACTTCTTTCGAACATCTGTTAGATACCCACTTACCATCCTACGAGCATGCGATAATAATGGGAGATTTTAATACTTGCTTGGTAAAACCAGGGCCATATATTGCGCGTGCTACGTCTCTTCGCCAAACTATTCAATCTTCTAACTTATCTATCCTCTCTCTGAACACTACACACCATTTCCCCAACTGTGCCCCTGGTCTTCTTGATCTCATTCTAGTTTCTTCACCTACTCATGTCGCAAAACATGGTCAATGTTCTGCTGATATGTTTTCTTACCACGATCTTATCTACCTTTCTTACATGATACGGCCTCCCAAAGAAAAACCCAAAATTATTATGCAGCGCAGTTTTGGCGGCATTGTACTTGAAAAGCTTCGTGAGGACGCCAACAATATTGACTGGAACCCTCTGCTATCTTCCAATTGTATAGATGCCAAAGTTAATATTCTGACCGACAAAATAATAGGGCTTTACGATGTGCATGCACCAATCCGTGCCATCAGAATTAAGCATATGCCAGCGCCTTGGCTTACACCTGATATTAAAGAACTAATGTCGAAAAAAGCTGCAGCTAAGGCAAGGTACAAAATCAAACCTACCCAAAGTAATTTGGAAAAGTATGTGTCCCTTAGAAATAGATGCAACAGGGTGTGTAGGAATGCACAACGCCAACATATCCATACCTCGGTTGAAAGCGGGGATCCAGCAAAAGTCTGGAAATTTCTTAATACATTGGGAGTTGGAAAGTCACGTCAAGACTCAATTCCGAAAAATTTAAACTTAGATGCACTAAATGTACATTTCTCGACTTCGTCCAATTTTAATGGAACCACTAAAACCAATACACTGCAATATCTTTCATCGATTCCAACTCCTGATCATCCACCTTTCTTCTTCGACCAATTGTCCGCTTGTGATGTTAAGAAGAGCATTCTGTCAATTGCATCCAATGCTGTCGGTAGCGATGCCGTTAGCCGAAATATGATTGTGCCAATTCTAGACCAAATTCTTCCTATCCTATGTCACGTCTTTAACTACTCCATTTCTTCTACTATATTCCCATCCTCATGGAAAAGTGCCCAAATAATTCCTTTGCCTAAGAAATCTAAGCCATGTTCCTTCTCGGACTATCGTCCTATATCTATCCTTCCTTTTCTTTCTAAAGCTCTAGAGCGTCTCATTCACTCGCAACTCAGCTCCTTTCTTAATAAGAATGCGCTACTAAACCCCCTGCAATCTGGCTTCCGTCCTGGGCATAGTACTTCGACAGCATTGGTTAATATCACGGAAGACATAAGACTGGGCATGGATAGTGGAAATCTCACGCTACTATCCCTACTTGATTTTAGCAACGCTTTCAATACTGTAGATTTCGACATCCTGCTTGGAATACTCGGCTCTATTAACATATCTCCAACGGCTATTAGGTGGTTTCGTAGTTACCTGTTTGGACGCCGGCAACGTATTCGCGTCGAAGAAACAAGCTCTTCCTGGTGCAATACGACCGCTGGTGTACCGCAGGGTGGCGTTCTTTCTCCGTTACTTTTCGCAATCTTTATAAATACAATCTCCGAAAAATTACTTTCATCCTACCACCTTTATGCTGATGACCTGCAAATTTACACCCAAGCTCCTCCAAAAAACTTGTCCGATGCATGTACGGTGCTCAATATGGACTTGGATAAGATATGTGAATGGAGCAAGAAACATGGACTCACCCTAAACTCATCCAAGACTCAAGTAATTGTTATTGGTAGTCAAAGGCTAATTTCAAAAATAGACTGGACCCAGCTTCCACAGATTAATATGGGTGGAGCAGTCGTGCCGATTAGCGATAGTGTCAGGAATTTAGGCATATATATGGATAAATCATTTTCATGGAATATCCAATTACAGGAAACCAGTCGAAAACTCTTCGCCTCAGCGGGTGCCTTGCGAAGGCTCCGTAACTTCCTTCCAATTGCCACTAAGACTGCGCTCGCACAATCGCTTCTTCTTCCTGTTCTTGATTACGCCGATGTCAGCTATCCCGATCTCACAGAGGAGCAACTAGATAAACTTGAGCGACTTCAAAACTTCTGCATACGATTCATATTTGGTCTTCGCAAGTATGATCACATTTCAGATTTTCGTAAACAACTCAAGTGGCTCCCAATTCGGCTTCGCAGGAATGCCCATATTCTAACATTGTTGTATAATGTTCTGTTCAGTCCCACCACTCCCTCTTATCTCAAAGAACGATTCCAGTTCCTTCATGACACACATGCGAGATGCCTGAGGTCATCCGAGAATATGAGGCTGAGAATGCCAGTGCATTCCACTGCATTTGTCGACAAGTCGTTTACTGTCAAGGCTGTGCGATTATGGAATGCACTGCCATTGAACATCAGACGGGCAAAAACGCTCAGCATCTTTAAAAAAATGGTAAAAGACCACTACTTGTCATTATGAGAACTAGCAATTATATACGCAATCTTTATTTTCCTTTTGTATACTTAAGTTTGTTCCTAATGATTATTTCATTTACTTGTATCCATCCCGTATCTATTTATGTGTTATATGTTATTTTTCTATTTATGTGTGTCCTATATTCATTTGATTTACGTTAGTTGTGCTTTGTTTCCTCTCTTTCTTTTCTATCAATACATCTTATATCTAATTTATATGATAACTACACCATTATCTTTTGTGTTGTCTCATCACTTTCCATCCCAAGGTTGCCTGGAAGAGATCGCTTCCAGCGATAAGGCCGCCCATTGTACATTAAACTGTATACATGATACCTACTTGTCTCTATTGTAAATTTATTGGTGTACAATAAAGTATTATCTATCTATCTATCTATCTAAAACGCCCCTGGTTCGGTATACGCTGTTCAAGTTAACAGTATAAGGAAATATGCAAGCTGGTTAAGCTCTTGTACGATGGTAGTACCTGATCGTTTGCGCACATTTGTTTCGTGAACATTGGAGTAGATTCAACTTAGCGTGTCTGTGATACTAACTTGCATTTTTGTTTTCTTACGATGGTAACAAGGGAATATAACAATGAAAGTCATTAACTTGTTGCTAAGCACTTCTTCATCCTAGCGTTAATTCCCAGTCGCATCCGAAGCTTTTCACCTCGGAGTCTGGGGTCCGCTTTACCAGTCCTTGCTGCGAATTTGGCTAGACCTTGATATTTTCTGTGAAGCGACTGCCATCTGACCTCCACAACCCAATGGTGACATTAGGCGATATCGAAGCATTGCAGTTAGAACGTTTGTTGTTGAACTTTTTAGGGCTCCAACTACCCGTAACGACTGCCAGATGTTCGTATGGTAACCGGGACCGACGCCGACGGCTCAACGTGCTCTGGAGGCACGACCCGACCAATGCAAATACCCATATTCATGCATAGGTATATTTCCACTAAGCGGGGATCGAACTCGCGTCCCCTGCGTAGTGTTAAACTCCGATACGAATAAAAGGGACCACTAAGAAGCCGCAATGAATTACGCGCATGTATGGCAGTTGGCTACAGTGTGGACTATGGGGTCGGCTACGGAATCATACCTTTAGTTAAAATTATTTTTTTGTTGTGTTCGTAATTGGTAGGCCAGGTATGAACCGCTAATTGATCAAAATAATTTTTAAATCAACTTTGTATAGCTTATAACTTATAACATAGTTTCAAGAATAGGCATAACAAATATAGTTTGTATTTACTAGGTATACATTATGTAAAAACTACAGAGCTCACAATTCGAACATATTATAATTATATTCTTAACAAACTAATTTAACTACTCTAGTCGCACACACACACACACACACACACACACACACACACACACACACACACACACACACACACACACACACACACACACACAGTCGTCGAGTGCGTGCCACTGCCACACACTCGACGAGTTCACAGCGCGCTGATATTAAAAAGCCAACAAGCTAGTTTAATTAAAGTTCCGAACTCACTCAAACACACGCAGTTAACTTGGCGCAACTTACGGAGATGTACTCACTACTCACACGTGCGCTGGGAGGGAAATGTTCTATGATAAGGGCAGAGGTTAACTCCACAATGGAGATTAAATTGTTAACAAAATGTTACTTCTTGTCAGACTAATGAAATGTAGTGCTGAGGCGTACTGCAGTCCTACTTGCAGACAATGTTACTTAAACGCATAAAACATTGTAAATATAAGGTGACCACAGTAAACATGAGCAAATAAAACAGTGTTATCATTCAAAATAATTGTATTATATTTTATAGGCAGAAGTAAATTACCCAATTATCAAATTATACTAAGTTACTTCAGACTCGTATACGCATTTAGCGCGGCGGGCTCCCCGAGCCGGCGACGCTAACTTGTTGCCGCTCGAGTTGACGTGACAAGTGAAGTAGTTGAGACATCCTCGCACACAATCTCGTTACTGCGCCGTGTGAGCGCGTTGTTTGTATTAAATGTTCTCCTCGCTGCTGGTAACAGTCGCTGATAATTATTACTGTCTGTACACGTAGTAATATATTAGCTCTATAAAACATTTACGTTAACTCTTGTTTAATTGTATAGAATACAATTGAAAAGAGCAACTTATTCACCTGAACCGACAGCGTGCCTGCAATACGTGCAGATGGTGCCACGCTCGGCACAGGTAGGTTTTTTGAATTGTAGACGTCTAGTTTATATTCAATACCTTCACGTTTTATTCCAATGTTTCAATGCATTGGAATAACAAATAAATGAATAAATATTGTAGGACATTCTACACAACGCTATCTAGACCCAAAGTAAGCATAGCTTAACTAGCTTGTGTTAGGGAACCTATGATGCGGATAAACATACTTATATACATTTTTTTTTCGTGAATACATACATATTATACTTAGAAACACCCAAACCAATGCAAATATTCATATTCATGCACACAAATATTTGCACTGCGCGGGGATCGAACCCGCACCTCCTACGTAGCGGCCGCGTTCTCTACCGCTACGCCACAGAGGCAGTCAAAGACATAAAATACGCGTATTTCAAAAGTCACCGTTGCGATCGTAAACATCTCGTAGAACTCCTGTTGTCGGAGGCACTGCCGCACACTTCATTATGTCTCAAACTTCAAAATTATCCTCTAGTCGGAACTAGACTCAAAGTTTCGCCAGCTTCTGTATAAAAAGTTTCAATCTACTTTCACCTCTTGCGGCGGAGTTTGAAAAAATCCTTTCGTAGTGGTATTATAAATTAAATGAGAAAGTTTTTATGTGAAGAAATATTCAAATATTTTGCTTCGCTAACTCTTTGTTATAAAATTAAATTGGACTTGTCTCACTGCGGCGAATAGGCTGCGATATTTTTATACCGTCATTATTGTCAATGTGTGCCCGTATTGTTGACTAACATAGATAGACACGTCATTGATATTGTCAATATTATTGATTACATACGGTTGGCCTTCCAATTGAAATTGAACGATGGCGTAAATTCTAGAGATTTTTTTTTCCTTTAATGGGGGTTCCATTTGTCTCTGGTACTGCAGGCGCTAATAAGCCATGGTAACCGCTTACAACTGTTACCCAATGAAAACAAATCTCTACGAAAACAAAACAAACGTCCATGTACTTAAAATGTGTGACGATAAGATTGTATCGCCAACAATAAAACTATGAACTTGTGTCCTTTCGCCTGTCAGCGATATAATCTCTTTTGTGGGCGAGCTCCACTGAACGACGCTAACTTTTACCCCATGACAACCTCCCCTCAGCGGCCAACAATATTAGAAAGAAGAAATATTCCTTACAAATCGCGTTCCCTTTTCCAAAGTATTGCGGCAAAGTAAGACAACTATTAGAGCTATCGGGATATTTACCATGTATTATTTGGACTTTCCGATATTACGAACGTGAGCGAGATCGAGTTCGAGTTTGTAGTGAGAGTGAAACCAGTGGTAGCTCATACGCGTAGCAAGAGAACTCAAAAAAGGGTAGATAATTTACTCATAAAACCTTTTTCACCGTTTACCGCCAATACTCCGGTTCCTCCGTGATCATGGTGCTTGCAAGTGACGAAGTATCGGAAATTCCAAATAATACATGGTAAATATGCTGATAGCTCCCATAATAATGTGAATGACCAGGCTAGTTTAAATACCTATATAGTAAGGCTACGCTCAAGTATTTTATTCTGTGTATTAAGTATGTATATTTGTTTGTAACAATTTACTCACGCACTCCGCGCGGCGTACCGACCATCTCTGGGCGAGGCGCAGTCATGTGCACCGACATAACTGACAAACTTCATAACGACGGTGATTAGGGGAATATCTCCATTACAGCGAGTGTGAAGGGGGGGGGGGGAGGCGTCGAGTGTCAGTGCAGTGCCACTTAATTACATTGTATTGGACATTCATATCGTTTATATAGCTGGTGGTCTATCGGCAGTAGCTCGCTAAAATATGATGTCATTTAATTCGTCCAAATTGCCTCAGTGATTATTGACGAAATATTATTATCGTTCATCGGTATATGGTGGGTTTATTTAGCATACAGTAATACACAAAGTCCTACATACGAGTATGTGTAATGTCTTTGATTTTATAATTAGTGCAATGAATGTGTACGAACGGGCTGGTTAAATGAGAGTTTGATGCTATTCGTTGACAAAAAGCCTGTCTTTCCTGGCCTAGAATCTGGGTTGTTAGCTGTAATATGGAAATACACTGCTTAATTTCTGACGTCACAGGTTCTCGAGGCGAGTGCGCCGCGCGCTCTCGATCACGGCCGGCCGCTCGACGCCTCTCGACGCTAACGAGCGACGCGCGACGGCGACGTCACGCCACCAGCTGACCCTGGCGCACGCACACTCGCGGAACTCTGCCGTTCCAAACATTCAGGCCTATAATATTAGATTGAGATTTGTTCATTTATTTAGTCAATTAAACTTGAGTTCTTAATTCCAAAACTATCAAGTTAGTTTCTCAGCTTAGTTGTTCAGCAGTCGCTTAGGGAGCATAAACTATTATGATAGTTTATTCAGGCACATTTTGTATATTATCACTATAACTGCTATTCTCAGGTTTAACACGATTTGTACACTAATAAACTCATTTAAATTATACCATTATCTCGTAGAGATCTCGTAGCATTCTCTACGCCGTAGCACTTGTAATGTAATTAGATTATATTCGTCAGATTTCGGCGGTGTAATGATTGGATTACGCATACAAATTGTGACATATTGCGTTATTTTACAGTTCTTTGAACTTTTTCTAGAATTTTACTAAAACAGGGTTTTAAAGTAGGCCCCTACTGAGAATCTTAACTAGGGCTCACTAACTAGAGCAACAGAACACGAAATTTCTGAGGAAATAATATGTTTACTGAGTTCGATATCGAAAGGTTACTGCACTGTAATCCAATAGCGCCGTTGGAAATATTTACAGCCTTGCCCGACGCGAGCACTCCGGCGGCGCGCTCGTAAAATGTGCGCACTCGACGTAGAAGCCCCCACTCTCACGGCACTGTTCTGTACACAATCAGTCAGCCCTGCTTGCAGAGCTCGCATCATAGGTATAGCTAGCCCTGCAATGTTTTAGGTCGTCCCGACAGGTTGGTAATAATTTTCAGCCGTGAAAGCGGGCTCTAAGATGCCCCAAAAGTCGGTCACACTACACAGCTACACGTTGGCCTCGATGTGCCTTTTTGATTCACCACCGAGCTGCATCTCACAGATGAGAATAGAATACCAGTATAGGTTTTTAATTAGGTCAGAAGGTAGTCTGAATTGCGCTATTCCCGCTTATTTATGCCATGCCAACACACATAGCGCGAGTAAGATGTCTATATTTGACTCACCCGATCATTTCTGTTTATGTTGTGAATTTAATATGTTCTAAAAAAGAGATAGAAATTTTATATGAAAGATATTGTTATGTAAATACCAATCCTGGAAGTAAAAAGATAAACAAATCGGTTACCCCTGCATCGAATACGTGAAACAAGCACGAGTCATCAGTCTACCTTAGTATATTTTTTATAGCCCTTAGGTGGCAGATATGTGTACATACTACATGATTTAAAGTATTGGTTCTCTTAAAAGCATCACGCTAATATTGAGTTGTAAAAGTTTCAGCGCCTCACCCGAAACCAGAAAGGAGCTATCGTATGTTTAACCTAAAGACATGCCACATTTTGCTAGAGAGGCCACCTCGCTCGGTAGGCACGGAATAGTGCCCTTGCTTTATGTATGGGAATGAGAACCTCGCAGAGTGACACACTCAAAGCTAGTGCTAGGAGTGATAATCTAATATTGGAGGGCTCCTTATAGAACCGTAATAGAATTATAGTAAGGTATTATAATTTAGTCATCATCATCATCATTTCAGCCATAGGAAGTCCACTGCTGGAAATAGGCCTCCCCTATAGATCTCCAATAGGACCGGTTGGAAGCGGCTCGCATCCAGCGCGTTCCCGCGGTCTTAATGAGGTCGTCTGTCCACCTTGCGGGTGGACGTCCTACGCTGCGCTTGCCGATACGTGGCCTCCACTCGAGGACTTTTCGACCCCATCGGTCATCAGTCCTCCGTGCTATGTGCCCTGCCCACTGCCATTTCAATTTGCTAATCCGCTGGGCTATGTCGGTAACCTTGGTTCTTCTACGGATCTCCTCATAATTTAGTGACGTAAAATATATATACAGCGTTCTTAATTTGGACTGTCCGTTCGCGTGCATGGAACTCTGTAGAACTGATCGTTTAGTTACTAGGAGTGAGGAACGTCCGATTGATAAGTATCATTCAGTTGTGATGTTGCGCGTCTGTGCACAGAAGACAGAAGCGGCTTCTTCATAGCGGTACTTTTTAGAAAAATTACCTATCATGATTCGGTACAGTCACGTGTAAGTCACCTAGATAAGAGTATAACTATTATTTCCTTTATAAAATCTAGAATTTTGTGATAATACAAGAATCACAATAAAATTTTGTTGACGATGTTCAGTTCTTTATGTTAAATGAATAAATAAATAGACGATGTGACGATTCTGACAATTTGCGAATTTGACATTTTGCGACGAAGTCTGCCGATCTGACATTATGCACATCTGACATTTTGCGTATCTGACATAGGGCGTACAAATCACTGATTCTGCTCCACCGTGGAAATATATTGACAAGAATATCACTCGTACGCACGTGTACTTTACGGGTAGGTACCGACCTCTCGGTGGCGATACGTTATTGGTAATATGACGAGGGGCCGGTGTGGGGCGCGCTCGGGTGCCCATACGCTTTCTTTTTAATACCTCATGTCAAAATGTAGGCAAACAAACGCAGATTCTGGGGAAAAATGAAGATCCGTAGGAATTCATATGTAGCAGAGCTGGTATAATATGCACGGTTGTAAACAGAATTTGGTGCGGCACATACCTATATTATTCTTCTTTTGAAACTGGTTTCGAAAAATGATTTCGTACGTGGCCGAAGCGCATAGACCATGAGTCATTCAAAAAGAGCCTTGTGAGTTTGTTTCGTTAAAAAAAATCAAATTAGACATAGCATTTCCTCCTCCACCTCCTCTTTTCATGACCTCTTTGGACAGTTCCTGGTCATTCAATATTTCACAAGAGAGATAGATGCCTTGTGCTTCTAAATTGAGAAATACAATCTAGCTCTGAGTTAGAGTGAAGAGGACAAGGGCAAAAGAAATGTTGATGCGTTCTCAAAGTTATAATAGTCAGTGTTATACAGATAAATATGCAAAAACATGATGTATTGAAAAAGTTGATATGCGTTTAGCGACTTACTCTAACATTGATTTTCTTACCTGTGGAATCTATTTCGTACCCTAACAAAGAGTGTGTATACAGATAGAACACGCATTACACGTATACACTGATACAATGTGACAGGCGTCTTATCCCCTGTTTACACATGAAAGCGATTCAGTAAGTCGTTCAATCAAAATATTATGTATTACACACCTAAGCGCACTCTTGTTCTCTTTGTCACAAGTGTTACCCTTTCACTTGAGAGTCAACAGGGGTTCCGTTACAACAGTAACCACGGTGGGGCAATTTTCCACTAGTTACACTCATTTGTATCCGGTAAGATCTTAACTGACATTGCGTATTTTATAACATTCCAACATCACATTACTTACTGCTGATATTTCAAATATTATTTCACATAATTAATAATACAATTATTTCACATTTCAAATATTATAGGATTATTTCACATAACTACTATCCGATTAACACAATGTCTCCCAGCTGGCGTTGGTTCATTTATTTACGAGGCCCACTTGTTTATAGGTTTTGAAATGAAACATACATCAAGGCGGGACATGTTTTAATGGATCTGTTTATTATTACGGAAAGTTGTGACAAACAATAACAAATAAATATGAACACAGTTGTCACTGCATGTTGTAATTCGCGTCTATTGCGATAAGTAGTGGCAAGTAAACAAGACCAATCAAAAACATCACAAGTTATTTATCGTTTAATCAGATTTATGTCAAAATGGCTCGTCTTTACGTTCGGTATTATGAATGTAATTAATAAGTCAGTGGCACGTCGGTGCTCGTGCCTGTAATCCGTAGCTTCCTCCGCTCAGGGATGATCTCGTCCGGCTCGAGCCCGAGCGAGCGCAGCCTCCACCGCCTTGTGCTGAATAAAGACAAGGAATAAAGAGATGGGAGAACCACACTTTGTGCTGCGGGTTACACGGCTTGAGTTAATGTCTCTGCAATAGTTTGTAGGCGCAAAGGGGTACGTATTTGAATACCTAAAATTATAATACCTAAAGTTAAATAACCTAAGTTCAAAATACCTAAAATCTAAATACCTAATGGTGGGTTGACCTAAATTTTAAAATACCGAAAGTTTAAAATGGCTAAGTATTTGAATACCTAAAATTATAATACCTAAAGTTAAATAACCTAAGTTCAAAATACCTAAAATCTAAATACCTAATGGTTGTTTGACTTACTTTTAAAATACCCAAAGCTTTAAATGACAAATTGATATTATAGTGAGTACGTATAACAATGCCTAATTTGAAATTATCGAATTTCATAAGCCCTACGAACGGAAGGCCGAATATTAAAATCCGGAATGTTTATATGATCGAAAGTTCTAAATACTGAAAATTTAAATACCGACAATTTAAAAAATAATATGTGGTACGGCTTAAAGAAAAAGGGACACTGCTCACCCCGACTCGGATAGGTTAGGTTAGAAGGCTAAGGCGGGAGCGGAGCGGAGCGGAGCTCCCGCCTTAGCCTTCGTGGTTATTTTTTTTAATAACCACTCATACAAGGATTGTCCGCTCCAATCCTGAAGTTCCAAATCCTTGTATGTGTGGTTATAAAAAAAAAATAACCACGAAGGCTAATGCGGGAGCTCCGCTCCGCTCCGCTCCCGCCTTAGCCTTCTAACCTAACCTATCCGAGTCGGGGTGGGCAGTGTACTATTTTTTAAAGCGCTGGATGCGGGATTATCTGTGGATGACTAACAACTGACGACACAAATAGTAAACGTACAATACAAAATATTTTTTACTGATCTACCCACATATTGTAGTGTGTGGTGTGTGGTGCATTATTTTTAGTTATTTTGACCATTTGGTATATTAAATTTTGGTATATCAACCTTTGTTGTTTTAACTTTAGGCATTTTAAACATTAGGTAATTAGTCCAATAGGTATTTCAAATTTAGGTATTAAGGACTTAGGTATTAGTGGTTTAGGTATTTTAAACCATTTGGTATTTAGATTTTAGGTATTTTGAACTTAGGTTATTTAACTTTAGGTATTATAATTTTAGGTATTCTAATACGTACCCGCGCAAAGTGCAATAGTATAAGTATGGTAATCACGCGAGAAGCGATGTCAGAAAGCATCGCTAACGCAGTGTCGCGTGGAGGTCCATTCCCTTGAACTGCCAAGTGTTCCCCTGGTGCACTCACCGCGAGCGCTCACGTTTCAGGAACACTGCAGCAAACGATGAACAGCCTAACGTTTATTATCTCGACCCTCCTAATTAGGAACTGAAAAAAAACTGAGATATATGTATCTAGAACAAGTGAGGCAAAAAAAAAATTATAGGTACTACTATTTTACCAAACGGGGCGTTTGGTAAAATAGTAGTACCTATAATTTTTTTAATTTGGGTTGTGCCATATTTAAACCACTAAAACTTATTACTTTGTTAAATTATATCAAATGCGTATTCCTTACTCCGTCCATTCTTATCTGACGCCAACATTCACTCTTAAGTGATACCCACCCACGCAAATAGTACAAAAAAAGGTGGTAAGGAGTACAAAAGTTTACGCGTTTTTGTGGTCTATGATACCTACGGAACACACTTGACACT
This sequence comes from Eilema depressum, assembly GCA_914767945.1. Taxonomy (NCBI): domain Eukaryota; kingdom Metazoa; phylum Arthropoda; class Insecta; order Lepidoptera; family Erebidae; genus Eilema; species Eilema depressum. The sequence goes on from OU612025.1 coordinate 21,580,182, forward strand.
GCCTCACTCAGCATCACGTAAAAGTTTTTAAAATTTCAATTTTCAATTTAAATTTATTTATTTTCGTGCAACACAGGTAGTACAAAGGTGTTAGATACATTGAAATATTATTTTCTTCCGTGTTCCGCTTAAAGGCATACGAAATTTGTTTAATGATAATAATTGTTGCAAATCGTTGTATGTATTGCATTTTATTGGTGGAATATGGAATGAAATATTTTATATACGTACTTACAATCTAACTATATTCTAATAATATTATCTATATTTTTCATATATTCTAATAATATTATCTATATTTTTCATTTACTTGTCAATGAGTTTTATTAATTGTCGCTGGTAGTGTGTGCACCAACTCTTCGAATGGTTTTAGTAGCCTGTGCCATAGACGTGTACAGTTCATCTCCCCACCGACGTGATGCCTATGCGAGCCTATATCAGCGCGCGTCATCATCAGCATTCGAGTCACGTGACATTCTGAGTCAGCGCAGCACGTGCAACGTCTACAGCACGCAAAGCTAATTGGCCTTTTCATCACCAGCGCGGACTGCTCTCACAGTGTTCTCACAAGTTCTTGTTTTCACACCCCACAACTTCTCACTTAATTCTATTTAGCCGGGAAAAGTGTACTCACTCCCTGAATTGTATTTATATAAATATACTAATTGTTACATTTTATTCGAATCAATTTGCTTTTCTAGCTCTCCCATTTAGCCGAGGCAAGGACAATTAGCTTAACAATTAGACTTAATTAGTGAACTTCAATTATCAACTTGAAACTTGAACCTAAAATTAACTCTAATTTTCTTAAATCAAAATCTTTAGACTTTTTGCGGGGATTTATTTCACAAATGTTTAGTTCCTTTAAGGGTATCATAACATTTATAACCTTAAGGAGGCTTACTTGTAAGAACATGGTGATGTTGTATTGAAGGTAGGCGAGCTTCTCGTCATTTACATAACCCAAAGAGCCCCTCGTGAGTCGGGGCGGCTCGGGCGCGCTCGGGCGCGCTCGGGCGCACTCGGGGCAGGTCCGCACTTTTTGGGTGTTCTCAAACACGTCGCTCAGCTTTATAATGTGTTGGAATAATTCATAGTGCGCCGGGCGAATAATGAATATATAACGTACGGGCACCTAACAAGCCCCGGCCGCAGCGTCGCCCCCCTCCCCTCCCCCGCCGCGCTCCGGCCGCGACCTACGTGTGTACTAGATATGAACCGGTGGAACGACAACAACACGTAGTACACAGACAAACGTGGCAATATAACAGCGGACCGCGGATGTCCCTGTGTACAGTGTACATGCATATGTATGGCGGCTTCGCGAATGGCGCACTGATTTATTTGGTCCCTTGAAAACCTCTTATTTAATGTCGAACCCTCCGATCCAAATCTTTACCGGTGCAGTCCTGTGCCTGGGATTACCGACGGAATTTCTTGGTCTTGAGCTGGATGTTGAAACTTTCTTCATCCACTACGCGATACGCGTATGCGTGATTTGAAACAGCAGTTCTTGAAAATGGATTTATCTGTCTATTTGGTGAATATTATGAACTTTTATAATAAGTTACTATAAAAGAGAAAGATTATTTTACCTCGTAAGTTAAAATTTGTTAAAAACGGAAACATCCAAGAATAGAGTGTATTATGTTTTGTATCTCAAATAAACACACCAATACTAATACACTCTAAATATAGTCCCTGTAGCCACACACTACGTCGCGTCGTAGTACACTACTCACCGAACAGACTCAGCGGAGGTGTGACGAGCCGCGATCGATGAGTACAACAACTGGCGCCAAGTATTAATAAAAGCCGCGGCGGCTTCCAGCTATAAAGACTAACTTACATGAATACATTCAGAGCTTAAACGAGCGGGACATGTTGGGGATAGGGCTAATAAGGCTCGCCAGCCACTGAGCCGACACTGTGGCGTGGTCACGTTAAGAGAAAACTTCACAGTGTTGAGTGTATTAAATTAATAGCAGTTCACTTAGCGGCTTGCATATGTATAGGTATCGTGGAAATCCAAGAATTATTATAAAGCATAGTAACCAGCAGTAGATCATAAACTAACCAAGCTATGTTGTTGATAGGAACTTTTTTGTTCAAAGAAGCACGAAAGTGCGAGTGTGAGTGTGTGTGTGTATGTGATAAAATTTACGCTTTAACGGTTATTTATCACATATAATTGACTGACAAATGCGAGCGTAAAGTACCTGTGCTAATATCCATTTGGAGATACGAGTATAATAAAAAACATATAATCGGAGGCTTCACCATTTTAGTGTGCGCACCACATAAATGTACTGCTATAACTTTAGCGGCCGACTGTACCGCGACGTCAACATTACGCTCAAACACGTGATCACGAGCGAGGCGCTCCGCAGCCGGCGCAGCGCCCAGCTCGCTCAGGCCTCAGGCAGTTTACGAGCGCCTCGTAAAACTGCTATCATTGTTAACAGGTTCGTTTTCATCCGATTCAATCAATACAGCCGAATAAGAGAAATTGTTCCACGTGTCAAGGCAACAGTGTAACGTATAAACTTGACTGAACAATACAGCTTATTATTCCAAGTTCTTCAGTAAAGTCGTTTATGGATCTGGCTAGTTATCGAACTAGATAATAATAATAAAAATAATAATGCATCAGCTCATAGGGCAGATTTCCATGTTTACCTCCTTTGAGAGGTTTTACCGGCCTACGTCGTTTATTCATGAAAAAACATTTTGCATGAGCATCACTTGCTTCCCATGGCATTCCTCACGAGAGGCCTAATTTTAGATCATATTTTAGATTACCTAGATCAAAGTTTACATTGTCATTAGGTACCTTGCCCTGAGGAATGTAGTACGCGCTTAGAAGCTAAGGTAATATTAGAATTCCACGCCTTACTTGTAAGGAGCTTAGCAAAAAAAATTAAAAATTTAAGATCCTGTGCCAGGCAGCTTACTGTTGTTAATAACAGTCGATATGAATCACTTCAAGGCTTTTAATATCATAAGCCATTATATCCCCTATTTATTATCCTCTATCCGAGACATCCGAGACGAAAGCTCCGCTGTAAAGGCTTAATTGTATAAAATATTGCCTTATTTTATTTTTGTACCTGTATTAATATTTTAAAATTAAAAAAGTATGGTTCTCTTTTGTAGCAATCTGAATATTAAATATTTCTTAGAACGACCACCATTGGACACACTGGGGCGTTAAATCGAATTAGTCGCCATATACCGTGGTCTATACCTATCTGGCACAGTTCGATAACCACGTCAGTAGTTGCTTGCTGGTTCCGGGAATCATTAACCTGAAGGTGCGACTGGCCCGGAACAGAATAGCTATACTATTTACCTATGCTAAATAAAAGCACGCATTATAGACTTCGCCCCAAGCTTGTTCCACTATTCACGTATGCGCGGCTATGCCTGCCCCGGCAGTGCGCGGATGGGCAGTGCATACGGGGCCGGGGAACGCTTGGGAGAATGGTGTCCATGTAAATGCTGCAATCTAAATGCATGTAACCACCCTCCAGCGCCCTCCTCCCGCCCCGCCTCGAGTCAAATTTGCCATCTAGTTGAAATCATTTGAAACAAAGCTACAGAGCACTTAAAGTGATCAAATGTGGAGCTACACTCGAGCAACTAGCCGGAGCGTGGTACTTAGTGAATTGTTCTCCAACGAGGCAGTGAAGCGTGTAGCGCTGGGAACTTTTAGTTAAGAGAGGTAAAGAGTCATTCGGGAATGTTCCAAATATTGTTTTATCCTAATTTATTTAGTTTTACAGGTCATCGTCGTCGTCGTTTGCGTTGTTTATAATGCTTCTTCCAATTTTCCGAATCCCAGCTTCCCTTCTGCAAGTTAAATTATTTGAACAATTACATAAAACTGAATAATATGTTTATCTTGTAAAACTTATGTGTGGTTGTTTATTTTTAGTAAATGCATTTATTTATTTTATTGTGTGCAATATTCCCACGGATACTTCACATTTATATTATTTGAATCATACGGTGAGCACCATTTATATATATAACTAGCTTTTCGCCCGCAGCTCCGCCTGCGTGGATGTCGACTACCACCACCAATAGTATTTTTTCTAAACTGACGGACTTGTTGTATAAATATAGGTATCCCGATAGTTCTAATAGTAATTGTTGTATAAACCTCAGTAGTGTGTTTTTCAAAATATTAAATGAAAACTGTAAGAAACATCGGCCTTGTCTTACAAAAAGTGGTAGATTTTTAGAATATTACCTACATCAAAACAAAAATAATATTAATATCTTTATATCAATAGCTAGTAAATGGCTAGAAAAAGACTGGTAAGAAAAAAATACTATAACCTAACATTTCATTCTTATCAATCAATCAATTAGCCTATTTCAGTCCACTGTTGGACTTAGGCCTCACCCAATGTATGCCGTAGCACTCGATCCTCCACCGTATGTCTCCACAGTCAGTTTGCACATTTGGGCCCCATGAGTCATAACAGGGGAGTAGAAACCTCGACGAATTTTCCCAATGTTGCCCAACCCTTGTCGACCCTTCGACGTATATCTCCTTCTAGGTTTTGTTTTCTAATCTAAATTTAGCATCTCAGCAATGAAAATATCGTATCAGCACGACACCGTCGTAGATAATCCAAAAATGCCCAGGTCTAGATGATGTCAGAAGGCTTCTCGTAATATACAAATGCCATACATAGCGGCTGATATACTCTCAGGTCTTTTGTATCATGTGCTGAACGGTATTGGCTGCAATACTATAACCCTTTTTAAACTCGGCTTGCTCCGGTGGCTGGAACTCACAGCTATTCAAGAAGATTCTCAAGAACGACTTCTATCGAGATATGACTCAGGAGTCTTATAATTCTTCAGCAAGACCTTTTAGCCTTTTTTGGAGAACAGTACCACCGCACTACAGTTCCATATCCTAAATGTTAAGTTCTGCTGGATGACGGAATCAAAGAGGTTCGCAAGCTCTGTTAGACTGGGATTCCACCTGCTTTTAAGAGACCTGTCTACCAGTGCGATATCATCAGTATACCATAACTATGAAGGTTGCTGTTGTATGCTAAGGATACAATAAATCATCAATTGGCCTATTGCAGTCTACTGCTGGACATAGGCCTCTCCTAATATGCGCCATGTTTGCCGATCCACCGCCTTCCGCATCCAGTACGTCCCAGCCACCTTACGCAGATCGTCGGTCCAGCTGGCTAGGAGATGTCCCACCTTCTGTATTCCTTATCGCGGTATCCACTCTAGGACTCGTCTGCTCCAACGGCCATCAGTCCTTCGGCAGATGTGGCCAGCCCACTGCCACTTTAGCTTGCTTATTCTGCGACCCTACGGCCAGATTGGAAACCAAGGTTTGGAAACCGGTTTCCATAGCAGAATTATTTTTCTTTAAGCGAACCTGGTTTCCAAGAAAGAATAATAATTCTGTTTTCGAAACTGATTTGAAAAACAGAAAGTTGGAACTTTGGTTCTATGTCGGATGACCTCGTTTCGAATTATATCCTTCAAAGAAACTCCAAGCATAGCTCGCTACATAGCCCGCTGCGCGACTTTTAGGTCACGGACTACCCTACCTTCAGTGGCCACGTTTCGTCACCGTAGGTCATAGGTAAACATAACAGGCAGGACCATGGAGAAGGAAATGATAGCGGAGTTGTTGCAAAGGCAATCGAGTCGCGTGCTTCCATACTGTCAAAAGGACTCCTATATATAGACGTCAGTTCTGTGACGTCACCACTCAGTTCTAGTGGCACGTCGTTGCGATAGGTTGTCATTTTTGGTTAAAAGTTCAAAGATAAAAATAGTTTTGACTTGATTTAAGAATGAAGTGTGCGGTACAAGGGTGTACAAATTGTAGAGATAAGATGTTTAAATATATTGATGATATAACATTTCATCAGTAAGTCCGCTATATTTTTATTTTCATTTTTAGAAAAAAAATGTCTTTATAGAACCATCTAGCGGAGAGAAGAAATAAGTAACCTTGTCTTACTTGTATAATGTTGTAACAACAATTCAATTCATTCTATAAAAAAATCACCACAATAATTTCACCGGACTTCATTAGTAATTCCGCAATTGTTATTTTATTAATTCTTACATTATATTTGGGTGAAATTGAAAATTGAAAATAAAAAAATTAAGCCATCTGTCGGTATCTGCCCAAATCATTTAGGGGGGCTAAATGATTCTGCTATAATTCTACAGATGGCCTTATTTAAAATAAATGGTGTGCATCATAGTAGTGAGACCACTATATTCACATTATTTTTAGGAAGCCAATAAAATTGTCAACATTATAATAAATCATTTTAGATTTCCCAGTAACCCAGAAATAAAAAAATGCGTGGATAGGTACGTATTTTAAATAGACCTTCCAGCTGGTAGGTACCCCACAAAATATTCCAGAATCTGTTCGAGGTCCTTCAATAAAGATGACTTCTATAAAACAAAAAAGTGATTTAAAAAATTACAGCCTAAATTTGCTATACCTAATTGTAAAGCCCGACCAGTAAAATAAAATACCTCGCCATATTGCGGTAAACTATTGGAACTAATTTCTTCATATGGTAACAATCTATACAATGTCATTATGGTCATCTGTCAGTGTGGTGTCAATTGTGCGTGTTGTTGAGTTTGAGAGCGCTACAAAACTACAAAACTATAGTAATATGCCGAAAACTATTAAAAGCCAGTTAAGAAAAGTAATTTATAATATAACAAAGTATTTGTCGGATAAAAAGTAGGAAGGATTGGACTCTGTTCCTCTAAATAACATCACGGACCTTGTTGTCAACATGACGGGTAGGTACATCATAGAGTACGTGCAATGAAATTGGCCTAAACTACTGATTTTACTGTGACTAATTATTATTCACATTTTTAGGTATATCCCGATCTTCTGTAATAAAAATACGAAGAGAAGGTCAAACGTCAAATGTATTTTCTACGCCTAAGAAAAATAAGCCTAACGCAAAAAAGAAAATCATGCTCGATTATTTTGATCTCTGTGCTGTTAGGCATAAAATACAAGAATTTTATGCAGTCCGAAAAACAATATCGCGTGGTCCCTGTTCTATACATAGTGTAATGTAACTGTATGTCTAGCTTGTATTTACCATTCCAAGCAGTAAACTATTATACGGATACTACTGTGTTGTGATTTGTGCCCAGTCCTTGTAAGTCTATAACTCAATTTTGTGAATAATAGCAATGAAAAACATGACAGCCTCCGTGGCGTAGCGGTAGTGAACGCGGCCGCTACGCACTAGGCGCGGGTTCGATCCCCGCTCAGTGCAAATATTTGTGTGCATTAAATATGGGTATTTGCATTGGTCTGGTCGTGCCTCGGAGAGCACGTTAAGCCGTCGGTCCCGGTTGCCATAAGAACATCTATGGCAGTCGTTACGGGTAGTTGGTGCCCTAAATAAATAATAAATAAATAAATAAATTAATATTGTAGGACATTCTACACAACGCTATCTAGACCCAAAGTAAGCATAGCTTAACTAGCTTGTGTTATGGGTTCTAGAATGCGGATAAACATACTTAGATACATTTTTTTTTGTAAATACATACATATTATACATAGAAACACCCAGACCAATGCAAATATTCATATTTCATGCACACAAATATTTGCACTGAGCGGGGATCGAACCCGCGCCTCCTGCGTAGCGGCCGCGTTCACTAGCGCCGGTCTAGCTGCAAAGCTTCGATATCACCTAATGTTAACATTGGGTCGTGGAGGTCAGGTGGCAATCGCTTCACGGAAAATATCGAGGTCTAGCCAAATCTGTAGCTATGACTGGTAAAAGCGGACCCCAGACTCCAAGCTGAAAGCTTCGGATGCGACTGGGAATAACGCTAGGAGGAAGAAGAAGCAATGAAAAAGTCACAGTTTTATATTAGGTGTCATTCCGTGCTTAATTGCGGGGAAATAAAAGCCTGTTCATAAGCAAGTGTGTTGAAAAAATATTTGTATACTTGGCATTTCACATGTGTATTGTCATAATCATAGTACTTGGTGTTGTCATAATCATAGTGTTTTTGGCGCCCCCAGTATAGGTTTTTTATTTTATTGGTCGGACTTTATATACGTATACCAGAAATACATAAGTGAAAATTTTACAATATAATAACATCATTTTTTTATATTTCTACATTATTTTCTTGCTTTATTAATTTCCTTTTTGAAAAAGTTAGGGATCCGTACTTAGCGCCTTCGCTGGCATAGGCGGGTGCGGGTCGCGGACGTCCGCTTCGCGTGCTTCTTCTTCCTCTAAGCGTTAATTCCCAGTCGTATCCGAAGCTTTCAGCTCGGAGTCTGGGGTCCGCTTTTGCCAGTCTTAACTACGGATTTGGCTAGACCTCGATATTTTCTGTGAAGCGATTGCCATCTGACCTCCACATCCCAATGGTAACATTAGGCGATATCGAAGCTTTGCAGCTAGACTGCTGTTTTTGGATTTTTGAGGGCTCCAACTACCCGTAACGACTGCCATAGATGTTCTTATGGCAACCGGGACCGACGGCTTAACGTGCTCTCCGAGGCACGACCAGACCAATGCAAATACCCATATTTCATGAACACAAATATTTGCACTGAGCGGGGATCGAACCCACGCCTCCTGCGTAGCGGCCGCGTTCACTACCGCTACGCCACGGAGGCTGTCGCTTCGCGTGCTTGTTTCATGTTATTTCAAGAGCAGCGCTACGTGAGGCGGATACCCGTCACACGTGACGCGGGCGGCGGGGCCCGCCACGCGGGCAGCGGGGCACGCGCCGTGTGTCCCGCGCGACGGAGCACGCGAGCGGGTCTGTTTCAACAAAATCATCGACCGCCGCTACGTTATCCGTGTCACACGCGCCGTGCTTGTACAGTCGTTGCAATAAACTTAGAATAATCCTTAGCTGCAAACTGAAAGCTTTTTTACGGCAAATACCTTTGAAATTTTTTGGTAAACGAAACTCAAATAGAATGTTATTTTGAAGGTCAGTCTTATATTATTCATAGAACAACATAATATATCAATATAAAATGCAAAAGCAGGAACCTGCTCCCGGATGCATTGCACCACTTGTACCCCCAAGCGAGTCGCGAGCCAGCCCTGCTAATAGGTATATTGTGTAAAGTAAAACCAAAAATTCCGTGAACCAAAGGAGTTCGCCTCTTTCTCTTCAGTTTTGACAAACCGTGCAAAATTGTCTTTGATTTACAATAAACTAATTATGATAGCTGTACATTCTTATACGAAAACTTGGTTACAAATTCTCCACACAACAATCTAGACGTGACATAATATGGGCTAATTGGCTGACGCCTTTCTTCACGTCGTCGTCTTTTGGCTAAGTAATATATCAATAAATGATCCATAGTTATCGACTGTACACCGACGCTATTGAAATTATACTGGTGACAGACGCCCGTCGCGGACGTCCGCGACGGAGCAGCGGACAGGCGGGCTTCCGGGCACGGGCGCCCGCGCCGGACGTCCGCGACCCGCACCCGCCTATGCCAGCGAAGGCGCTAAAACTCCAATAATGCAACCCAATCATTATGTCCTTATATTCCTTATATCTGAATTCCACGCGGACAGAGCCGCGGGCAACAGCTTGTATATATAGTGGTCAATATGTAAGTGGTCCCGCTGTCATTAAACACATAGATTATTCTAGAATTCTGTGCAGCGCTTTGTGGCGAGTGGTAAAACTACAATGGAAATTGCATGCATTATTTCTATTTGGTTTCGATATGCCACACTAGATGGCATTCTAAAAAGTGGGAGGGGCTTAGACTTAGGAGAAGAGACGCGTGGGGGACGAGGTATGGCGTCATGCCCCCCGCGTCTTCTTCTCACCCGCATTTGGCGACGCGTTTATATTACGAGAAATTTCACTGGAACATCTCCGTTTACTAATCATATTCTGTCCTCCGTGGGCAGGACGCACTGTTCGAAAACTTCGAAAACTTTGTTTTGAGGCATTGCGGCAGGGGGGAGGAGAAGACCCGACGTAGTTTGCCAAATGCTGCCCACCCCAGTTGAATTCTTCTGGCTATTTCTTTCTCGAAATTGGTTTTACCAAGCTGGATAACCTGCCCCAGGTAGATAATATTTTTGAACTTCGAGTGTCGCTCCTTCGATGGCAATCGGTCTTAGTACAACATGTTCGTTGAACATAATCTTGGTTTTATCCAAGTTTACACCGAGGCTGACTTGTCGAGAAACTCCATTCAGGCTGTGCAGCATTTCGCCCAGTTGTTCTAGTGACTCCGCAACTATGATGATGTCGTCGGCGAACCGAAGGTGCGAGATGTACCTACTCCAGCGTCTTGAAGACGTCCTCCAATGCGTTGGTAAATGCTGAGGATACATAAATTACTACGTGATACGTCAAAAATGAATATAAATAAAACAACATACTTAAAAGTGGAGGTTTAATGTTTTATAATTATCTAAAAATAATATTAAGAAAATAAACATTTTGTATTATATTCTTTGTCATCTTAATCAGAAGTGCTCTGTGCTTGAGTAATTGAGCGCACAGCTGATAAGTGGAAGTTATTGAATTGTGTTCTGCCATCTCTATTATTGTTGCCTTAGTATACTTCTCATCAAGAAAGAAAGTGAAGTTTTCTAGAAGCCAGGCGTTCGTCTATTTGGTGAAACGTTTCTAGCCATTGATATAAATTGTTATTTTGTTTCTAGTGTTATATCGGCGGCGTCAATAGATTTAAATTCACATACCTTACTGTTTGAGAGCTTGTAAATGAGGATTGATCTGGATGATAATGTGCTGTATTACTTTTAGGCTTTCTGTTATATACAGGTATATTCTTTTATATAGCTCTAGATAGCTATCATCGCTGCTATCATATGTTTTTTTTCTATTTCCAATCAATTAAGTAAAGAAACCGCAGTACATAACTCTTACACAATATTTTTCACATTCTTGCATATTATACGTGACAGAGAGTGACATTTTTATAAATATTATCATTTGACAGATCAAAATGTGACTTAGCGTTGACACCATCACTTTAGTTCCGTTGTCATGGTAACAATTTTGCTAGCGATATTAGCGCCATAATATTTCGTATTTTCTTTAATATTACATTATTTCGTGAATTTGCCACATTTTAATTGTGATAATTGCTATTCGGCGACAAAGCCAAATTCAATAAACCAAAGATCATCAAAATCTGTTCAGCCATTCTTGAGTTATAAGAAAGTACGTTTTTGGCACTTTTTAGGCACTTAGGGTCTGAATTTCGAAAAATCGTTTCTTAGTACACCTCCACGCATCAAAACATACACTCTCTATAAATTTCAAGTCTTTAGGACCAGCGGTTTAGGCTGTGCGTTGTCTCTAAGTGAGTCAGTCAGTCAGTCAGTCAGTCAGTCAGTCAGTCAGGACTAAGAGTTTTATATATGAGATTATTATATAAAAGAAAGTTGTGTTAGTTACACTATTTATAACTCAAGAACGGCTGAACTGAATGGGCTGAAAATTGGCGGGGAGGTAGCTTATAACCAGGAGAAGGACATAGGATTTTTATCATGTTCCCGTGTGACGTGACATAAAACGTGGTGTAACAAAACGCAACTGAAAGTTTTAAATGGAAGGTGCAGCGGGAACGGGATCTGAATACCACGCGGGCGGAAAATATGGCGGTACGAAGTTCGCCGGGTTAGCTAGTTAACAAATAAGTAAAGGTAGCTGAAAGAAATCTCCATTAAAGTATACTTTCTCCATTTCTCCGTTAAAATAGCGCCTGCAGCTTTCATAATTATATTAGAATGAAAAACGTTTTAATGGAAGTTTAAAAGTTGTAGTTAACTTCAAAGTAGTTCGTGAGCGTTCCAACTATGTATATGGAAACGTTGTTGCGTGTGTACCGCTCAGGAATCAGTATTGTAAATAAAGCTACACTAGGTCACTAGTATGCACTGTGCAGTATACGGTACACCCCCGGCCCCGTGCGGGCACAGTGCGGGTGGGTGCTTCCATAGAAATGTTTGCGCAGCGGCTGAAAGGACTAGTCGCTGAAAGGTGCGACGGGCGAGTCGGCCGAGAGGTCGGCATCTCGTATGAATATACCACGCGCACTTACCGCCGCCTTGTAAAAATATTATTGGAGAGGGAGCCATTTGGCGCGTCGCGACCTCTGACAACTACATACCAGTACATGGGTATGATGAATTCTATCGCCGTGTATCGCGTAGTGCACACTACACACCACACTAGCCCATTGAAGTAGGGGAATTGCAACTGCATGTTTATTTATAGTTAAGAGTGGCAACGTCACGCCGCTTGCGAGTACCTTCTCACTCTTGAGCTGATCATTCCTTAAAACGTTAACCCCCCTCGCGATCGGAGTGTACTAAAATGCCTGATCCGTTTCCACTTGCAACGGATCATATGATCAGAGTGGACGAACCCCTCTTGATCGGATTAACATAACTAACCGAATAACAAAACTAACATACTACTGCGTAACTTAATACCGCAATATACTATTTATCTATGTTTAAAACAAATCTTGGAAAATGAATTTAACAAACTTCTAATTGTCAATTTTAAACTTTGTGAGGGACATTCAACGTCATTTGTAAATGGAGTAAGGACATAGTTAGTTATAACTCTTCAGCAACTAGTGAACTGCAGTTAGTTTATATTATTAGTTATATTAGTTTCATTTTACACATGGCTCGAGCAGTGGTCAGCCGCTATGTAGAAGAGGAAACTGAAATATAAAGCGCATTCCTTGCTGCACAAAGGTTCCGTGCGGTCGACGGGCACCTCCGACCTCCTCCTCTCGGCAAATATATGTATTGCTTACTGCGCTCCTTGGAATGTTTCCAACGGCCCTCGCGTCGCGTCGCCAGCCTCGCGGCCTGTCGGCACCGAGCGGACCCGGCGCACAGAGGGAGGTCTCGATCGTAAACATATGGCCACTAGACACCGCCCCCTCATCAGATATTTATCGGACAGTAAAACTGTGGTAATACCCAGTCGAAAAGGATTCGTTTAACCTTCTTGTACTAACGTTTGTGATCTACTCGTAGTTATTACTACGAACATTGTGCTAAAAAGTGCACGACATAAAAATAAACTGTTTTTGAAAAGTTTAGAGTTATGTGCATTTACAAACTGAAAATATTGGTTCAAAAATAAGCGAATGCTGCATGACCGAAATATAATATTAGATAAATAATTGGTATCATCCACCTCGGAGACTTATTGAAGTGGACCATGAAGTAAGCACCAATCCCTGGATTGAAAGTCCTCTCCACCGAACGTCACATCTATTCAAGAGACACTGTACGTGAAGCGATTGAATTCCCGTCTTTATTAATATCTTTTATATCTCGAAAGGATGCCAGTGGATGCCAATATTTGCCATGCGAGGGAGTTGGTAGTACAAGCCATGTCGGTGGCGCTTTCGGCTCTTACTCGTACAGTTTGTTTACCGCTGAACCAATAAGCCGCGCACCGCACCGCGCGCAATCACGAGGCGGCGTTGACATCGTAAAGACTCATTAGTGGCGCGCTCGTTTAGCGTTTAGCGGTAATTGGCGGCACCCACAAACAACCCCCCTCCCCGCTTATTACCCGCAGCGGTGCACTGTTTGGTCGCCGCACCGTGGCCGGTACTTAGCACAACAGAACAGCTGTCACCGTTTATACAATAGGCTTGCCGAGCTCACTCAATACATGTTGATACATCTACTGGGTATCACAAGGAGATATACAATTGTCTAGTGGGTATTGTGGGATCCATCTAGTTATGTAAGACAGGGCGGTCCGTGACAAAAGCCCTAACAATTAAAGAGACGTAGATGCTGAATTATTTACATTTTTGTAATTTAATCCAGTCCAATTCACAAACCATTACACGGTTTTTAAGCTTAAAAATTCACCGCGTGGCATGTGAACACTTGAATAGAGTTTGCAACAAGGACGAAGGGATAGCGGGGAAAAAAATGGATAAAAGCCTTGGAAGAGAGACACTGCTACAAACTTACTCTTACGAACAACATGCAACGTACGGTACGTTACATGACGATGACGATTCCAAAAATGACAATAATTTGTAATAAAGTTTTTGAAGAATACACAATTATTTTGTACTTTTTAGTGCATTTTATTTTTATTGGAATAGTTTTTTGAGGTCGGTTTTTTTGAACTTAGTTTTTTTTGTGTATTAACGTCATTTCCTTCATACAGAATCGTCAAAAATAGTGCAAGAATAGGTGGATAGATTAGAATTCCTTGGTATTGGGAAGCCCCTGTAGTAAACTAAACATAATAATTATGTTGAGAGCAACTCCACGTATTTCCGCCGCGCGTAGTGCGATCAGTGAAGATATTTTCACGTGTGCAGATGGGAAGCTTGCTCGGAGCAGAGGCAGCGAGCTCGTGACGTAGTTTAGGGATGCGATATAGCGTAATCCTCGCAGATCCGATTACTTGCGTTAACCGCACTCGTCCTCACCGCCGCGCCCCGTGCCTCGCCCCGCTCGCCGACTGCGTACAAATGTGATGTATACCTCAGAACACGTACCTTGGACCTAAACCGCTGGAGACAAACAAAGCCCTGGCGCAGATTGTTTTGAACTAATAATATGCTTGGTGAATTTGGGCTCGTCCACCGCAGTAGCACCCGTACTATACTCACAGACACCAAAAAACATGTACTGCGCGTCTATACACATTTAAGGTCCAAGGTATACAGGGTGGAAGATTTTAACCTTACCTGGAGGGCAAGTACTTTAAATACTAGAGACAGCTAATTTCACTCAAAGGAAACATTCCTTTATTTTTAAAAAGAAACAATACTGCATTCATAGTTTTTTGAAAATTCCTTTGCCATGCCCGGTAATCGAACCGACTAAAAACCAAAAAAATAACATCCTGTATTTTTATAGCATCAATCGATAGTGTCAATCATGAGGATCGAAACTCTCTAATAAACATGGTAAATTAAATGAAAGGAAGTCAATAAAATCTTAACTTATAAATTCCATTCCAACAGATACAGTACTTTTGCTCAACGTGCCATCAAATACCTTATCAACAATAACGCCATTTATTTAGTAAAATTAGTACTAAATGACTAAACTTTGATTCCGACTTAGAATGTAACGTTATTGTGTGACTGCATGAGATAGTCAAGTCTCGGGATTTTTTTTTATAAAGAATATTAGTAACCGAAAATACTAATATTCCTGTTAACCCCCCCAAGTAAGCTAAATTGCTTGTACTAGGAGTGGGTTCACGTCTGTAGTGTAATGGTCAGGATTCGAACCCGGGACCTCTCGATCGTAAGGCTGACTCCTTAACCATTAAGCTAGCGACGGCGACGCTACTATTATGTCGATTTAGGTCCAAGATACGTGTCTCGAGGTATACTTGGTTGGACTTGGAAAGCACTTCGTGGTACACCGCATCGCACCCTGGGCAACGGAGCTGGCGAGAGAATTGCCTTATTGGTTCGTCTTATAATACGTTAATTGAGACTTTTGAATTAACCTGAGACGGCATGCGGTTTTAGTCGGTTTGAATCGAGAGAATAAATACCCCCGCTGGCCAGTGAGGGCCAGCCATGAAAAACAAGGACAAGTAATTTAAATATGGAATTTTATTCTTAATATGATAGGTGATGGATCCTTGAGTTAAGTTCTCTATTTTGTTAAATCGAATTTGAAAATTGAATTTTCAGGGATTTCCTTTCGTTTAATTAACCATGTTTGTTAGACAGGTTTGATCCTTATGATTTATACTCTTGATTGATGTCATAAAAATACAGGATGTTATTTTTTCGGATTTTAGTTGGTTCGATTACCGGGTGTGGCAAGCGAATTTTCAAAAATCTATGAATGCAGTTTTATTTCTTTTTAAAAATAAAGGAATGTTTTCTTT
This sequence comes from Eilema depressum, assembly GCA_914767945.1. Taxonomy (NCBI): domain Eukaryota; kingdom Metazoa; phylum Arthropoda; class Insecta; order Lepidoptera; family Erebidae; genus Eilema; species Eilema depressum. The sequence continues at coordinate 21,596,130 of OU612025.1, forward strand.
GAGTGAAATTCGGTATCTCCAGTATTTAGAGAACTTTCCCTCCAGGTAAGGTTAAAATCTTCCACCCTGTATATCCCAAGCAATACGAACGTGTAGCTAACAACATTGCGGAATAGGATGCCGTGAGCCGTGCGACCAGACTCGCGCAGCTGCACGTGATGTGTTCTGTAAATTAATATACGAGTAAATCGAACTACGTTACTCCGCACAAATTGGCTAACTCTCGACGTTAAATATCAAAAGGTACGCAACACATCTTACACGTTATGGGAACATCCTTCCTTCACCATTATAATATACCTGCCAATACAAAATAACCAAAACATGAGCTTGAAATTGCTTGACTTGCGACGCATCTGGGTGACATCTAAATCCTGCACGTAGTATTCTGTGTAGGAAAGTAGAGGGTGAACTAATTGGAAGAGCTCATCAGGACATTCACTATGGTAGAGACGGTAAAATACTGCCAGGGACGCAACATGTCTACGCATCTGCAAAGGCTCGAGGATACAGTCACACGTGGATAATATCGAGTTATGATTAACTCAACTTACGCACGCTACACGGAGCTTACAGCTGCTGGCAGGTCGCGGCCTCGTGCTCGTTAGCGCGTGAAAGTGGCCGCACGACAGCTCACCGAAATTAAATGTTGAACACATTTAGCCAACGAACAAATAAATTGCGCAGTTCGTGCAGTACTATAATTGTTCACTGTGCTGCGAGAGGGCGGCGTGCGGCGCCGGCGGGCGCTACAGGGCTCAACGAGAGAAAAAACAACAGATAAACTGGATTAACTCGCCGGACAATATTAAATTATTTTGCTTTCGCGTCCAAATGGAATTGCCGGATTAAAATCAATCCAATTGTTGAAATTGCACTTTATCGCAAAATAATAATAAAACGTGCGTGCCAATGTTTGCTTTTCATTCTGAAGCGCCTCTATTTCACAACTGGCCGGATTTGCCGTCCGCTTCCGGCTTGTGCTTGCGTAGCTATAAGGTAGTATATCCAACTGTCCCTGAGGAAGTTTGGTATGCAGGACCCACAAGTTTTTTTTTTGTTGTAATAAGTGTCGTGTAGACATGTAAATATGAGGAGGCAATAAGTACGAACAACGCAGAAAACCTCTGAACAAAATGTAATTTAATTTTTATTCGTTTTTTTTTTCACGTTTGCTGGCTTCCCTCTGCGCTGGTTTGAACACATTGCAAGTACATTGTGTTAATTCTGTTCCATATTCGCTCATATGCAATGGATTGGCATCAAAGGTTACTACCATCAGCACCTGCAGATAGCACCAGCTATAAATGGTTTACGGATTTTAAAACTCTTAGCTTCTACGTCAGTACGATGGAAAGTTCCCGACGTCGGACGTAGTCACGGAGCCCCTGCACGCATTACTATAATAAATACGAAGGTATTGGAGACAAGGCGCGCGAAGGGTCAGGCTCTTGCCTCCTGTAAAAATGTTAAGGCTGAGCCAGGCGCGCCCGAGCCGAATGTGAGTAAGCCTGTCAAAGCGAGAATTCAAAAGTACATATTACTGTAGTTCAAGTGAAAACACGGCTCTCGCAGATATATTTGTCGAAATTTTTGTTCGGAATTGTAGATAGTGCTTCCCTGAACATTGCGTAGACAGATGTCCACGCGGCGCCGTATTGACTACTGTTTTTGATGTGAATCATACTAACTATAAGAACACGAGAACGAACATCTCATACCTGGGCGACTGAGAGAGTGAGAAGCGGAAATTAACGACCTGTGGGATTTTCAGATGTGAATCCTAACCTAGTTGTTGTATGTTGCACCATTACACTTTTATTTGTTTCTTCTATGCTACCACTTTGTTGTAATGTCACTCGTATCAGTTGTAACTACATACATGTTTGGTTAAGAAGTGTAGGAGTTTATTTCTGTGATATTTGATGATTTATTAAATATACAAGAATTTCAGAAAGTTCCAAAAGATCAAATTATTAATTACCTATATTTGACTTCTACTTATTCTAATAGACGTAATTTTTGTTATTAACTTCTTGCTCTACGAGCTTGAGACTTTCTTAAAAAAGAAAAAAAAAAACAATGCATTTGTTTTGATAAATATCGTTCTCATTTTTAAACTGTAGGTATAATATGCATTCGTTTTCAAGAAAAAGCAGGTCCAAGCGGAATATTAAACGTTGCACCCGACGGCCAACGGAAATTGTTCGCCGTCCTTTTTATTATTTCCTTTAAATCCGCCTCGGAGCAGTCGCCTGTCGAGGTTGTTTGTATTAACGTATCTATTCAGTTAATATTATTGCAGTTAAAGTTCAGCACAACTATACTACACTTTTACAAATAATCTTAAATCTGCTAAACTAAAATGAAATAAATAAATAAACATGGAGCATCTCAACAACCTTTTCTATTCGTCCACTTTACCGGTTGCTGCATGAACGCAACAAAATCTTTAGATTGATACAATATAATATATCGTTACCAGATTAAAACTTGACGCCTTTATTTCTTACACTGAGAGACGGTTAACTTTCTGTTAACAAATCACTTGCCCCGCGGTGACGAGTGCGAACGTCGCGCGTACGTCTGCCCCTTGCCCCACTCGCTCCTTGCTAAATAAATTATGCGCCAGAGTCGGGTAATTAATCCGCTTGTGAGTCCCACTGCGCGCGGCCTGCCTTCAATAGACGCTAATAGGACTAGATTGTATCACGAAGTTTACTTGTGTCACATTTATTTTTGTGAACAACTTTTGAACAAAATTAAATTCGCAATCACACCGGTTTGGATGGTGTTAGTTTCGTTCTCAGAATCACATTAAATACAGCCTTAGTGTCAAAAAGCATCTTCTCACAGGCGTAATTGAGGAATTTCGTTTGATAACTGTCTATATACACCTATTACATTGGGACCTAAACATAAACGGCGAAATGTGGGTGCTAGCACCTCTGCCTACCCCTTCGGGGATATAGGCGTGAGTTTATGTTATGTTATGTGTATTGTTGAAATCTCGTAACCTAGTTTGAAGTTAAATGCAATGGGAGTAATGAGTGAACTGCATGTGCAGACTAAAAAATATATTGTAATAGCTGCTGCCCGCGGCTCCGCCCGCATGGATGTCGGTTATCGCGACCAAACATAGCCTATATCCTTTCCCAAGGTTAAATCTATCTCTGTACTAAATTTCCCCAAAATTGGTTCAGTGGTTTAGGTGTGAAAGCGTAACAGACAGACAGTCAGATAGAGTTACTTTCGCATTTATTATATTAGTATGGGTGTTGATAATAATAGGTAATAGTTCAACGAGATAAATAAGTTGATCAGTTTTGGATGCTCCGCCGACGGCCGCACAACATAATATATTGTGACGAGGGTCGGCCGCGCCACGCGGGGCGAGCGCTGTGCTGATGCTGTGGCGGCACCTCGGCGGCGCGGCGCGTGCTTGACATTCACTCCGTGCGGTGGATTGAATTATGTAATGTTTTATTCAGGGGCGCGCGTGGCGCCGCCGGCCGCCTCGCTCGCTCCTCGCTCTCGCCGGGACAGCTCTAAAGCCCCGCAATCAAAGTATTATCCGTTTCCATCGAGCAATTCCGATATCAAATATTATGGCTGTTTCGGGCGCGATTTAAACGGATTTACGATGTAAGCGATTATGTAACCACCCGGGAGCGGGATCCTCAGTGTAATAAGTAAGTAAGTACCACGTAATATTATATATGTATGTTTAGAATCATATTGCTAATATGGTTTCAGTATAACTGATGATAAGCGATTAGGACAAAAAACTCGCGCTTCTCTGGACGAGGATGTGAGCGCGCACATTAACATTAAAGAACAATATGTTGTGTGAGGATAATAGCCCCGACTGCGCCGACTGCCTCATTACGAGGGCTCCGGGAGTTCGGACGGGGTAACGTTACCGGAGAGATTGGTCGCTAAGTAAACCTATATAACATCATAAATATAAAAGCATCAGAAAAGTTTGAGCAGAGCGTACATTCGTAACACTCAGTAGGTACTACAGCGAGTTTGGCGAGTAATGTCTTTATTGAAAAATGACTAAGTATTCTATAACATAATGAACCATATTCATAACATTGGAGCTTACCCAAATAGCGGCCCCGCGTAGCGCGAACGTTTGACAGATGCTACGCTACCCTCTACGAAAGCTACGACGGTCGTAGCTGTGAGCTACAAAGTAATCTCGCAAGAAAAACATGAGATCGTGTTCGCCACCGAGACGCACAAACATTATATTTTATCGCTTTAGGGTCCATAAACGTACGTCGAGCCCTTTCCGTAGAATATGAGATCCCTAGCCCGGTTTAATAAATTTCGTCGACATCTCATTCCGTATAATCCCGTATGCACACAAATCCCCTCCTCGGCCTTGACCTCCGGCGCAGGCCAAACAAATAAAGTTAAACTCGATCACTTACTAAAACATCGCCGTGTAAAAGCTTTAGCATCCGATACGTAGCACTGTGCGCACACACACACACACACACGCACACACACACACACACGAGGCGCGCGCGTGTGTGCGTGCGGTCGCGGCGCTCGGCCGCGTGAAACTTTTATCAGCTCTCCGTGCCTTTCACCGGACGGGCCGGGGGAGAGCGAGGAGTGCGGCCGGGAGGGGGGGGGGGGCAGGGGGATGCTCAGCCGTGCTTATGACGTATGTACGCTCCGCCGACGTACGGTTAGCGAGTGATTGACGCGGTTAGCGATCGCCATCTGCATGACGTACGTATGTGTGTGTATGCGTGTGTGTGTGTGTGTGTGCGCGAACATCGGCGACAGGTTTTTAAGATACAAATAGTTCAATGCAAATGGTTTGAGTGATCGCTGGTCATCGAACAGCTAGATTTGACGGTGAGGTGACAGGATCTGCTTGCCGATGCAATGTGAAAGGTATGTTTGTCCGTGGTTTCTATGACTGACTAGAAATCAACTAAATATACGTTTGGTAACATCCTTCGTCGGAAACTTGAACTTTCTTTATAGCTAAAAGTTTACCTAAAAGGATTTATGAAATTACCTTACGTAAATTTACCTTATTTATGAAAGTGGACGGCACGGCACGGCAACCAGCTATGAGTGTACGATTTGTACTAGGAACCTCAGGCTGGTCAGGGGTAGTATGGAAGGAGTAAGGAATCAAAAAAGAAACACGTATGCGTTAGGTTAGGGAAGGATATAATAAACAGAATTGCACTTGAACATATATATACCACGGCGCATCTCGCTCCTAGCGCGATGCAGAAATAACAAACAGCGCCATCTAGTGCCAAGCAAGATAATTAAACTCTAGAAACAAAACATGCTTTGGCTTTAACATACCGCCCGCCATGGACATATTGAAAAACTATGTCCTTAACTTTAAAGGAAACAAAGATCCAAATGATAAAAAAAACACATAAGTCTAAGTCTACATTTGAACATAAATATCGACTAGTCAATCGACAAGACAAGTCAGATCCAACCTGAACTCTGCAGCCAGGTAAATATAAATTGTGAACATGTAAATAACTGTAACTATTCTGTAAGTACAACAAACTATAAAGACAACTCCAAAAAATCTTAATCAATCTATGGCAATTTAACAAAAATAAAGTGCAAAACTTAATTCTAAATCACACAATCAGTCATTTACCGGTAATATACACAGCTTTGAAGTCGGTCTCTTAACCACAGAACCTTTGGTTTTGACTGTGACTACCCGCGTGATGCCATCAGAACCCGCATGTTTTTCTACTACACGGCCTAGCATCCACCGGCTTGGAGGTAAGTCATCTTCTTTAATTAAGACCAAATCCCCTAAATTTGGTTCTGGTGTTTTGTACGCCCATTTGTACCGATGTAACAGACTAGTTAAGTACTCTTGCGACCATCGTCGCCAGAAACCTTGAACCATCTTCTGTACCATTTGCCACCGAGTAAGTGTACTAACATTATTTGACTCGTAGTTTGTCCCAGGGACTACCACTAACGGTTCCCCGATCAAAAAATGTCCCGGCGTCAAAGGCTCTGGCTCACCCGGATCTTCAGTGTTCACCACCATCATAGGCCTTGAATTCAGGCAAGCCTCTACCTGACTAAGGAACGTGGTCATTTCCTCGAAGGTTAGCGTTGAATCTCCGACTACTCTTTTGATATGAAACTTGGTGGACTTGACGCCCGCTTCCCACAGCCCACCAAAGTTTGGTGAGTGGGGGGGTATGAAATGCCACTCGGTCCCACCAATTTCCAGGTTTTCTGCAATGGACTGTTGGATGTCCGCTAACTCTTTGAGTTCCTTTGCCGCACCCACAAAATTTGTGCCATTATCGCTCCATATATGTGCACAATGACCTCGTCTTGCCACAAAACGACGGAATGCAGCAATGAATCCTTGAGTCGTCATGTCACTTACGACTTCGAGATGAATGGCTCGCGTGACCATACATACGAAGAGACAAATATACCCCTTGTATGATTTGTGACCGCGGCCTTTTGTCATTCTAATATTTATGGGTCCCGCATAGTCGACACCAGTATTTAGAAAAGGTCTGGCTGGTGTGACTCGAACTGATGGTAATGAACCCATAAACTGATTTTTGACCTCAGCACGACACTTTGCACATACCACACATTTGCGTACGTACTGCCTTACTAGGCCCTTTACCCCTAAAATCCAGTACGCAGTACGCAAATAGCACATCATGAGCTGTGGCCCACCATGCAAAGTCTTGTCATGTGCATCTGCCACTAACAAATGCGTCAGATGAGAGTTGTGGGGCATCACAATTGGATGCTTTGTATTTTCATCTAGCTGAGCGCCATCAAGCCGTCCTCCAACTCTCAACACACCCTTTGCGTCTAGGTAAGGTGTCAGTGACTTAATTTTGCTGTCCTTGAATTTCACGCAATTCCTTTCCTGCAACTCACCTATCTCAATGCCAAACTCTTCGCTTTGGCACTTCTTTATGCAGCAGGTTAATGCATCCTGTATTTCAACCATCTTGAGATGCCTTGGCCGAGGCGTGTCCTTCTTATAATGCAGAAAGCGTCTGCAGTACGCAACCACTTTCAGCAGCTTGCGAAGTACCGAATATTTCCTCCACCATTGATCTGACGAGTTTGTCTCCACAGCACCCAGGTGTGCCTTTACGGGAGATTGTTCTATATCTGTTTTCAGGTCCTTTGGCTTGCTGTATACAATTGTCGACTCTTTTAGAAAATTTGGCCCAGTGAACCACAACGTGTTACCCGCTAGATTTGCTGGCTGAACTCCGCGCGAAGCGCAATCCGCTGGGTTATCCTTTGTGGATACGTGTGCCCACTGACACGCATCTAAATGGCTCAGTATATCTGAGACGCGATTGGCCACGAAGGTCTTCCAATGGCTGGGGTGTTTGTTGAGCCAAGCTAATACTATGGTTGAGTCAGTCCATGCATGAACGTGATCTTTTGGGATTTTCAGGACGGCAGCCATTTCCCCCAACAATTGTGTGAGTATGGATGCACCACACAATTCCAACCTAGGAATGCTCCGTTGCTTTATTGGTGCCACCTTTGTCTTAGCTGTAAGTAGTGCCACGTGAACTTCACCCTCCTTTGAGACAACGCGCGTGTAAACTACTGCTGCGTAGGCCATCTTCGAGGCGTCTGAAAATCCATGCAGTTCAACCACTGCATCATCGTTCCTCGTGTGCAACCATCTGGGGATGGTACAGTCCGACAGCTGAACAAGATCTGAATGGTAAGTTTTCCACTCTCTTAATAGTTCTTCCGGAACTTCTTCGTCCCATCCTATACCAGATAGCCACAATTTCTGGATGAAGATCTTTGCCAGTATCACGACAGGTGCTATCCAGCCTAAAGGATCAAAAAGTCGTGCAATCTCTGATATGACACTCCTTTTAGTTTCAGGTCCAGTCGTCGATGGTGGCAGCTTCACCGTGTACTTCATATCGTCGTGATCCAGCTCCCAGGTGAGTCCTAGAATCTTTATTGTTTCATCTAGTTTGATCTCTCTGTCTTTCTTCTCTTCTTCCTTTGATAAATCTTTTTCTTTTTCAGTGATCATCTTTAGCAGGTATTTATCGTTGCTATTCCATTTTTGAAGCTCGAAACCTCCTTTTTTCAGCAACTCACACATTTGTTGGTGCACTTCCACGCCTTCTTCGACAGTCTGACAACCGGTAAGTAAGTCGTCCATATAGAACGAGTCCAAGACTCGTTCCTTTGCAAGCAGGTATTGATCTCCTTCGTCGTAAGCTACCTGTTGCAACGCTCTGACTGCCTGATAAGGCGCTGAAGCTGTACCGAAAGTCACGGTGAGGAGTTCGTAGTCTTTAATCTCTTCTCCAGGATGATCCCTCCAAACAATCCTTTGGAAGGACTGATCTTCTTCAGCTACGCGAACTTGACGATACATTTTAATTATATCGGCTACTAACCCGATTGGATGAACTCGCCATCTTAAAATCGTGTGTCTCAACTCGGGCTGTAGTGTCGGTCCAATCATCAGCGTATCGTTTAACGATACTCCCTTGTTGTTCTTGCAGGAAGCATCGAAAACCACTCGCACCTTGGTGGTGGTTTTGTCCTCTCTGACTACGGCGTGATGAGGTAAGTACACCGCAACTTCTTTCTTTTTGTCCTCCTTTTCCACAGGCTTCATGTGATTTAATTGCTGATACTCTTTTATAACCTCTGTGTACTTATGTTTAAGATCAGTATCTCGTTTGAACTTCCTTTCCAGCCCCTTGAATCTTTTCAACGCGATGTCTCGGGAACCTCCCACACATGGCGGTTCAGTCTCTCGAAATGGGAGTCTGATAACGTAACGTCCACTTGCATCACGCTGTGTGGTGGCTTTGAACAATTCTTCACATCGCCGTTCTTCCTCGGTAAACATTTTCTCCAAGGATACTGACGGTTCTTCAATTTCCCAAAATTTTCGAAGAAGGTCATCCTCGAAAACGTGAGTATGCATAACCGTTATTGATCTGGGACTTTGATCTGACTTGCGGCTTGACATTACAAGACCGGAAATGATCCACCCAAAGGAAGTATTTTGTGCGATCAGTGTTTGTGATGGAGATCGTTTCACGCCTTCCCTTAGAATCTGACTATAGACTTCTGCGCCTAACAAAAGATCGATTTTGTTGGGCGTGTTGAACTGTGGATCTGCCAGTGGAATATCTTTGATCTCTAACCAATCGGTTGGGTTTACCTTCCTATTCGGAAGATATGAAGTAATGCTCTTCAATACATATGCATGAATCTTTAGACTGATATTGGGATCGGCTCGTGATTGAACTAATATAGCGACCATACTTTTAGACAGAATTGTCTTGTCACTGCCTAATCCCGATATTAACCCTCTAACTGGATGTCTTTTTAGCCTCAACAGTTGTGCCGCGTCTTCGGTGATGAAAGACGCCTGTGAGCCCTGATCTAATAAAGCACGGACGACCTTGAAGTCGCCTGATCTCGACTCAGCATTTACTAGCGCCGTGGCTAGTAAAACTTGTCTTTGTTCTAAGTGCTGACCGGTAGATAGACATGCAGTCACAGTTTCTGTTTTAGGAGAATCGCCTGAACCTCCTGCTTTGGAACCATCATTCGATGGTAGTGGTTTGCCCTGCTGAACTTTGGCTCCCTGAACATTCTCATTTGTTTTTGGATGTAGCAAAGAGTGATGTCGTTTTTTGCAAATACGACATGTGGTTTTTTTATCGCATTGCCTTATCATGTGATTCGCGCCTAGACAATTGTAGCACATTTTGTTCTGGGTGACAAACTCCTGACGTTTGTCTACACTTAATTTGGCAAAATTCTTACAATGACAGAGCTTGTGAGCTTCAGAACAAAACTCACAGGGCACTGTCTCGTCATCGGTTGCTAAATGTACCTTTGCCTGATGGCGATTGGATGAATTATTATCGTTGTGCGCCGAACCCTTTCGTTCTAGATTTTCTAGAGCCCTATAACGTCCTTCTATAAATTCTTTAAATTGAGCATAAGTCGGGAACTCTACTGAAGGGTCGTTCTGAACCTTCAATTCCCATTCTCTGCGTGTCGTTGGGTCTAATTTGAAAGTTAGCATGTGGATAATGAGGACATCCCACGTACTGATGTCAACCCCGAGATTTGTCATTGCATTTAAACAATCGTTAGTTGTGTCGTACATTTGTTTCAGACCGTTACCCGATTCTGTGGTTAAGCGACGCATACTAAACAACCTATTCATGATACAACCACCGAGGTATTTCTTGTTATTAAAGCGCTTTTCTAACAAATCCCAGCACACAGCATAATTTGCTTCAGTGATCTGATATTGACGCAACAATCGATCTGCCTCATCCGTGACCTGTCCCTTCAAGTATTGCAATTTTTGTACGTTGTCTAAAGCCTCATTCCTATGAATCAATGAGATAAATAGATCCCGAAACGTAGGCCACTCCTGGTAGTTTCCCGAAAATTTTGGAATTACTATTTGGGGTAATTTCACGGATGAGCCTGACTCATTTTTTAGTGGAGGCTTATTGACCTTTATTATTTCATTCAATTTGATTCTCATTAAAGCTTTGTAATCGAAATATAATTCCTCCGTATTTCCATATACATCACCTTGCATATATGGCAGCTCTTGTAAAGTATCAGAATCAGCGAGCTCAACAATTCTACTATGATTTTTACGTAACAATTTCCAATCATTCTCTAGAGTTTCTATTCTAATTTCTAAGTATTCTTGTGTAAGTCTCTCTTTGGGAGATTTTCTAAAATTGGCCATTGCTCGCTGAATGCTTGAATACAAGCTGTACTGTGTTTTACAAAGAGCATCCATATTAACAATTCAAATGACCTATCTCAAACAAATTACTCTGTAAATATGTACAAAGTTGAACTAAATCAAACAATTAAATGTTGAAAATTTTACAAGTGTTTAAAACGTGAACTGAACTCGGACCAAAATCGGGCATAGGTTCCCCGTAGGTTAGTTTTATCACAAATTATTCTAAGTCCGAAACAATTTTACTACGAGTATAAACTAAGTTAAAGTTTTTGAAGTACTAAATTTAAAGTTCAAATTAGCTTGAATTATGCACACACGTTGTAATAAATCTTGAACAAGGTAATGAAATTGCACTAAATTGTGATGAATATGCACTCTTGAAAGGTAATGAAAGTGTACTCACAGTTGAACTCTTCACTCACTCACTTCTATACCCCCGCACCTCCTTGGTTCCCCCGCTCGGGTTGGACTTGCCGCTCGCCCGCAGCCAGCACAGCTCGACACCCCCGCGGTACGCAGGGGGCTCCGCTCCGCCCTCAGCCAGCACAGCTCGACACCCCCGCGGGACGCAGGGGGCTCCGCTCCGCCGTCGCTATTGATCACCAGTCGCCACCGCACCACCGGCACTTGTCACTGTCACTCAGCACAGGACCAAAAAAGGTTTCGGCCACAGCCTCCACCACAGTCAGCCCAGCACACAAGCTGACTGTTGACCTCTTAAAGGCGATCCACCAGTATTGAGGTTTTACGGGATGGGTAACTCAAATATTGAGTTCTGGAATTGACCTTTCGGCTCCGAAGGACCATGTACGATTTGTACTAGGAACCTCAGGCTGGTCAGGGGTAGTATGGAAGGAGTAAGGAATCAAAAAAGAAACACGTATGCGTTAGGTTAGGGAAGGATATAATAAACAGAATTGCACTTGAACATATATATACCACGGCGCATCTCGCTCCTAGCGCGATGCAGAAATAACAAACAGCGCCATCTAGTGCCAAGCAAGATAATTAAACTCTAGAAACAAAACATGCTTTGGCTTTAACAATGAGCTTATAGTGAAATATTTTTGAAGGTTGTACCACTTCTGTGATTGTACGATTTCACGTAGAAGAAGTTCACTATCTATCCCTATTATCATACCATAAATACCATCCAGCCATAAAAGTTACATCAGAAGACTCCGTAATCGCAACAAGCTGGGTAAATTCCCTACCCTGCCATCAATGTTCATTAACAATGTGTATAGAAAACAATACAAATCAGTGGCGGGCCGAGTCTGCAGTCTGCACAATAATCAAAAACATTTACCAGAATCTTACAATAGCATGGAGCGGGAACAATGCGCCTCGACAGATGTTGTGTAAACAGAAATGGACTAAAATGAAATGAATTCACACTATTTCACTGCAAATTGTAGCCGACGTGATGACAAAAGAGTGAACGAATATGAAATGTGCGCGAATGAGCGAATAAATAGCGGCGGGATTGTGGTCGCACCGCGCCGAGCGCGCGACGTGCGGCCGTCGCCCGCAGCCTCGCGTATAATTAAATAATGATGACAATTTATTTTGTGCTTGGCTCACAATATTGCGTGATGGCTGTTTAATGTTATGGGACTGACCCAGTTACGCCCGTGAACCCGGTTCTAATGTAGGACGACAATACAGCCACGGTGCCGGCGGCGCTCTAGATCAGCTAGCCGATACTATTGTCGTGTGTAACCCGTAACAGTGTTGAACTTTGTTCAGGGTGACTCTGCGTGTAGTTCTGTTGTTTAGTACACTCTCTAGCATTGGTACATTCAGTCCTACAATAGTTCCGTGGCTGCTCAAGTTTCAAGTATGTACAAGTAGTATGTGACACTACGCAAAGTACTTAATACTAATGAGACAATTCAGTCGTCCGAGCCCCTTTGTACTCACACGGCACACGACTCTAATAGAGCGAGTGCTATTGATGCGGAGGGATGGAACACGTGTTTCGGTTGTTAAACTTTTCATTTAACTTCTTACCTCATTAAATCCACCTTTTTTAGAAAAATAAATCTGTAACCTTATTCTTAATAAACCGTTTAATAGATGTACAGTCTCACTACGGACTGTACATACGAATTTGCTGACACCGCGGTCTCCACCTGGAGCGCGTCATTTACACAATTAATATAACTACGTGACATAGCTGGCACAGGCCAGTGCGGGATTAGCTTCCAATACGGTAACTACATATTAATTAGAGAGAATAATAATTAACGTTAATCTTGTAACCAGTTAACAATAATATAACAGTTTAAGTGTCAAGTTGTGTTTTCCTCTCTTCGCCGCACTCACCAAACTACAACTTCATTCAAGTGTATAAACTACACATAACTAGAATTAAATGATTTAAATTAACATATCGCGAAAACGTCTCGTGCAAATAATAACATACCCGTCCAACGTGGTCTCTGGAGTGGTCGCCAAAAAAGTAAACAAGTGTTAGTGAAATTGAGAAAGTTCTGCTCGCACCTGTCTATTTACAATGTGCGGTTGTTTGGACCCACGACTGCGCCTCAGTAACTCCATACGATGGATCCTGCTACTTTGAAGTTGGCGTGCTTTTATATTTTGGCACAAGTCATCACGCGGACTGATTGAATATTGATGCCTTGGCTCGCTGTGTATACCGCACTACTTATCCCGCGTTTACACTCTGCCCATCGCATTGCTCATCGTGTTGCCGGAAATATTCACGCGAATATTGCCCTAGTATTCACACACTTGCATCATCGCAATGATCCGCATTACAGTATTCGCCCTGCAATGGAGACGGACGTAAACGTATGGAGGACAACGCTGTAGCAGTGTACTCATTATGCTTTTGCAGCATAGATAATTAATTAATTGAATTATTACTAAAAGCTATAATATAGTATTTTATAATAATAAAATATACGTCTTATATTTTTAAAGCGCGATGCAAAGTGTGTTCATCGCGAGTGTGTGAATAGTTCATCGCGCCGCCAAGCCGACATTCGCAGCAACATACGCGGCAGCACTCGCGGCATGACGAATACGCCATTCACACCACGTCTCTACCCACTTCTCTCGGCAGTTCGCTCGCTCATCGTCGAGTATGTAAACGCAGCATTAGATAAGGCACCTCGACTTGATGGGCAGTAAGTAAGTGTTGGCGACAGGGGATGACTACGTTGTATCGATTTGTGACCTAAAGTGAAGAAACGACGATGAAATCAATCGATATTATAACGTCTTACACTAATCATCGAGCAATCCATTTTCTTCATCCAAAATTGGATACATTCGTATAAAACCAAAACTCTATATTGTCTCTTTATACAACTGTGATTTATTTTCTACAATATATAGAGCTACTATACTAGTAAAACCCTGTGTGTGAAGTACATTTCAGAGTTCTGCGAAGATCGCAACGCGGCGGGTGTAAACAACGCGCTATAAATTAGCGATAGGGAAAGTCGCCAACTTTCTGCGGAACACCGAGACGCCGAGCAGCGCGCCACGCTCGCAGACCATTTAATTTTCACTGCGAATTTGAAAAAATACAGGATCTCAGCATCGACTTAACGCAGTAGCACAGACACTATTTGGCAACGATTTTCATTACACAGCGAAACCCGCGCTGAATCGTTAATGGGCCGGCCGCTGAAACTCCCAAGAATTATTATTTTAAATGAAATTTATCGTGGAAAAGAAACATCGTGGAATGTAACGTTCATTACATAGTTATTACGTCGTGGTGTGAGCCACAGGACGCGGGTGGCTCCGCCAGGTAGCCGACGCGGCCGCGGCAGGGCGCGGACAGTCGTCGGTTTGTTCTTTGAATTCAAAATCGGTTTCGTGCTTATATTACTCCGAGGCTACAAGTGCGTGCACGTGTCAGCTTAGAAGTGTAATAGGCTTGCATCTTAATTTGGTGAAAATTTACTTAATGAGGGTTAGACTCCCAGTCGCGAGTTTTGAGAAGACGATGAGCCGAGCAGCCCTCGTTCAAATATTGTCATAACTGTAATTACGGCGTCTCGCTACAGAGCAGCCGGCCCAGAACTTTGTATCTGTGGAACAATCAAATCATCCAATGTTCCTTACAATTGATTTGAAGGGCCTCCTTTCTTCCTGTCCCTCATTATGCAAAGAGAGGGAGAAAATATTGATGAGATACTTAGAATTGCCTCGCCGTAATTTTTTCAAGTTTCATTCATTGCTCACAGCCTATTATGAATTTTATTTGTGAATTCTACCAATTTCAAAACGTAATAATATCGGTTTTGCATAATATTATCTTGTGTATGTTGTGTCATCTCAAGACTCGGTATAGGTATACTGCTGCAGTAACCTAGTCCCTCTGCCGAACATCGTGCGATAACTGATAAGCAAAATTGTATTTTCTGATATTCAAAATGTATAACCTATATTAAACTATATTCACAATATTGTTGTAGTAGATGTTAACTTAATTAACCAACACCAGGACGATATCGCGTATATTTCACATCTGTCCCGTATACATATCATCGTACATCGCACAACTAGAGCCTGCAGCGCGCAGAGCCGCGGCGCGGAGCAGTGGGACTCTTTTGTCGGCGACAGCTGTACTTTAATAAACAGCGGATACGCGCCCATTGTGCACCTTCGCCGTGTGGCGTGTACGTACAAGCCGACCACCACTCGCGGGCGCACCCGCTGTGTTCGTACCACACCGTAATATGGTTGATATTAGCGCAGGCGTGTGTGTGTCGCCGCGAGGACACAATGGGAGCGGGACAACAGGCCGCAGCACAAGTTTTAATTAATCCGCGTGAAGCGAGCGCGCCGCCGTACCCTCCGCCGGCGCCGCTCGCCCCCTCACTAACCCGAGGACGCGGTCACATTTTTTTTTAACAACGTGTGAATAAATAGTTGCTACTCGCTACTGGTGGTGTGGGACGAAAAATAGCTTCCACACTATACTTTGTTTACGATATGCATATGTATAATAGAGACGCTTGGTAATCATTGGTAGCACACAGCGATACATTCATTTCGAGGTTGATCAGAGCGCAGCGAAGCGCTCGAAGTGGCTGTGATCCAATCAGTGGGCGGTCAATACCGCGGCAACAGAGAGCCGCCGCCGTCAGATAACCGCCCTATTAACGTGCCATCCCAATCGTAAATTACATCAGGAAGCGATTTCAGGTGGTCGGGGAAGGAGGGGGTGAGGGGAGGGACCACGGACTCACCGCGTCGGTGTGAGCTCACCCTGCGCACGGACCACAGCTCTATGTGCATCAGTTGATACGAAAAGTGCCCAAGGTCAAAAATGGTGGTAGTATAATGGAAGGGGAGGGGAGGAGAGACGAGGTCGACTGGATATGGGTTTGAATCCCGGACAAATACAATTTTCAACTACATACTACACAGATGTAACCCCAGATGTGTTGTAGGATCGAGTGCAATGTGACGACCCATAGCGGGTCAAGGTGGCAGCTTTTTTTTTTAAATGACTTTAAGACGACATTCAGTGTCAACGGCCGGTCGTGCCCGCGAGGCGGAGCGCGCCCGCGTCCCTCGCCGTCGCCACTCACATCACTAACTTATAATTGAGCCGGCCGCGCCGCTGCACACCTCGACCCTATCCTATCATAGGCAAATAATTAAATGGCACTTGAATTTATTTTCTGAACATACTTTTATTTCTGCATAACTTTAAACAGCTTTAAAATGGAAAAAAAAATTGTAACAGCATAAGAACTGTAGGAAATTGCAGAAAATGTAGCAAAATCAACGAGACAATAAAATTAATGTAGATTTGAGGCGCAGGGGTGAAGGGGAATTTTAAGGGTGAAAATAGTTTTGCACAATTTTCAGCAAAACTAAACTTCCTGTGGGAACAAGTCAAATGACAACGATGTAGGAAATAATAAGGTGCATAACTTATGTATTAAGTAGATTATACTTTACCTCGAATTTATTTCAATTTATTTTGCCCGTTGCTATATCTGTTGCCAACTGGTCTCACGCTGTTACAAATGAAAGTAAACAATTGCCATCTGCACTGGACTATAGATGACTGAGAACTTGAAAAAAGTAGCTGGAATAGTTCACTCATCTGCAATAGGCTGATCTTTGATTAAAAGGCTCCTTCAGATATTTTGGTCTACTCGTATAACAGACTAAAAGATACTTGTATAGAGATTGAATCACTTTACAAAGCTTCTGTGATTACGATAATATACTGCATTGATAGTTGTTGTCGACATCGTTATGTCTGGGCTCCATAGAAGGGAGCAACCGTCGACGTGACGTAACTAGCTAACCGCTACTCGCGATCAAGCTTGCCCTAATTCACAGCGCTGAGCCAATATTGCAGCCAATTTAGCTTACGTCTATCAAGATATGCCAGAGCGTTCGAGAGCTGCACTTCCACGTCCATAAATCTGGGCCAGCGCTCGCGACTGACGTCTTCAATGTTTTATGTATGAGGGAATGTCGTGAGTCATCTGACGGTCTCGTCGGACGCCATACTACACGGTCTTAGCGCCCTCGGCCTAATTCATCGATCTAACACAGATAGATATGTAGGGTAGGTAAAACGTCGCACTTCTATCATAGAATTTGACGAAATATAGCTAGGCCCTATAGTCGTCTCAATTACATCATCGTTAGTTGGCGCAAGTGGAGCCGCCACGCCGTGGTACCGCGGTGTGCTTTGACACTATTTGTGACATGGGAAACTATTAATGAATAGAAGGATTCCTAAAGCAGACTATATGTAGTGTTTGGGAAGCGCAACAGAGAACGTCCTAGCGCGCGTTTGAGATATTTCCTCGCTATCCGCCGCGCTCGTCGCTCGTCGCCGTCGCGCGTGGTGCGGCTCCTGCGGCACCTGCGCTTCACAATAAAGGTTCAATTCTAAAGCGCTGCTCTCGGAAACGCTCATCTCGCCCAATCAGCCGGCCGCGTCCGACGGCGCGAGATTGATTACTTTCCACGCTGAATTTATTGCCGAGTCGGCGTCTCCTTTGCAATGACCACTGGAAGAAGTTACATCGCTTTCACCGCAACATATTGTAGAAAACGTCGGCAGCGTGACAATTAATATATAACCTAGTAGCTGTTTCCCGCGGCTCCGATCGCGTGGATGTCGGTTATCGCAACTAAACCTAACCTAAGTCCTTTCCCAAGGTATAGTCTTGTAGTCATCAAAATCGGTTCAGTGCTTTGGACGTGAAAGCGTAATAGACAGATAGACAGACAGAGTTACTTTCGCATTTATAATAATAGTATGGAGTATGGATTATGGATGTTTAGTGTTAGGTATATCATAAGCTGTTAGCTATGGGATGGAGAACAGCACTATCATTTAATCATCTTACGATAATCACAAGAGCGGATGCGGTGGTCCTAGTGGGCACTCTGCCTCGCCGGGGGCCCCTTGAGATGAGTCACCGTGGGGAAGGCAGAACATCACATTCCGACTATCGCTCTGGGCTAACACTAACTAGTTACATAAAACTTGCTCGTCTAGCATCTCTAATGCAAATACCTTTCTTTGAAGAAGTAAGTATTTAAGAACTCAGCCAAAGGCACTTTGAAACTTGGAATTTAGTTGAGAAACAGTAATTAATGCTAATTACCATTACAAGCTGGGATTTGTGTTCAGTAGCGACATTCCTTCAATGGACATTTAAATAATAAGTAGTAGATTACCCAACAAGTGAAAAAAAGGTGAATTCTTTTCGAGGCACCAAGTTGTATCCCGAGAGGAGTGAAGGTTTCTCCGGTAGAATCCCGAGCGTAGCGAGGGGTTCTAGAGAGAAACCTGAGTGGATCGAGGGATACAAGAGCCGAGATGAATTCTTTTTTCACGTGTTAGGTACTCAACTTTTCACCATTGACTACGAGAAAACGATTACTCTGTGATTATGAATTACATTTTGTTATGGATAGTACACAAAAGAAGCAGCAAATTATCAGTAATAGCTAGCGCTTTAGCGCGAAAAGACTCAGGAGTCTTTTCGCGTTCGAGAATATGAGTTTAATTTTCATCACTAGATGAAGTCATTTTATGATTATGAGACAAACATAAACTTTTACAAGGAAAATTACACAGAAAATGGCGGCATTTTTTTTTCTTAATTTAAACTGAGCCACATTCCATCCAGCCAGTTATTACATTTAGGTGACTTTTAGTACGTTTTTATAGTGAGAGTGTGCAATCTCTTTGCATGTTTCACTAGAATCCGTACATTCGCGTATGTTCCAAATTCAAATTTTTTTATTCACTCGGTGAAACAAAGAGCGTTTTATTCACTGTTTTTGATGAATCACGGGCCCTTTTTCGAGTGTCAATGGTGAAAACATAATTTAATATGACTGAAATAAAAAGCTAACTGCTTCAAAATCACATACCTAGGTACTTACAGCTTTTGCTCGCGCCCCGTGGAGCAGTCGTCTCATCGAGCGAACTAAGTTTCATTCTGGTATATTTATGGCCATCTCATGCTAGACACAATATAGATTACGATAGGATACGCTACGTGTCAAGTACCTACAATATAGATTAATCACAAGATTAACAATGCCTTGTATAGGTACACAACACCTCCGTTGGGAGGATTTTATTAAATTTTCAATGAATGCACACTTTGTCACGGACTCTTTTTTATTTTCTTTATTTAATTATATTTGGAAAAGTTAAAACTAGTGTACCTATAGATCATACTTTTAAATAATAAATATTTACAATTTTTTATTGAAATAAAAGATTAAACAACGTTCATTTAAGAGATTTCAATGTTTCAGAGACAAGGACGGAGGTAACGAGGGGGCCACGACACGACAACGACACGACGTGCGACGACGCGCGACTTGTGCAGCTTGTGGCCACGGAGCGACGGACGGCCGCGCGGAGCTCGGGCGGCTCCTACTAACAGTCCACCGCTTGATTGTGTATTGTCATTTATGTGCGTCGTCTGTGATTGATGTAATCACAGTACTGTATCACATGTACCCCACCCAGCGTCGCCCGCGTGTGCCGTGGGGGGGGGGGGGGGGTGCACACGAGCGGATGCTATTATTGTTATGTTAATTATTACACATTCAGCATTACGGAACAGCTTCGTGTTGTATGTGTTATTGTGTATTCTATCACAGTATGTAGGCACGCATTGTGGCAAGTATTAAGGCAAAGACCGCATAATCCACAAGTTAGGATGGAATGTCACCTACCCACACAACCGATGATGGAACGCCGTTCGAATATTTCCCTCCAACACTATTTTAATATATAATTAAACTTCCTAAGGGTTGCTAAATAGTGTAGTAATAATAGCGCATAGAGCTAACTTTCTTAATCCAACGTTACATGTGCAGTTTGCACTGGATCACAATATTTGCATATCTATAGCTTCGCCCGCGTGGAATTCTATTCCCGTTCTGGTGACCCATGGGAACTTTAGGTTATTTAAAGACCTCCCGTGGGTGTTAAGGAACATACCAAAAAGAAGAGCTGACCAGTAAATAATTACTAGCTTGATCGAAAATTAACATGGAGAACTCATATCCAAACTAAGAGAGATCAACTTAATATAAAGTACAGAAGTCTACAGTGGCTCCTGGGTAGAAACTCCACACTGAGCATAGATAACAAGCTGCTCCTGTATAATGTCATACTAAAGCCGATCTGGACATATGGCATCCAGCTTTGGGGCACAGCAAGTGTCTCCAATCTAAACATTCTTCAGAGGGCGCAAAACAGCATCCTAAAAGCCCTATCAAATGCGCCATGGTTTATAAGAAACTCAGAGTTGCATGACATATTAATGGTGAACACTGTGCAGGCAGAAATAAAATCGATTGCTGTACGATATAAAACAAGACTCGAGAAGCATCCAAACCCACTGGCATGTGTACTAACCAAGCCTGAGCATAAGCGGAGACTAAAAAGGCTCGCAATAGTGGACTTATCAAGCTAGACATAGCTGGTCTAGCAAAACGGAAGAGAATTCTTAATGAAGAAGTTACTCTGCAAAGCCCTACATACATCACATCTGCTTATAGTTTAGTGACTGATCGCAGATAAAAGTACAAAAAAAAAAAAAAAAAAAAAGTAAATAATTACTAATTAATGACCAATTACAGCCTGCTATCCAGTATGTGTGTCGGCCGAATGTTCGTTTGCGTTAAGCGACCAATCTATCTAGATCTTTACTGGCTAACGATGCCTACGATGCGATAAAGGCAAGGCTCTCTGCCTATCCCCACTACGTGACATCTAGCGCACGCTCGCTAAAAGCCGCTATCTGGCATCTAATAGAGGACTTATCTGTCTGTCCGCCCGCCGCCGCCGCCGCGCCTCGCTCCGCGCGGTGTGCGGCGAGCCCTATCGCTGGCTCGGCTCATTACACACGGCGCCGGAGATGGATACATCTGATATACGATTATGTACTACATCTCACTTTAGGATTTGTTTCCTCTAAAACACAATATTTGAGTCATTACGTCCTGCTCGCTTCGCCAGATATTTCTTTCGATAGCTATTTGTTTGAACAATGTTTGTTTTGAAAGTTAAACACCCAGAATTTCCGGTTTGATGCATTCGTCGCTAAAAATGCTACACGGATTAAATGGTAAGTAGACGGAGTAGCCCAACAGCCGAGCTTCAGAAGTCGGGATCGCGCTCCCATAACTCCACTCCAGCCCTCTGGCTGTTCTCGGAGTTTCGTTTGCGTCTACTGCGTGACGTTACCGCGCGACACTAGCCTAGTGGCTAGATTGTTATTAAGATAGAGAGAGCTAAGATTAGTGAAAATAATGAGTCAGGTGGAGCTTGCAGAAGCATACGTAGCAGTGAGCGCGACGAGGCGAAGGCGCGGCGCGGGTCGCAAGTATTCACGTGTTGAATTGAACATTGACACAACATTTACACTTATACCTCATTAGATTGGTACATTTATGAAATACGCCAAATTGTTAATATGGCCATATTCACTAAGTATATTTCTAGAAAATTTCCAAACATTAAACAGTGTTTAGGTAGTTTAAAGGAATCATTTTGTGTTGTAGCATTTTTTTATTTATGTTTTTTTTATTTAAGTTTAAAATCGCATATTGTGTGACATCCTCCTCATCCTAGCGTTAATTCCCAGTCGCATCTGAAGCTTTTCAGCTCAGAGTCTGGGGTCCGCTTTACCGTCTTAACTACAGATTTGGCTAGACCTCGATATTTTTTCGTGAAGCGATTGCCATCTGACCTCCACAGCCCAATGATAACATTAGGCGATATCGAAGCTTTGCAGCTAGACCGTTGTTTTTGGATTTTTTAGGGCTCCAACTACCCGTAACGACTGCCATAGATGTTCTTATGGCAACCGGGACCGACGGCTTAACGTGCTCTCCGAGGCACGACCAGACAAATGCAAATACCCATATTTCATGAACACAAATATTTGCACTGAGCGGGGATCGAACCCGCGCCTCCTGCGTAGCGGCCGCGTTCACTACCGCTACGCCACGGAGGCTGTCAAATTGTGTGACATAAGTAATACATACGGTACGGTTACGGTTTTCGGACTTTTCCCTTCAAATTCCGAGAGCTGAACGATAGACATTTTTGAGTAGTTATTTGAGGTAATCTGGTTTATCCCTAACCTCTCGTATAATGTCCTAACACAGTACTTAGGATCTAACTGGGGGAGGGGGGATAATGTGGCTAAATCAACCTATGTATATTACTTACTTTCCTGAGACTTTGCCTTCAGTAAATCCGTGCCGTCCATTTAAATACGAATAAAAAAAACTTTCATCAAAAACTTCGCGAACAATGTTTCCGTGAATGTATTAGAGGAAATGTTTGTGGAGCAGTCGAACCGAGAGTCTGTCGATGATAACTTATGAACAAGCAGATATCTCCTTGAAGTCAAAAAGTGTCCGCCGCCCGCTGCGCGCCGCCCAGCGCACACGGAGCGGGGCCTTCGTGCCGAATAATCCGAGAGCTGGTATGATTTTTTGAGTACCTTCTTGAGGCAAGCTGAAAACTTGTCACACAACTTTCCTGTTATACCCCAACACGAAGCTGCAGACCTAGCTGGTGGGTACGGGGGCTAAATCAACCCTTGAATTTGAAAAAACTGCTTTGAGGCATTATTATAATGTTGTAGTTTCATGTTTCAGAAATACATTAAAAAAAGACAGGCGATTTGGTGGGGGCTTTACCATTGCCAGGCGGGTTTAAACCGTACCAGATCTCGGACTAGTTGTGGCGCCTCCCCGCGAGGCCCGGCGCTCAACTTCACCGACAATATTTGGTTATCTTATATTATATTCGCGTCCGTGCAGGCGAAGCCCGGAGTGTGACGATGTTTACAATTACATTCTTGTTGGTGAAAGTATAAAGGAAGCTAATTAACTCGATAACGCAATACCATCCAGTGCCCCGCTCGCGACGGGCTTATGATTATGAACTCGGCTAACAAGCTCGACGAGAGGACTACGTTCCGTGGCGCCTCACAGCGTAACAATTAATCGTATCTCGCTACGAACTTCGTACAGCGTTTCGGTGAAGTAGTACAAAGTCTCTCGGCGCTGTTAATCTCGACGCCGTTAGCGATAACTAAAGGAGTTCGCAATTTCACCTAAAGACTTGGGATTAATTTACAAGATAATACATAGCATTACTGAAACAAATAGCTCGCAATAAATCTGAGAGGCTCGCCGCGCGGCGCACGTAGCGCGCGATCGTCTCGCAGCCATCGGAATCTGGCTCCGCCTCGCCTCGGTGCAATCAGCGGCGCTGGCTGCGAGCGACACGTGCCTCGAGCGCGTGACGTCAGCGCCGAGCGGGGCGCGTGCGCGGCGTCGATGGGGGAGGGGGGGGGGGGGGGGATCGATCGCGCTCTTCATCAGGCGCCGCGCTCCCGGGAGCTGTTTGTTATGAGCCTTAATTACGTTAGGTTGCGGCCGCTCATGCGATTTTTTCCACGCGTTCTCCGCGGCGACTCACGGCACAAATTGGTTTACCGATACGGCTCCACTCGGTGCGGGGTCGTTACTGCCTCGCGATGAGCCTCCAGTCGGAGGGCCTCTGACGACTGAACCGTGTTCCTAATAGCCGCACTTATCATTGGTATACCGCTACAGTAAGAATATCTCGGTGTGGCATGGCACAGATAATGTGGCAAGCTCACATAGCGAAGGTGCTAAGTAATTTATGTAAGAAGGTCAAACGTGCCAATGTTTTGCGTAAATAGCGCTGAAGGAACATTTAACTGACGCCAGAAACAAGTTCTAGATAAAAGTCAAAATAAAGTAACACTACAGCGAATTAAATGTTAAGAGCACAGCCGTAAATCAGTGAACAGGAGTTGCACTCCTCAGCTCTCGAGCGATCTTCGACGAGCCGCTCTGCCTCGGGCCGGTTCTTTCCAAACGTTCAGATCTTCGACTGGTCTCGTTAATTGCGCACGTCATCTCAAATACAGTATACGTGTCCCCTAGTGACGTGCAGCACTGCCGAGATGGCGACCTGTTGACACTCGCACGATCATCGATAGTTATCATTATATCATTGTCATCGACTTGTATGGTTAGTGCGTATACTCTTTCTTTTTATATTATCAGTTTCCCAAATGAACGTTTCCGTCAAGGAACCCGAATCTGGGCTTGACCACATTCTACCTCAAAAAATCCTTGGTCTTGACCTCACCAACGCTCACCATACTACCATAGAGCGCATAGGTTTGTTTCGTGTTTATTGTACGAGAAAAAATTGAAGTAGAAATACCCACATCTTTGATTGCATCGTAAGGTAATGGTGAGAGTAGTGCAGAGGAGTCAATTATTGGACGCCCTCGACTGTATCCAACGCTGCCCTTTTTTCACCAATTGCCGACATTTTTATACTTTAGAAACCTTTCAATATGCTCAAATTATTGCCTCAGCCCAAGATTATGAGGCCCCAATTTGTATGGGGATTGGTCTTCTTTATATTTTTAATGAGATCGTTAATAGGCGGCTGGTGTGACCACCAGCTCACCGTATATATTTCTGATGTAATATGACATGATATACCGTCGACTCGATAGAAGAAGTATACTTTTTATGGTTACTGTTTTTTGTCACTCGGTGTATTATTGGTTGCACTGCTTGGTCTACGGAATCTACGGTACGTCTACGGACAGCCTACGCTGTTGCTACGAAATGTCTACGACACATTTAATATTCTACATTGTATTCAATGTTTGGTTCTTCTTTGATTCTTCGATTCTTCTTCAATGGAACTCTTCGAGCTGATTACAAAATTATGATATATTATTTTGACATTTTAATTATTAGACATGATACCTGACATTCCGTTCTACATTGACATCTTTTAAATTGTGACATACCTACGTTACATAAGGGTGTTAAGTTATTGTTTATTTATTGTATTATAATTTACTGACATTGATATTATTTTACTCATTGACATTGTTAAAATTGTGTACTAACTCGATAAACACTGTGCCTAATAGGTACATGATGAATATAATAATTTAAATAATATAATTGGTTGGTAGTCACACTATACACACACAAATTAAGAGCTGCTGCTAATTATTTTAAATTTTAAATCGAAATTAATTTTTACATATGCCTATTGGTATTAATCTTGCATAAAACCCACCTGCGCTTGCTATCCAGTTCTATTCACAACACTCCACCCTGTGTTTACCTTGTTGAGTCTCAAATCAACTATGGATCTCAAAATCGCTAGCGGCCTGGAAGATCTTGAGAAGTTATTCAGCTCTCGGATGAAGGAGTATGACGAGAAGTTACAAAGGATCACTCCCGGAGCTGTGCCTTCACATCCTGACCTAGCATCACTGTCACGTGAGTACACTGACTTTAAAAACTTTGTTTGGCAAACCCTGTCAAAACTAAAGGCTCAGGTTGAGCTTCTCTCACTGGGACTAGATAGGCATGAAACTATCATGCGAAGAAAGGTGCTGCTGTTCCATGGAATACCCGAGAAGCCAAATGAAAATCCTCATGAGTCTGTTCACAAAATCATTTCCACCGAGATGAGGCTCCCTGAAGTTGGTCTGCAGCACATTAATGTCTGTCATAGGCTGGGTGGTGCCCGGGAGAAGGTGCGTCCAGTCCTTGTGAGGTTCCATTGCATGGAACAACGTAACACCGTCTGGGATGGTAAGACGTCTCTCAAGGGCACAGCTATTACAATATCTGAATTCCTGACTAAGACGCGACATCGTATATTTACTGCAGCCAGACAACACTTCAGCATCAAAAATTGTTGGACAGTTGAGGGAAAAATTGTAATTTTGACACCCGATAAGACTCGTCGCAAAATCGAATGCCAAACTGAGCTGGATGCCCTCATTGCTCAATTTCCTCGCGCTGCCGCCAAGTCTGACAGATCTCCAAGGCCGGAAGCTGCCTCATCCTCTAGGAGTACAGCTACGAAAACCACCACAAGAGTGGCCAAGCCATCTCGCCGCGCGCCGTCGTGAATAGGAGGTACCGTTCCGTCTTGTAATCGTGCTAATTACATCTAGAGCCGAATATTCCCGAACTTTTGTCACTTCCGAATTCGATATGTCCGGATACCTGCGTCGCTTGTTATTTTTAGTATTTTATTAATTGTATATCAATTTTCTATTACCTACTATTTGTTAAATAATTATATTGTACTTTCATTATGTACATACTTTTTTCAAATTGTTTATTGTCACATTTGTCACTTGTCACCTGACAGCGGCTGTCATGTCAGGGAGAATATACTGATTTGACAGCTGGCTGCGTTTCGTTATACCAAAATGCAGTAAGGTAATACATCGGAAAGTTTATGAACACACTA
Source organism: Eilema depressum (assembly GCA_914767945.1). Lineage (NCBI taxonomy): Eukaryota > Metazoa > Arthropoda > Insecta > Lepidoptera > Erebidae > Eilema > Eilema depressum. The sequence continues at coordinate 21,622,775 of OU612025.1, forward strand.
CACTGTGTTCTATATTAGTTGAGTGTTATCTGTAAAATACGACTTTTATATAGTATGACATTATGTTATGAATGACAGTGTAAAGCGGCGTGGTTCGTGTTCGGGAATCCGGTTTCAATAATGTTTTTTTTTTTTTTTTTTCCATCCACGCTCTTGTTACCTTTTTTTTTAAATAAGCTATTAGTGTTTTTTTTTTTTTCTCCCCTTTGAGCACGAACGACTCAGCAAAACTTATTTGTATTTTTCCACTGGGTTAGCGAGTGGGTGAGATCGCAAGGTAGTGTTAGTATATTTTTATTTATCTATTTTGTAGTATTTTATATCTATACGTATTTATATATCTATTCTATAGTTTATGCATAACTCGGCAGATTTCGACAACATAAATAATAGCAGTTTCTTCTCATGCTCCTCTGATACAGATAGCTTTGCAAGTGCGGACGGCGATTCTCTCACTCCTTCTCTTACCTTGCACGAAGAAATCGCTTCCATAATCTCTAGCTATCCTAAGAACTTCAATTTAGTCCACATCAATGCACAGAGTCTTCTTGGACACTATGCTGACCTTCTGGCATCTTTTGGCAACTCCCCGCTCGATGCTATACTTGTCTCGGAATCATTTCTGAAACCCTCCATACCTTCTGCGCTCATCTCACTTCCCGGTTTCGTCTTAATCCGAAATGACAGAACGGGCAAGGGCTGCGGTGGTGTAGCTATATACCTGCGTGCCAACATTTCCTACAAAATCGTTAGTGCATCACCCTCTCCCTATACTGCCAAGTCAGCTGAGCACCTGTTCATCGAAATTAAGCTCGTCCACACTACTGTTCTTCTCGGGGTATTCTACAGTCCTAATATGTACGTTGATTATTTCGAGAACTTTGAGAGTCTCCTCCACAATCACTCTCCCTCCTATGATCACGTAGTCATAATGGGTGACTTCAATACCTGCTTGTTGAAGGACAATGGCCGTTCGCGTCAGCTTTTGGGTGTCTTATCCTCCTACAATCTTAAAGCTTTGCCTCTTTTTGCCACTCACCATCCTCCTGGCCATCCTTCCACCTTGCTCGATCTCCTTATAGTGTCCTCTTCTGACGATGTAGATACACACGGTCAATTATCTGCCCCCTTTTCTCATCACGATCTACTATATCTCTCATATCGGATCAGACCTCCCAAACGTAAGGCACGGTACCGTTGCCTTCGCAATTTCAGGGGTATTGACCTGGAGGCATTACATAGTGATGTCAATGGCACCAACTGGACGCCAATATTCAATTCTTTTGACGTCAATGAAATGGTGGATATTTTCGGCTCAAGGGTTATAGAATTGTTCGACAAACATGCCCCTCTGAGACGCGTCAAGATTAGACACAATCCAGCTCCCTGGCTGAATGCCACGATCAAGAACCTTATGGCTCGCAGGGACAAAGCCAAAAGGCGTTACAGGAGCAGCCCATCGGAGCACAACTTGGTCGCATTCAAATCCCTACGCAACCGCTGCAGTCGCATGTGCAGGGATGCTAAACGACGCCACTTCCATGACTCGCTCAACAATCGGAACTCCTCGGACACTTGGAGATTCCTCAGGTCTGTTGGCATTGGTAAATCACCCGTTTCTGACCCCAAAGACATTGACTTGTGCGCTCTAAATGATCATTTCTCCCTACCACCGGTTTCGCTAGATACAGTCACCAAGCAGAGCACGCTGTATACTCTCTCTGGTGTGTCCAATCCGCAGACTCCACCTTTTCACTTGAACCCTGTATCCGAGGCCGAAGTTCTTAAATCTCTCATGTCTATTTCTTCATCCGCTGCTGGCTCTGATTACATCTGCTCAAGCATGATTCTTCCACTCCTTCCTAATACACTCCCTGTTATAACCCACATCTTCAATTATTCCCTCTTCTCTGGTACGTTTCCTGACTCCTGGAAACCAGCTTTTATCATTCCGATACCCAAATCAGCTAAACCGTCCTCAGTGACTGATTTTCGGCCAATTTCTATTCTTCCATTTCTTTCAAAAGTTCTTGAGCACATTGTTCACCGACAATTGTCCTTATTTCTATCTTCCTCTAACCTTCTTAGCTCTTTCCAATCTGGATTCCGTAAAGGTCACAGCACAACTACGGCTCTCATCAAAGTAACTGATGACATACGCTGGGCTATGGAAAGGAAAGAACTGACGCTTCTAATACTTCTAGACTTCAGTAGCGCTTTTAACTCTGTCGATTTTGACATACTGCTTGGCATTTTGAAGAGTATTAATGTTTCCCCCACTGCTATCTCTTGGTTTGATTCCTATCTTCGAGGACGAACACAGCGCGTTCACCTAGACCAGGAATCTTCTGACTGGTGTAGACTCGCTTCAGGTGTACCCCAGGGCGGTGTCCTTTCTCCTCTTTTATTTTCCATCTTCATCAACTCTGTTACTAGTCTAATTTCATCTAGCTATCATCTTTATGCTGACGACCTGCAGCTATACCACCATTTTGCTGCGACTGATGCCTTCACTGCGGTAACTGCCATGAATCACGAGCTGGATCGTATCAGTGGCTGGGCCAAATCATTCGGTTTACGAATCAACCCGAACAAATCACAGGCAATGATTATTGGTAGTGCTCACATGCGCAGACAGCTTGACTTCTCCACACTGGCTCCTGTTACGCTGGACGGTACTCGGATACCCTACTCGGATACTGCTAAGAACTTGGGCGTGCTCTTTGATGGTAACCTATCTTGGATTTCTCACATCAATGAGGTTAGCAAAAAGGTACATTACAGCTTTCACTCCCTGAAATGTCTCCAGAGCTTCCTTCCGTTTAGAACCAAAATATCCCTTGCCCAAACGCTGATCCAACCCATTATCGACTACGCTGATGCCTGTTTCCTAGATGCCACTGAGGAACTCCTAAACAAATTGGAGAGACTGCAAAACTTGTGCATTCGGTTTATATTTAATCTGAGGAAGTACGACCATGTCTCGCAGTTTCGCAAAGAACTCAAGTGGCTTCCTATCCGCCTTCGTAGGAACACCCGAATTCTTTGTCTTCTCTTCAACATCCTTTACAACCCTTCTGCGCCGTCTTATCTTAGGGAGCGTTTCTCATTTGTACGTGCTCCTGATGCCCCGTGCAGATCAAACCTCCGCTTTCTCCTTAAATTCCCTTCCCACAAAACTGATTTCTACTCTTATTCCTTCACTGTGCAAGCGGTTAGATTATGGAATTCGTTACCGTCTGACATTAGAGCTAGCAACACGTTGTCTGTCTTCAGAAACAAAGTTCGAAATCATTATCTCTCCTCTACTCTGTGACGCTGTGACGATGCATAAATATCTGCCTATTATTTACTGTACTATGTATGTTTATGTATATATGATAGGTATATTTGTATTTACGTAGACTATGTTTAGTATATCATTATGTATTATTATATTTAGTATATTATTATGTAGACTATGTATAGTATATTATTGTGATCTATTGTATTTATAATAATTACCACTGTATATTTGTGGCTTGTGTGTGTACCTAAGTGTTTTTCTCTCCTGCTATTATACACACTTTTACACCTATTTTCTTGTTCCTCACGATCTCCTCTCGCCGGTCTGCTGGGAGAAATTTCTTTATAGAAATAAGCAGTACCAATGTACAAATTTTCATCTTCCGTTTTATATTATATTGTTCTGTGTGTGCATAAATCTTAAATAAATAAAATAAAATAAATAATTATGTTTGTATGACGTGTAATGTTCTTATGAATAAATGACTTATGACTTATTTATGACTTATGAATTTGATTGATTTTTGGGTAGTTAGACCGGAAACTCCAACCCTCTCGCAAAGTGGTGAATTTTCTTTCACCATTTGCTCCAACGCAGGCACTTATAAAAGTGTGTTTACACACGCGATTAAGATAAAAACGAGATACAGAAATTGAATGGGGGGGGGAGGTTAATTCGTTAAAGGGATCGCTATCATCTAGAAACTCTGAACAAGGGTTCGTGGGGTCAAAAGTTTGATGAACCCTGTACTACATCGTTGTGTCTATTCATAGTGAGAATACGCGTTAGAGCATAAGGTTCAAACACTGTTTGTAGACTTGGTGTGGGCTAGTGTGAGGACATATTTATAGGTTGTACACGATGACGTCAGCAAACGTTCACCGAATGAAACCACTCCAATGGAATACATCATATAACAGAGTGCTACAAGCGAATCAACTCAAATCTGTTTGAAGTGGACCCACCGGCACAGACACCACAAGTGCACTTTTATATTTAGTTAGCGGTAATTAGTTCGGCGCGGCGGAGAGCACCGAGCGGCGCACGCGAACCGCGCGTTACGAGGACGCGGCCGGGAGTAGTGCACTAGTGCGGCGCGCCGAGCACTCGGCTACCGGTTACAACACATTGTATGGAGCCTGTTTTGTGAGGAGCTGTCCGCGCGCGGCGGCAACCCGCTGTTCCACTGTGCGAGCGCTACAGCCGCGTGTTGTCGTACGTACTACCTGCCTGCTGCGAGAAAACACGGGAATGACTGTTGCTAGTCTACGATGTATCTTACTGAAGCTGATGACTTAAAGCCAGAATTACACAACTAATGGTCGAGCTAATTATCCTCTACTGGGTATGTTTTCAGACTCTGCTACAGGATATTGCCTTGTAAAGAAACTTAATACTTTACAAATTATAGTAACAAAACACTCGTGTGCATTTGATTGGTGAACTTTTTGTTATAATTCACGGTTGCGACGCTGACAGCTTTAAAATGTAGGTATGTATAGTTCGTTAACTCCTAATGTTCTTAAAATTCAACAGGTACATTGTTCTCATGAGTGGTTATACAGTAGCTACATACAGTTGATAGTTGATAACGAGGTTAAAAGTGTATTTACCATAAAACTTTGGACAGAAACGCACCTATAGTATATCTAGTTAACATGTACTCAGACACGCAAAACATGTTTCAACCGATTAATTTATGCTAAACGAACACAGCGCACTTATAATTAAGCCGCGACACTCATTACACGGTGCGGGGGAGGGGGGGAGGGGTGACGTGACGCCTCGTACAGCACTCACCGGCGTATCTGTACGTCACGCGCGCACGGATCAAGGCATATCACGTACGAAATTAAACCGTGAGATAAAAGTAAATAGCTATACTCAAACAAACGGCGAGGGTGAGGGGTGAAGGCGGCCGCAGCACTACTAACTGTTAGCAGAGCTGGTCGAGCGACGGCGACGGCGGCGCGCTGTGCCGTGGGCCAAGTCGCGCGAATGAGACCAACCTCGCCGTATGGGGCTGTTTGAGCACGAAGCGCTAAACTTTCTTCGGGGACCCTTGAGCTGCTTTAAAGTGAAGCTCGTTAAATATTTTTTTAATAATGGAATGAGGGCACGCACGTGATTACCGTATCTTTGGAACCTCGCGCCGCGCGCGTCTGAGTGCCCCTATGAGTTAAAACATAATTAGCTCCATACATAAGCGCCACTAGTTGTTCTGTGGTGCACCAGACACAGTTTCTTGCCAGAATATAACATCTTACAAGTAGGACTTACTCAGAAATAACCTTTCTGACCCGTGGTACACCTATGCGGTTCAAGGTATGATTCCGTAGCCGACCGCATACGACAACTGCCGACGCACGCAGCACATACAGCGTACCCATTACTTGTCAAACTCCGATACGGATAAAGGGGACAATTGAGAAGCCGCAATGAATTACGCACATGTGCTGGGTGCGTCGGCAGTTGTCGTATGCGGTCGGCTTCGGAATCATACCTTCACCTAGGTGTTCCACGGTTAACTTTAACTACATACTTACAATGTTCTCTGTTATTTATATAGGTACCCGGGCATTCAGACTGTAAGCACTACTTTTTTTTTTATCGTGCGAAAAATCCCCACGGATACCTCCCCCGCCGGGGTCGGAGGAGGAGGTTATGTCGGACTCGAACCGACTAAAACGCACGCCTTCTGTGGGCCGTCAGTTGCCGGAGGTGAGATTGTCATAGCCATATCTCTCGCACCCCGGCCGAGCACTACTCAACTGTGTACGAAGGACGGCGTCCGCCTGCGTCCGCGTAGCGCTGCTACGTGGGCTTGTAAAACACATAAAAGAGAGTAGGATTATTATAAATACAAAATTCCTTGGTTATTGACACGTAGGTACATGTATACTGTACCATGAACATAAATATGTACCAACGTATGTGTTCAACATAATTATTCTGAACTGTTCTCCTAAACGAGTCAATTAGCCGCCGGGGTCGGAGGTCATCCCTGAACACGAGGTGGCGCGGCAGTTCAAATGTTTGTCCAATAATTGAATTTACACGGCGCTCGACCGAACCCGGGACGGTACGGAATATTAACTACCTAAATACGAGTCGTTTGAATACATTACAGATGGCCTAGCACGCCATGTAGGGCGAGAGATTGAATTAGCGCCCCCTCCACCCCCCCTCGTCCACCACCAACACGCTGCAACATGACACATAGACACTAGTGAACGGTATTCAGCCACCCTCCTTATCAGTCACTTACGTCAACACTGTACAATGGTGAGAACAAAAAAGGAGAGAGAAGCGCTGCCGTCTCCGTAGCCCAGGGCAGACCACGTGGAGGTGCCGAACCACGCACCGCACTATAAGCTATCTGTCTCTATTTACATTTAAAATAAAATAGGTAAGGTTCTTAGACGGTTGATACCACTGATATACATCGTTAATGGTCGATACGCTTGGACACTGGAACTGAGCCGCCTCACTAATGCTAACAATTGTATTTTTAACAAAAGGCTGGGTTCACGACACCGCGCGCCGTCTATAACGGATAACTGTAAACCATTTTACTTTGTGAAATTTTCGTCATTAATTTTCCAACCTTCGCCCCGACGGCATATTACGAAGCGAGTAAGCGGCGAATAAAAGTATTTACTCAGGTCCGTGTAACGAGATTGTAACCTCTTGATAGTAATGAGATGTTTTACAGAATAGACGCCGGCGGCACCCTGGCCTGGCGGCGCGGGGGCGCGGGGGGCGGCGCGCAGGGCTTCCACAGCTAGTTACATCGTTATGAGCGGAGCCCGAGCTTCTATAGTTTTTTTTTTTCGTAATTACAGCAACGGCTAATGAATAACGCTCTAAGAAAATAACCACATCAAACGACGACGCACACTGTTGTTATAAATACGCAGCACGATGTGTCCACGGCGACGGGCAAGCGCCTGACTACCTCATGCGTAACGTGGAGCGGTCGCACGAATCTCTCAAAAGAATAAAATTAATTAAACTAAATTGTTCCGCCGAAGTACCGTGCCGTGCCGCATCAAGCCGCGCGCCGTGCCGTGCCGCGCCGTGCCGCGACCTGCACGTTATAGCTAACTACCGTTAATTGGTATAAGTGCCAGGTGGTTAGGCACGCTGAGCTGTGACGTGTGGCGGGGTACGTTAACAGATTATTAACACTAAACACTCACTTAGTTTAACGTAACAGAATTAAGTACTTGATTGTGTAAATTCTGTGGAAACAATTCAATCTTGCTACAACTACATATTTTTTCCATAGAAATTTATTGATATCACATTTTGACATTGATTATGGAAATTAAATATTAGTAACGATATGCTTAATCGTTCGAAAGATTGACTGTCGGACGAACGACAGTGCTCTATAACGTACTGAACATCCATGTTTCGGAGTTCAGTAGGTATCTCCAAATATTAGTACAAGCGTTGACTTCTAAGTTTGTGAACACAGGCAGGCGAAATTCGAGCGTATTAAAAATCATCAAAATTATAAAACATGTTAACTGACAGATAATGTATGGTCGGTGGGACACAGTGTCGCTCTATTAAACTCTAGTTTGATTTGTTCCAGGGCTGCACAGTGCACAGTGCACACCGCGCGAGGCGAGGTGGTTGATTCAGGGCGGAAACATTGCGTTTATCGATCGCTGATTCAGCCCCACAATACACACGGCCACTCTGCCTGACGCGGGCTTGTGTGGCGGCGCCATTCACTGAGCGCTGCGGTACACATCCACGAAGCGCTACCTACAATAGGCACATGGACAGTGGGCATTCTCTTTGATGAAGGAGTGAGGCCCGCGACTACATAAGTATATCATCCACTACCACAAGTCGTACATGTAGAAATAAATTGCTATAGTTGTTCATGGTCGGTAGGGCTGGCAGTTGTTACAGCTCCATTGGGAGCACCATAGGTCGGCTATTTTGATAAACATCTCCGGTGGTGCGAGCGGTTATAGGCACCACACGGACCGCCAGGACGGAAACTGAAGCAACGGGGATACTTTTCCTGAACTCACTACTCACGTGAACTCGACCAACAGAAAAGATATTTGCTGTGTCCTTTTCCATCAACAGTCTGTCTGTTCACCTCGAACAAATGTATTTTTAGCTAATCGACTCACAAACTAATGAACTGTTATTTTCTGGCAAAGCATAAAGTAGCTCGAGTCACTGTCGCGCGCCAGCGTCTTCTCGCCTGTCTTTCTTTCGTGTCTTTACTCTATAAATATTTTTAACTTGAGTTCAACAGCGAGGAGGTTTCTGTGTTCGTCTGTTCGTATTTTTTGTTCATGGATATTTTGGTCGCTTATGAACCTATTTCAAAAGGATTTTCTATTGGGTTCAGTAGCTGCCAGGTGGTTTCATATTTATTTTATTACTCGTAGTATTGAACCTTGAACTCGAGAAACACCAGGCACCAGATAGATAACGCCTAAAAATTTAATAGCAAATGTGAAATGATCGTGATCTTGTTAGGTTTATCATCACCCTATGGCACAGTAGATACGAGTACATATTGTGGCCAAGGACGTGCTGGAGTTGTGTACATACGGACTACGAAGGTAGATAACACTACTTGGTACTCCTTAACGACTATCCAGCATGAATATCTCGTAAAAGTTCATTGTTCGCGCGCGTCCCTCATCTCGCTCGTAAATTGCGCCTCGCTGCCGCTGTATCAAATGGGATTGTGGACTATTCACGCGCACAATATACGCGCGCCTATTGTCGCACAATACAAGGATTATGGCGTATAATCACTTTTTACAGAATTAATCACTCCTCGCACGATCCTTACGCTTGTCGTTAGGAAACTGACGAAACCTCGAGTGGTGCTGAACGAGCCTTTAATCTCGCTAAGTAAGAGGTGCGCGGTGCAATCACCGGCGGCCATTAGGCCTACATCATACCTAATGAGAATTAGTTGCTCCTGTCGTGCGACGGCGAACGGCGCAGGAATTGCACTCCACACTCGGCAGGTTCGAATCAACCGTGCGAATATAACAAGGCTTTGTTATTGACCCACAGTCGAGTTTTGCACTAAATGTTTCAGTGCGCGTACAGCCGTATACGCACGTACGAACAATTTTGTTGCGTTGCGTGATTCGATACAACACCACCTACGGCTGACAGCGGGTGCCCGTGTCAGTGAACAAACTATCCGTAATGGATTGCACGAAGACCAGCAAATGTCAAGAAGACGAGTTGTTCGAATCCCTCTGACCAGGGCTCAACGTGCATCGAACTGAGGGATTAATCAGTGGGGCAAGGTGCTTTTTAGAAACGAGTGCAAAGTTTAATTTTCTGCGTGTGTAGACTGTAGACGACGCGGTGCGGTAAATGCAGAACGTTAAATCGACTACATCATGAGGTCTCAAGTGATCCCATTTGCACAACGAGTGGGTCCTGGATTCATCCTGATGCAAGACAATGCTCTGCCGGTCAATTGGGTACCGCTTGGTACCAAACTTGTTTTGACAGCAGTCAAGTTTTTAATTTTAGTTTAGAATACATACTAGGAGAACTGTAACAAGACATTAAATGAGATCGCCACTAGTACGTACATCGGTTAGCAAGTGCCACAGTGCTCTGTAACTACTTAAACACCGCTCACGAGCGCCGCCGCGCCGCGCGCCGCGCGCCGGGCGCTCGCGCGACACGCGCGTGTGACGGATGTGCAAACTTGTCGCGTCAGGCGCCAACTCGCGACCAACTATCGTTAGCGCGGTGTGCGGACGTGCCGCCGCCACCGCCGCACTCCGCCAGGCGCCACCGCGCCGACCCGCGACCCGCACCTGCCGAAATACTTAGTGACGTATGTGAACTTGGCATCTCAATTGCTAGTATCTCACAACAAATCGACAGTTCTAGTGGTACCCCACACAGTTCTATACAGTTCTCTCTCTTAGCAATAGTCGCATCGATTTTAGTACCGAAATCACATTTTAAAAAAAAATGAGATGTTAACTTCACAAAATATCCCAGCATCTTATCGAATTCGGCGAAATTGAGCATGTGGACGTCGAGAGCTAAAAAGTTCTGCATACTGAACTTATTCTGCTAGTAGTTCTACCGGTTCCATCTTATAAGAACTGCTTATAGTTGCAGAAACAAGATACAGGACTGAGATGCTGAGGTATCTCAGTAAGATCACACATGCAAACAACCATTGAGTTTTGAAAAATAGACTTAAACAAGCGTGACATGCTGAAACATACTCGTAACTAGGAGTTCTGCGCCCCATGAAGCTTTCAAATCATAGGTAGAGATCTACTGCACAAGTAACGAGTTTTGAATATATAGAGTTAAAAATAGGTGAGATGCCGAGTTCTAACTGGAAGTTCTGTGCCATACAAGGAGTTTTGAGCAATGAACTTGAACAAGCGTGGCACAGAACTCTTAGTTATGTTACAACATCGCACGCTTGTTTTGTTCAAAACTCCTAGCAGGTATGGCACAAAACTTTCAGTTAGACTTCGGCGTCTCTCCTGCGCTCTCTGCGCGAAGCAATCGCTGATGTTCCTCCCTAGTCAAGAGTCGTAAAACGTAAAAATGTTAGAATCTTGATGTCCGGGGACCCCGCCGACGCGCGCCGTTCCGTCTTGTCGTCCGCGCCATTCCGCGATGAACGTGATTGTTTATGCACAGCCGCGCCGCGCTCCTTGCTACATCCCGGATATTATTTTAAACACATGACAACTAACTGAAACATTGATTGTGAGGAATGTATCCAGAGCTCGCTGCGTTACATCTCCTCAATAATAAATCACATGAATATCGCTCAGCTCGCGATGTGCCGCTGAATCGCGCGTCACTTCCGCGTACCAACTGTTATAACATAAGTGATAAATAGTTGATGTAGACATATTCCTGTAGCTGGCATTTCTCAATAACTATAAAAGCTTTGTTGCTTACGTCCATTGCCACGGTAACCACTTCGCATCAGGTGTGCTTGTCTGCCACCAATCGCATGCGGAAAGAAAGGGAAAGGAACCTAAGGTAGGTTTTATTAATATGTGTGACTCGCGGAATGACATCGTCGATACGCCTACATCAGAGATAGTATGAGAGCCGATAACATCAACTCTAGTCTGATCAGATTCCCAGATGATATGTACCTAAAACATATACTATTAGACGCGCCTTTAATTGGAGAACACGAAATCGCTATGCTGCAAGGCTAAAAACCTGGTGGTGATACCTAAAACCAATTTTAAAAAAACTAAAAAAAATCAGTACCTATTATAAAAACACTAACAATTTTCGTTTGTTCCTGCAAATAGAGGAGAGTTAGGACTATATGACAGTGCAGTGCTGCAGGCCTTGTCATAGGCGGCGGCTTGCAAAGTGCCGCCTGAAACTAGGCATCTAGTAGAATTGAATTACCAAAAAAACAGGGCTCATCTGAAAGATCAGCAAATTCTGTAAATGAAAAACCAATGCTGCAATTCACATTGGTGAAAATGGTTGTTGCAGCGATTGAAGTTCTCGAGTCGAGCGACTCAATTTGGTATTGGCAAATTATTTATTTATTATGGATTAATTATATTATGTTCATTCCCACCCCTCATTACATCAGTTTGATTATCACTCCAGTCATAGGTGTAGGTCGAGGGAAAAGTTATGTTTCAAAAACACATGGAACACGCAAGGAAATTTAATAATACATTGATGAATAGTGAATGCACAACCCGCGTCGGCGTGACTTTGTCGTGTGATTGAAGGCTAACCGTATTGCCCGCGGCGCTAGTCGTGAGTAGTGACTAGCGAGCCCCCCCCCCTCCCCCTCCCGCCCCTCTAGGCCCGCGTCACGCCGCCGCCGGTTGTAATTTCCGCGTGTCACGAGCAGCAGCGCTCGTATGATTGCTCAATAAAGAGGCCAGCACGTCGTCCTCTACTTCAATGCCGCAGCATTCGGTGAACTAAAGTAGGTATTCTTCCGGAATTTCCATCGTCTAACCGCCACGCAACGGGGGCGATTATGTCGAAATCAAACCGACTAAAACCGCACGCTGCCCATAAGACATTTCCCCCAGGTCGCCCGCCACCTCTAGAGCGATACGGATCATTTTTAGCCTCTCTCCGTTTTTGAAAATTTGAAAAAGTGGTTTTTTGGCACGCATCGCCGCTCGCTCTTACAGGCCTTTCAATGAAACTCATTATGTAGATCAAAAAAGGAAGTCTTCTGGTCAGGGCCCACACCATGAACTCTTAAAACAGGTCAATAATTGAACTGCTGTCATTCTACCAACTGCAAATGTCACTTTGTAATCCAATATATTTATATGACATTACAAAGTGACATTTGCAGTTGGTAGAATGACAGCAGTTCAATTATTGACCTGTTTTAAGAGTTCATGGTATGGGCCCTGTTTTAAGGTTTATGGTAAGGCCGCAGAAAGCTCTACGTCTCTAGTTCTAAGTGCTGAATTTTCTTTTATCATTTGCTACAACGCAACTGGGAGGGGGGGAGGGTTAATTCGTTAAGGGGTTCGCTGTCATTACTAAACTAAACCCTGCTCTATGCTAAAGGACAAACCTACTTGACTATTTGAGATTTGGTTTTTCGAGCGCACACGGGCACGGCGCGTTTCCGTGGCGGCGTTCCTTGTCAAGTGTTTCGAATGCGTGAATATCAAAGCCTTGGCTGCGGCGGGTGTGATAGTGGAATGTTCCGAAGTAGTAACAATACGGGGCCGTATTATTCTAATAACACACGCCGATCTTCGAAGATCTCGTGCCCCGCGCTGGGCGCTGTGACGGGTGCGCTCCCAGGCCTGCCCACTTCTCCGAGAGCCTCTTGTTAAGGGCACCTTTTAAATATTCAACAGCTCATTACTACACAAACTTTATCTTTCCCCTCTGGTGGCGGGTGGCGGGGGCCGCGCGGGGGCGCAGGTTCGAGTCGCGGCGGAGCGGCGCGGCGCGGATAACTGGATTACGCGGCTTTAATTGCAACCGTTTGCTGGAGGAGGGACTGTGGGTATTGGGATCAGTGACCCGATGTAACGACGTTTGAAAACTTACGACTTATGCTAAATTGTTGTATTAGATAGTATACCTACCTAAGAAATATAGAATGTACGTTGGTATAAAGGCTTAAAACCCAGGTTCGAGTCTGACAAATGTGATATTCTATAATAAAATAAGACTGTAGATATATACTCTAGCTGTTCCTTCCCCAAGCCCTAATCCATCTCTATATCAAATTTCATCAAGATCGGTTTAGTGCTTTAGATGTGATAGCGTAACAGACAGACAGACAGACAGAGTTACTTTTCAGAACCGCTAACGCTAATATAATTCTTAATACCAACTAACTATTTAAATGATCAGCAGACGGGTTAGTGATTACAATGATCCGCGGATAAGTAAGGAATACTTAACTACGCATCCAATTGAATTGAGATTATTTAAGGAAGGGATGAGTTTTAGTGCGATAAGTACGGAAGAAGGGAAAAGCACGCAAAAGTGAATCAAACACCAACTGACCACCCTCCCTGGCGCCCCGTGGCACGTGGCACTCCACGCCAGTGAGTCCAGTGCAGCGCGCCCGCCGCCGCCTGCCGCCCGCCGTCTGCCGCGGGGGCTTTTCTTCTCTCCATTCTTTCGTCTGTCTTTCTTATGTGTTCAGGTTAAGGTTCCTGTGCTCGGGTGCGTACTATCGGTACTGTACTCATTGGATGCCTTAATACTATTGAATTAATATAAATCTTATTAATGTTCATTGTAAATAAAAATTTGAAGAATATAAATAAATAAATAAATATTCCACAACATTTTACACAACGCTTTCTAGACCCATGGTAAGCTTAATTAGCTTGTGTTATGGAATCTAGAATGCGGATATACATACTTAGATACTTTTTTTTTTTTTTTTTGTAAATACATACATATTATACATAGAAACACCCAGACCAATGCAAATATTTATATTCATGCATACAAATATTGGCACTGAGCGGGGATCGAACCCGCGCCTCCTGCGTAGCAGCCGCGTTCACTACCGCTACGCCACAGAGGCAGTCACCACTTTGTTAGAAGTTTTAATAACCAATTACTTATAATGTTGGAACTAATTTCCGCCATTGAACCAGATATACCTAAGTACCAGCATGTAAAATATTGAATGCAATGTACTGACTTGAACAAGGGTTATACAACTTACGTAATACCTCCACTAGCTGCAACGGTCAAGCAAACATACACTCGGAATAATGCTCACCACTTTCTTTTGGCAGTAGGTACTAATAACTGAGCAAGGCATTTGCAACAGACTACATAAGACCTACAATATCTGCCCAGTGCCCACGATATTGCTCACAGCGAGTTGAAATGAAACTTAACAACACAAAACAAGTCAAATTTCGTACGTGGAAATTCTAATGTGTCGTTTAGACTTAGACGAGGAAAGTTTCTCGCATGATTCGGTCCGAAAAATCGTACGCGACTATCGCTAGCAATAATCACCGTACCATTATCGTATCAAAGTGCTTACAAGGCAAACACTACATTCTCGCCTAGGATTATATGTCTCATACGAGACTTGCATGTGAAGTAATCGCCTATCGTTTGACATACGATTATTGCTTGAAAATTAGACGGTACAACCAAATGTCAAAACCGAGGAAAATCTCGCCAGGCGAGGACGAGCGATCGGCTATTGAGACTAGTCATATTTACTATTTAGTTTTATCGAGAAGTAGTCCTAAACCTTCTAACCCGTTTCCGTGAACGTTTAGACGAAGCAAGTTTTTTCTGTGCTTTCGATAGTCGTATCATGCGGGTGAGAAACTCTCCTCGTGTAAACGACGCTTTAAGTGGCCGCGCCTCCCCGAGGGGGAGACACAAACTTTCTCTATCATCCGACCCATTGAACTGCGCGCAATTTCCTACTAACTACAAGTTAAGGTCATCCTCCACAGAGCTGCACATGTCCCCTCATTGGAGTAGTTCTCTGTGAGCGCGCGCGATTCAAATGGAAAGGCCGGCTCGGGTTCGGGTACTACAGAATTAATTCGCAGGCGAAGCTGCGGGCATCAGCTAGCGATATCAGAGGTTGATACACGGCAGGGGTGGTCCTTGGAACCAGTTATGCAGTGTGCTATTCCAAGGCTGTTCACCAAACATTATTATTATGTAGTTTAGCCTCAGGTTTTTATTTTTCACAATTTCAAGACATCATGGCACATGGCAGGCGACAACTGCGTCGCTGTATGATTGCGCGAGGCTTCGGCAAACATTAGCATTTAATAAAAGGTCTCACATGAAATATTCGACATGCCCGCCGCGTCGAGTTGGCACTTGGCAGGCGCCGCCGCGCTGATTGCTAATACGAAGTGTACACGCGCCCCTCGCGCACACCCTTCACTGTCATTCGGATTGTCAACATGGCGCGCGGCGCAAATACACTCGCTCAGGAATAAGACGTAAGTTCCGTAGTGTACACCACACTAGTGAAGTGAAAACTTATTTAGGCGCATTGGGCAATTAAACATTTTGCGTGAACCATATCGTCACGTCCGCGTCACGTCACGTGTGATAGGCGTCAGACGAGAGACTCCTTTATAACGACGATAGAACGATATAGTTTATAATTCTATACGGCTAATAGAGTACCAATTTAACAAATTGTTATAATTCACATATCCTATGAAAAACACAAAATGTGAAATGTTGCTAAGGCTAATTGACATAAATTCATCGGTTGTTGACTTCAACAACAGAGTGAAAGTGAAAGAAGTGAGATCTAAATGGGTGCCAAAGCAAATAGTCAGCCCTGAAATGTACATAAATATAAACAACATAACAGCAGCATGATCGCGGAGGTACGACGTGCACGTGGAGTGTTGGCGGTGAACGGTGAAAAATATGTTAGGAAGCGGTAAATAGCGCGGCGCGGGCGTCCGGCCTCGGGCTCCTACTAAATAGTCCTACTGGTAGAGCACCAGGACATCGATCTTTGGAGTTCTCTTGCTACGCGTACGAGTATGAGTATGAGCACTACCACTGGTTTCACTCTCACTACAAATTCGAACCAGATCTCGCAATCACGTTCACGACACACTATGCTTACTGTATCCTCTCACGATTTTGTTTTGGCTTGCTCCTCGTGTTATTCTCACACAGACGTATGCCAGACGTTTGGCAATTGGAACTAGATGGATTTCAATCGCTTCCCTAACCAATCTTGGCATACATGGGGTACCTACGTATAGTGACGTTTTGCCGAAAACATCTGAGCGTTATGTAACTCGATCCAGTCGATTTTAATATCTACAAAATTGAAGACGTTAAGAATTCATTTAATTTTTTTTTTTTAAACAATTTTTTTTATTGCCGCGTTGGTTCCCGGTGGAGTAGAATAGGGCCACCCCATCTCTTCCTGTGGGTGTTGTAAAAGGCGGCTAAGGGATAGGGCTGTTCTCCATCCGACAGTAAACATACAGCCCATTACAAGGTGCCCGCTAGACGGCAATAGGCTCGCTCGCCCCTCATTACGTGGGACCGAAAATCATAGTTGGCGAAATGTCAGTGTTATTACACCTACGGGGATTTATAGATGTAAGTATATGTAGGTATATGTGAGTATATAGGTGTGAGTATATGTATGTATACGTGTTTAACTTTCTATGACACATTTTTACACGACCTCAAGTTTTCATCCAGAAAACCACATTTTGGGCTCTATTTTTGACCTATTTTGAAGTTATACACCTGCCATTCTGACGGATACCACTTGTTTGATCGCCCTACTGATCACAGATTTTTCATCAAAGTTACCCCTTCCCCTCCACCTTTGTTAGTTAGTACCTACCTAACCTATTTGTTATGCCGAAACCAAACGAATAGCATAAATAAATTGCTTTTTTTAAGAAGCTTTGTGGATTCGCCTACGCCTTTTGGAACGGTGCTCCTGGTAAGAGATAGGTAAATAAGACACAATACGGCTACGTCCGTTAGTTTTGAACTATGTGTTTATTTTAGCATAGATAACATAAGTGAAACGAGGGACGGGACAGTTCGTCTTCAACTAACAATATAAACAACCTCAGATACAACACAACGCCAGCGCGCTCCGCAGCGCCGTCTCGTACAAAACAAATACACGAAATCAAATATAATACAATACATAATTTACATAATTACAATCGAAAGTGCGTCTCGCTCGAGCGTCCCCGCGAGAACACAACTCGCACTGTCCGGCCCGCACCCGCGCCCGCGCCCCGCCGCCCGTCACACCGTGGTCTCGCGGTCCACGTGGATGTACTCGACGGAGCGCTCGCGCCGTCAGGACGACGCCGCGGACGACGCGCGCGACGCGTCGTACAGCAGCTCCTCCGTGAGCCGCCGGCCCGCCGCCAGCGCGCCCAGCAGCTGCTTGTCGGCCGGCGCGCGCCGCCGCCGCCGCCACGCCAGCGCCAGCAGCAGCGCCAGCGCCAGCGCGCCGCCCGCCGCCAGCGCGCCCGCGCCGCGCGCGCCCGCCAGCGCCGCCAGCAGCCGCGCGCCCGCGCCGCACGCGCCCGCCTCGTCCGCGCCGCCCGGGCAGTCGGCCGCGCCGTCGCACCACAGCGCGCCCGCCATGCACGCGCCCAGCGCCGCGCACGGGTGCGCGCACGCCGCGCTGGCGTTGGGCCACGCCTCGCCCGGCGCCAGCACGCGCGGCGCCGGCCCCGCGCGCCACAGCTCCATCCACGCCAGCCGCGCCGCGCCCGCCTCGCGCGCGAACCACACCACCAGCAGCGCGCCCGGCGCCGCGCCGCGTCCGCGCCACTCGCCCGTGAACACGTGCACGGCGCGCGCGCCGCCCGGGCACACGGCGCGCAGCAGCCGCGACGAGCGCGCCTCGTACACCAGCACGCGGTTGGCGGTGGCGCACGCCGCCTCGCCCGCGCCCGCCGCGCCCACCGCGCCCGCCAGCGGCAGCTCCTCGCCCCACACGCGCAGGAACACCGAGCGGTTGCCGCGCGCCTCCAGCAGGAACGGCGTCTCGCCGCACTCCGACAGTCTGTCGCTACTGCGCAGCGAACGTTACGTTATGCGTCAGAGGCGCGGCCTCGTTCCAAAATATATGACACCACGAACCACGACTACTCGGGGTCACGGCTAACCCCACTACTTTTTCAAAAGTAAAGCAAAAAGTACGTAATGTATTTATTCTTATGTCTCGACGTTCGAAGTACTGGTAGGTCAGTACCTGTACGGGTAGGTCAGGTGCAGCCTGGCGCCCGGCGGCGGCGAGCGCCTCCGGCCGGCGCAGGGCGGGTCGGGCGCGGGCGCGCGCGCCCATTCGCCGCGGAACTGCACGTGGCGGTGGTCCTCGCCCGCCAGCATGCTGCGCGCCACCAGCTCGAACTCCAGCGCAGGCCCGCCCGACTCGAGGCGCAGCGGGGCCGTGATATTGTCGCAGATGCAGGCCACCTCCACCTGCGCAAGAAATTACTCACTCTCAACTGCAAATTCCAAATCGTAACTCCGGAATCGCATCGACACGGGCGAGGCGACGCTCACCCTGTAACCGAGCCAGGGGGACTCGTAAATACGAAGATGGGGCACGCGAAGCGGTGCGTCCTCATCTCCGTCGAAGTCGGCTGCCGCCTCATCGTCCGGGCCCGGCTCGTCGGCGCGCGCCTCGGCCGGCTCCGGGGCGCACACCGGCCGGCCTGTGATCGGATCCGTGCGCGTGACACAACGCGGCGAACGGCCGAACGTCGCCGACTGCAGGTCGATCGCGACGCGCGCGCCCTCCGCCTGGAACCGGTACACGCAGCGCAGGCGCCGCGCGCCTCCGCGACCGAACCACAGCGCGTTGCGCGGCGATGCAAACGCGCCAGGGGTCGTCAGTAGGCGCGCGCACTCGGCAGGTGCGGCGGGAGCGTGGTGCGGGTCGAGCGGCAGCGCTGCGCCCTCGAGGCGCGCGTCCAGGAACTCATAGTGCAGCGCGAACTCCAGCGGGTGCGTGGCCGTGCCGGGGCGCGACGCGGCGGCCAGCGCCAGCAGCGGCGCGCGCGACACGTACCCGTCGGGCGGCGCGCACGGCCGCGGGGCGCGCGTTGCGTTGGCGAGTGCGGCGCGCGCGCACAGTGCCGGCGCAGCATCGCAGTAGCGGCCCAGCGCGCCGCCGCCGTCCCAGATGCGCAGCTCCACGGCGCAGGCGCCGGCCGCACGCGCCTCCTCGCTGGCGGCGGTCGCGCGCGGTGTGACCGCGCTCTCGTCGTCGCGCTCGGCGCTCTCGGCGCGCCGCGGTTCGACGAGGGAGTACTGGGTGAAGCTCGAGAAGTAGATCCACACGAGGTCACCTGGAACGACGCGAGCGATAGTGATTTCGTCGTAGTCGACTACGCCGAGGGCGCGTCGATCCCGCGCGGGGAGACTCACCTGGCCGACCGTGAAAGGTCCAGGTGCAGGTCGTGTTCGGCGGCAGGGTGTGCGCGGGCGCGCGAAGCTTCCCGCGCCTCCCGCGCCCGCCCCCCGTCGCGCTACTGTTGGTCTCCTCCTCCGAGGAGGACGCCTTCACGTGGAACTCGCATCGACGCGCCTCCCTGTTTGCGACAGTACCGTTACGCCGAACCACTCGGCAGTCTGACTCTGAGCTGAGCCGACGTTTGTAAGATGTAATATGCAATAGCAACCTGGCATAGTCGAGCGAGTCGGAGTCCGCGAACACGACGTCCACGTCGAGCTCGAAGCCGCGCAGCGGTGCGGGCGGCGCGGGTGGGCGCAGCGGCGCGCTGAAGGGCGACGAGTGGAAGGCGACGAGCATCTCGGGCCCGCGTGACGTCACGCGCGGCAGCCAGTCGCCGCCGCAGTACTCCACCAGCACGGGGTCGTCGGTGGTGGCGCCGTCGTAGAAGATGAGCCGGTCGCGCTCGCCCGTGCACTCGCGCCACGCGCGCACGGCGCGCCCCGTCTTGTTCAGGCTGCGCGCCACACGCGAGGTTAGGTTAGTGGGCGGAGGGAGAGCAGCTCTGGTGGCAGATAGAACACAGCGCTCACGGGCGCACGGGCTCGCGTTGTTGCTCGACCAGTTCTTTTATTATTGTCTTTTGGTTGGTCAGTTAGATAGGTATGCGGGAACTTTTTGACGTTAGTTCATGGAGTCAGATGGAAACTTGTGAGGGGTGAATGTATATAGTTATGTATTCAACCATTATTCTGGTTAATCCTACTATAATACAATTTAAATATGTACAATATTAACAATAAAACTAAAAAAATATATATAAAAGGACAAATTAAAAACTAAAACCGAACGCGTCGTGGAATTCCTCCGCATCGCATGCCTCTTGTGGTAACGTTCCCAGAAGACTGGCAGCATTGCCACGTTGTATGGCAATGCTTATTCTCTGACCTAAAAAGAGGCCAGCCTTCTGGTCACGAGAAGCGTCGACCATACGCTTCGCAATCTCCCTGAAGAGATTGCGCGCGCTCGGACCCCATGGTCCCAACGTTTCAACTCCAAACGGCACAAATTCATAATCTCCAATGAGATTGGAGTATTTGCGCCGCTTGAGAGCCTCTGCAGAAGCAGCAGCAGCACCGGCACAGCCAGCCGTGCCAGGAATATGGGTAGGGGCAATGGTGTCGACGCATGTTGCGTCCCACACCAGAGTCCTACCCATTTTCCATGGCATTAACGACATACCATCCGGTCTCTTGCCATCGTCGCGCGCCAAACCGTTTGGTTCAAGCACGGCTGGCACACCGGCGGTGACAAGAGCACGGCGGATAATGTCGTTTAGGCTGGCGTGTCGTGGAATTCGCCCAGCGCTCCTGCAGCACGACAGGCCATGGTGTCCGAGTCGGTCAACTGCTTCTCCACAACGGCATCGATGCAGAGAAACACACGGCGCGCCTAATCGGAGGCACGTTGCGATGCGGAAGGTAGTGTCATCTAACATAGTCCCTACGTTAGATGACGGAAGAGCTTGTAGCCAAAGACCCGATTCCCACTCACCAACCGCCAATAAACGGGCACGCTCAGCAGCATTAGAGCATGTATTGAGTAAATTTTGTCTTACTAAGCTGCAGAGCGGCCCGTCCCACCGACGCTGTGAGAAAAGGTTCTTTGGGAGATCGGTGTTTGGACATGCAATTTTCCAAGCGTTCACTGCGTCAGTCTTACACAATACTTCAGAATTAACTAGTGTAGGTGCAAGGATTTTCCTAGTTAATTCTTCCGTACTGTGGACTGAAGACAGGAACGCTGGTAAGCTGACATCTGAAATTTTGCGAATACCGAGCCCACCCAAGCGAATCGGTAGAGACAGAACAGAACCATTATTCAACTTTATTTTCTCGCAAAAATGTAAGAAACGTGGAGAAAATAGTGCCGATTGTGGTACCTTGCCATCGATATGGAGCGCTTGATCTGCATCTTGTGTGCGTACTCCTGGCGCACGGAGATCATGGCGTGCTTGCACGTGGGGATGTCCTTCTGGCGCAGGCTCCAGTAGCAGGTCACGTTCCTACGGCGAAGGGCGCGCGTCACTGACTACACTTGTACTTGCACTTGCCTGATTACTTAGTACTTATACGGATTGACCCTGACTAGCTATGTCAGCCAGCATGTCGAGTTACGTGCCCTATGGTTTCGTTCACGCAGACCATAGAAGATTATTATACATTGTTACGTCGACGCTCGATAGATGGCGTTGACATCTTGGACCTTCTGCAAACAATGACATTTTTCCCTTATGGACCTTCTAATTCGGAGGGAAATTAAATGCCACACTTTGTGATGATTGATTGATTGTATGGTTTCGTTAGCACTCAGTGCACAAAGGAATCAATGACCCATGTCATTTTGTTTGAACAGTATTATTACACTCAAGTTCAGGAGATGTGTTGCGTTTTATTATCTCCAACCTTTATCACATCCGAAGGCTGATAAATAATTACAACCTTAACTAATTTACAATTTCATAATAGTTCATTAGTTCCTAGTTCCTACCAAGTCAGAAAAAGAGGAATATTCATCTATGATTCAATAGAGGGAGCCTTTTAAAAATACCTGGGATACATGCCGGGGTAGTTCGGACTCTGGAGTCGACACGGTTTGCGGTGGCACTCCTCGTACGTGCGCGTGCAGTACGTCCCCGGCGAGACCGCCCCGCGCTCCAGCGGCGCCTCGATCGCGCCGAACCTGATACACATCCACTCGTCAGCGCGACGACGCTCCAGTGTGGGCGCAGTCGCCGGGACGGGATCGCTTACCTCACGACGGCGTCCCGCTGCGCGAGGAACTTGTAGCGCAGGCGGAACCCAAAGGGCTCGCCGAGACGCACCCGGAACAGCTTCACGGACACCGTGACCGTGGCCGTCTCGCTGTAGTAGAGCGCGGCGCCGTCCGCCTTGCCGCACCACGAGCCGCCCGTGAAGGGCCGGCCCAGCTCCGACAGCTGCATGTAGCCGTCGGGGCAGCCGTCCAGCGCGCCCGGCTCGTAGCGGCCCACGCGGAACTCGTCGAAGGCCAGCTGCACCAGGTCGCCGTGCGCCGCGCCGCCCGCCGTGAACGTCAGGTGGCACAGGAAGGGCACGCGCGCCGCCTCGCGCACGCCCAGCGCGTACGCCACGCCCACGCGCCCGTAGTACGTGCGGTTGCACGGCGTGCAGTGCGGCGGCTCGTCGCTGCCGTCGGCGCACTGCGCCACGCCGTCGCAGTACGCGTCCAGGCGCTCGCACGCGCCGCTGCGGCACGCGAACTGCGCCACGCCGCAGCCGCCCGCCGCGTCGCGCGCCAGCAGCGCCAGCAGCGCGCCCAGCGCCCACATGCCGCGCCTCACGCTACCGCGCGCCGCATGCCGCGCTGCCGCCTGCCACACGAGCTCCACGGTACTATGCGGGGCGCATTCGAAGCTTTCACCTCGAAGCTGGGGTCCGCTTTACCAGTCTATTTCATTCATTACTAGCCGACCCGCCCCGGCTTTGCCCGCGGTACATTTCGATGTCCCGTATCACCCCTTTCAGTCATCTATAGGCCCGCAAAGTATGGAAATCTGACGGATTTGTTGACATTTGACAAATATTGGCATAGGATCATACGATACGTCGAACGTCATTCAATTCTTTTGCCTTCCCGGAACCTCTCCACTGACACTCAAAAATAGTATGGTAATACCATACCATTTTTGAGTCAAGTTCAAATTGACCTTTAAGTATTATTATTACGAATCGTTTGGCGATATCGAAGCATTGCATGTAGACCAGATGTTGTACTTCTTAGGGTACCAACTACCCGTAACGACTGCAATAGATGTCCGTATGGCAACCGGGGCCGATGCGGCGATGGCTTAACGTGTTCTCCAAGGCACGACCAGACTAATGCAAATACCCATATGCATGCATACAAATATTGCACTAAGCGGAGATCGAACCCGCGCCTCCTGCGTCGTGTACCTCGCAGACAGCCTCTGTAGCGCGGCGGTAGCGAACGCGACAATGCCTCAGACGCGGTCTAGGTACTTAGATCGACTTCCTACTCACTAGGAGGCACAACATCTGCGAACTTGCCAACTGCAAAGTTATTAGCGGCGAGAATCTCACTATACAACACGGTCTCCGTGTCCTGGACCTCTGCTTGAAGCCCAAGGAGGACACACGTATCGAACATAGTACTTGGTGGCGGAACGACACAGTCCAAAGGGAGATCAGGGTGAAAAGTAAACCCTCTTTTTAAAAGTGGCAAGCGTTCAAGAAGCTTCATTACAATTACTTCATGGCACCATAATAACTGCACTTCTTACAAATGTTGAATTAGGTAATTCAGAGATTCTTGAACAATGATGGTATTGTTCATCCCCCATCTCGGAAAGAGTATTCTTGCTCTTCGGTATCTGAACTATCTGAGTGCAAAAGTCGTGAGTTGCGCCAGGTTGTCCTTTTTTCAGCGAAAATCTTCCGGTAAGTAGTTTCCGCAACTCCAGAACATGACAAATGAAGATGTTCTCGACATTGTCCACATACCACTCCTTCGAGACTTCATCACCACACTTAGGGCACGCACTCATGTTTACGTTTTGCGCTCTCCTTCCCACTGAGTGACACCGCGCGCACAATTTTACCGATAGGTTAATGCTATTTTTTAATATTTTTTAAATAGACTCGATGCAGTCGATGCGATTTGTAAATAAGTAATATTGATCGAAATTTTTATTTTTAATAATAACTAGCGTCCGCGGCACCGCCCGCGTGCACCGATTGCAATCAAATATAACGTACGATTTTAAGTCTGAGCAAGCCCTCTCTAACAAAAAAAACCGCATCAAAATCCGTTTAGTAGTTTTTGCATCCATCGCGGACTGTTTGTCGCAAACAACAACAAGTTTGTGTGACGCAAAAACAGATGGACAGGAAATTCAAAAAAATATTTTCGTGTTCAGTATCGTTAACATAACATAACTCAAGTATTTTTTTAAATATCTTCAATGTACAACACGACCACTTTACAATTTAAAATAGATAGATTTATTTTATTAATTTGTGAAAAACTCAGACTCGGAACTTCTTTGGTGTACAGAACTTTTTTTAATCTGCTTTGTGCCATTTTTTTTCACGTCATATTGCTAAAATGACAGCCTTCGTGGCGAAGCGGTAGTAAACGCGGCCGCTACGCAGGAGCGCCTCCTGCCTCCGGGGGTTCGATTCCCGCTCAGCGTAAACATTTGTATGCATGAATATGGGTATTTGCATTGATCTGGTCGTGCCTCGGAGAGCACGTTAAGCCGTCGGGTCCCGGTTGCCATACGAATATCTATGGCAGTCGCTATGGGTAGTCAACAACAACGTCATGCGCCGGGCGGCGAATTGTCACTTGTCTAGGGAGGCTGTTCTGGCAATATAGTCCATACTGGTTGTCTGGAAGAGATCGCAGACTTGCGATAAGACCGCCCATTGTACAACTCTCTGTCATGTACGTATCTTATGTATGTATCCTATGTTTGGTGTGCAATAAAGAGTATTTATCTTATCTTATCTTATCTAGCTGCAATGCTTCGATATCGCCTAATGTCGCTTAATGTCGCTAGGGCGACATTAGTCGCTTTACGGAAAATATCGAGGTCCAGCCAAATCCGCAGTTAAGACTGATGAAAGCGGACCCCAGACTCTGAGGTGAAAGCTTCGGATGCGACTGGGAGTTAACGCTAGGATGAAGAAGATTGTTCAATTAGCCCGCTGAAGTGTGATGAAAAGTTACGTGTTGCACTCGAGTGCAAATCACCTTGTGCTCTTTTGATTCCCTGAAAATTCCCTCGCTCATGCTTAGGATTCTATTTTTTTTAATCATTCGCTGCATTCCTGATTCAAGTTACACTGAAATAATTTAATAGGTGCGATTTGACGTGTATAGGTCTAGGGTTAGAGTGTCTCAAATCAATTGTCAGAATAATCGATTCAGGTAACAATTAACGATTAATAGTTTTAATATATCTAGTATTGATATTAGGATTAGGATATTATGTGCTAATGTTAATGAAAATATGAAATGGGTATGTATTAATAATTGTTATTTATTCACTTTCTATGCTACTTTCGCTTTCATTATCAGATACAATAAAAATATTGTTGTCTCTAGAATGCGATACGGCAAAAGCGATATTTAAGTAACATTTTGAGTTGTGTAACATAGAAGAAACATAAGGGGGTCAAAAGTAACGCAAAGTGTTACAAAAGTTCAATTCTGGCAACGCCATACAATTAAAATGTAACAACCAAAGATAATACAGCAAAAACACTAAATTTAAAAAGCAAAAGCGAGATAATGTAGCTGTAGCTGTCTTACGAGGTGTCGTAGAAATGAAGAATCACGTAGTGGTTTAAATAATTTGTAATAATTCTTGTATTACTTGTAGTAATTTAAACTGAAATAATTTAAACTTACTATTATTACGTATTTACAAATTATTTAATTTAATTTATAATAGTTTCATGTTTCGTTCCAATAGTGCCAAGTTACCTTCTATGAATCCTGAGGTCTGTCGTAGTGCACCTATTAAATTATTTCAACTGTAGAAACCTTCGCTTACTCGGTCATCAAAATTGAGCACGCGGTTAAAAAGCAACTTTGCATCATTGCGACAAGTGCATTGCATTATAAATAAATAAAATGAAATAAAAATCAATTATTTCGGACAACAAATAAAGTCGCTATCTTGTTAGAAACAAAATAACAAATATACTTAAAAAAATGTTAGTAAAATTGGCATTGTGTGTTTGCAATTAATAAATATCAAATGTCAAAGTAGGAAAATAAAAGCAATGTCACATTGTGACATTGCAGATTGTCTTAATTGCAATCCTGTATTTTTTTTATTTAATTTATAGTATTGGTGGAGTAGTGATCGATATTCAATCGATATCGATCGATACTCGACTAATATTATCTGTATTTTATTCACTCAGTGGACCTAGCATCTTGTCTATGGTTGCGTGCGAGCAAATCTGCAAGTGTCATGTCAACATGGCGGTTGCAGTTGACTGTATTTGCCAAAAGAGTACGTATTAAAATCAAAACCCAAAGGCTATTACGGCCTAATCGTGTAATTTTGGGCCGGAAGTGGGTTCCACCACCGAACCAGCTATAAAAACTGGGGGACGAGCCACTCCGAGCTCATTATCTGCTGGCTTCGGTTACAACTACCTTCGGTTAAGATACTGTCCGTCCCGGGTGAGAATACTATATTATTTTCATATTGTGTGCTAATTCTTTTATTTTAAGGTGTCGCATTGGAAACATGAGAATGACGTGGTTTCCCATCTTTTCCATCAGGAGTTATTCCTATAACTCTCGTGATTACTATCACTATATTTTACCACGATGACACGTCGTACTCATGTCGCCATTGCAAAGCTCTTCCAGGTACATCTTGTCTTTTTACGTGAGCGAGATGTGCCATATTTCAATTTAATCCATCCGATAAAATATCGTATATGGAATATTTTCATACTCGTCGCGCCTATGCGCGAGGGGTAAACTTCATTGGGGCGTCTGCTTTTTACGCGAGCGGCGTCCGACCATTTTTATCTTATTTTAATTATTCGATTAGAATAATTTGCAAGGCTTATTTTTCTTAGGCTGTTTTATTTTCCTTCTGCTTGTCAAAAGGACAGTGACCTGCCGACCATGGGGTCATCGACCTCCTGATCTTTTACCATCTACCTACCTACCCTATTCGGTGTAACTTATTTTCTGTGCATCTGTTCTTCTGCTTGCAATATTGGGTGTGGCTTTTACTGTAATGACCTTTTTGCACTAAGTGCCTGGGAGAAGCTTGACCACCTGCTTTGGACCTTACCTGCCACGCCCGCACTAGCAGTATGTCATACAACATACTGATTTTGCTTCTGCACTATATTTTCCAGCACGAGGACCCGAGGCAGCAGCTAGCAGCTAGCAGCGATTATCTTCGCCGTTGAACGAGCCACGCGACGGTTCGTGTCGGCGCGGCACGTACTCCAGCGGCGAAGCTAAGTGCCCTGCTGCCCACATCGCGTCGGGTCGTTCTCATCGCCTATAAATTCAGTGCTGGTCTTAATTAATATTAACTCACCCCCTGAGATTCTTCTTATTAATAATTATAATTGTAATAACCAACTTCCTGGATTACAAATTGGAAATCTTTTTTAGCATCTTTCATTTAGTCTCCAATTTACTTTTAAACTTTCTATTTCAACAAGTATCTAATATCTAACTCTAAACTCAAACACTTCGTTTCAATGGCGCCCAATAATGGTTTTTTTCCAGCTTTTTAAGATGAGAACGGCCCGTAAGTGATTTATTTAATTTTTCTTCCCTTACCATCAGGTGACTTACTGGTGAAGTGAATTAACGTTTTAGTGGCTTGAAGCAATCTTTCTTGTCCTTTTGGGAGGGATTCCTTCTGGAGTTATTTTGTCCCTTAGGAAAAATTTTTGTGCTACCCTCGTGCAACACCATTATTGTGCTGTGGTACACTTATTATAAGTGTTTTATTTAATCACTTATATTATTTTTGCTAGTGCTTATGGTACTGGACCAATAAAATAATTTTATTGGGAATTTCATAAAAATTTTAAACGCTTCAAACTGTAGTTTTTCACTTCCACATTTAATTTTTTCACTAGTAAGTCAGCTGACATTTATTTTGTGTGCACTGTGTGGAATAGTATAGTATTCTCACAACCCAATTATGCCTTCGTACACTATTAAGTTCCTATCGTTACAAAAGGCTGAACTTCAATATGAAGTCGCTCTTCGCGGTGGATCTGACTCTGAGTCCGTTGCTGAACTCAGAAAGCAAATATCGAAACTAGCTCCATTATATCCATCTGAAGATATACTAGCTTCACATTTAGAACCACCTGAGGACCTTAAGGCCCTTGAGGAATCTTTTGCTAAATCCTCTAATAATTTAACTTCTCTAAAATTAAATTTAGACAGGAACTTACTAGCCCGTACGGAGACTTTGTTAAATCATATTT
This sequence comes from Eilema depressum, assembly GCA_914767945.1. Lineage (NCBI taxonomy): Eukaryota > Metazoa > Arthropoda > Insecta > Lepidoptera > Erebidae > Eilema > Eilema depressum. The sequence goes on from OU612025.1 coordinate 21,651,558, forward strand.
TTCATAGACTTAACAGGGTTGATCGCGCGCAACCAGAGATCGATAGGATCTTCAAGTCACAACTTGACAGATTTAAATTACAATACACTGAATTGTCATCATTAAGGGGTAATGATAGTGTAACTTCTATTGAATCAATAGTGCAAGTGCCAGTGACTCCGGTCAATGACGCTTGTGACCGGAAAGTTTATACGGAACTTTCTCGTTTAAAGTATTCGGGGAAGACATGTGTTCGTGCTTTTATCCAGAGGGTTGAGGAATTTGTCGTTAGTCGTGGTATTCCCCACGAAAAACTTTTATCCTTTGGGTACGAGATTTTTACTGATGATGCACTCCATTGGTTTAGATGCATTAGGCCGGGGGTTCAGACTTGGTCTGAATTAACTGAGTTACTGAAACAAGATTTCAGCATATCTGACTATGATTATCGTTTGATGTCCGAAATTAGATCTCGTACGCAAGGTGAACTCGAGAGTATCACCATTTACATCTCAATAATGCATGGTTTGTTCTCTCGGCTAGACCGAGCCATAGCGGAAGAAGACAAGTTAGAGATTTTGTTACATAACATCCGTCCTTGCTACGCTAGCACTCTCGCTGCTTCCGCAGCCATTACAGATATAGCTGGTCTTCAATTGGCATGCCGTAATTTTGAAAACATCCAATCCCGGCTGAGGCAATTTCATGAACCTCCTAAAAAAAGTTTAGATACCTTAGCGCCTGAGTTCGCTTATACAAAACATAGCAATTTTAAACCTAATAATTCTAACAATAAATATAGCAATTTTAATAAAAACAATTTTAACAATAACTCTAATAATAAACAACCAGTTCATACAAATTCAATTGAAAATTCCCCTGATTCAAACAATGACTCCAATAATAATGATAGTTCAGAAGTGAAAGTTAGTGCAGTTGACAATAAATCAAGTGGGCGCAAATTTAGCTGTCCCCGCTGTAGAACTGATGCGCACCAACTTAGTAAATGTTCTAAAACTTTTGTTGTTTGTTTTAGATGTGGTAAAAAGGGTTACCGCACACCGGAGTGTCCTGTCTGCAATAAATCAAAAAACTGATTAAAGCAGATTGTAGAACCGCTAATTTTGATAGGCCTGACTGGGAGAATTGGCTATCTTTTGTTAAAAAATTCTTTCAATTTAACAGAGTTTCTACAGTCTGCAGAAACGTCAACATTGGTTACTCTCCTTATGTTTCTGTAACTATTGCAGGCACTAGTGTACCTGGTTTGTTGGATACTGGCTCTTGTGTCACTATTTTAGGAAATAATTTTCATAAAAAAATTTTGGAACCTTCAGTTCAATTAAACAAACAATCTTTAAACTTAGTCACCGCAGGTGGTGAAAAAATACAATCTTTGGGATTCATTCCCTTAAATATTTCCTTTCAGGATAAAATAAAAACTTTAAATGTGCATGTAGTACCTCAGATCACTAATTCTTTAATTCTTGGCATAGATTTCTGGAGGTCGTTTGGTCTCTTTCCCAAACATTTAGACTCAATTTTGTTGCTGGACAAGTCTGATTCTCGGTTGAGAGAACTTAATACTGTTCATTCAGAGCACCTACAGTCGTACAGTCACCTTACTCCTGAACAGAGGGTTACAGCAGATAACATCGTCGCTCAGTTCCGTGATATCTCCTACGAGGAACGTGGCTTAGGTCGTACTACCCTGATAGAGCACACTATTGATACTGGTGACACTGCTCCTGTTCGTCAACGTTACTATAGGATGTCTCCTGAGAAGCAACGCGTTCTTGTCGAACAGTTAGACGAAATGCTGAGGGAAGATGTGGTTGAACCTATTGAAAGTCCTTGGTCGTCCCCTGTTCTGCTTACTCCCAAGAAAAACGGCGAGCTTAGATTTTGTCTGGACAGTCGGAAATTGAACTCTGTCACTAGGAAGGATGCATATAACTTACCTTATATTTCAGAAATTCTGGATAACTTAAGGGATGCTAGATACCTGTCTAGTATGGATTTGTCTAAGAGCTTCTGGCAAATACCTATTAAAAAGGAAGACCGTTGCAAGACTGCTTTTTATATACCTAACCGGGGAACGTTTTGTTTTAAAACTATGGCCTTTGGGCTCACCGGCAGTCCTTCTACGCAGCAACGTCTAGTCGATCAGCTGTTTTGTGGTCCAGAATTTGAGAACAGAGTCTTCGTTTTTGTGGACGATATTATATGTGTATCATCCTCCTTCAGTCATCATATATCCCTACTATTACTAATATTAAAAAAATTAAAAGAAGCAAATTTAACTATAAATTTAAAAAAATGTCAATTTTTCAGACAAAAACTTAAATATTTAGGTTATGTTGTGGATGAGCAAGGTTTGCATGCTGATCCTGAAAAAGTAGAAGCCATAAATAAATACCCTACACCTACTAACAGAAAAGAAGTCCGTCGTTTCCTAGGTGCTGCTTCGTGGTATCGCAGATTCATACCTAATTTCAGTGCTTTAGCTTCTCCGCTGAATAAATTGACTTCTCAAGGGAAGAAGGCTCCGCCTTTCTTGTGGGATCAAGAAGCGCAGGATGCTTTCATTAAGCTTAAAAGCTGTTTGGTTTTTGCCTCGGTACTCTCTTGCCCAGATTATTCACAACCTTTTCAAATACACACTGATGCTAGTAACACCGGTATTGGTGCAGTGTTGACACAAGATTTAAATGGTGAAGAGAGAGTCATTGCTTACATGAGTAAGTCCCTAAACCCCCAAGAGAAGAACTACAGTGCCACTGAACGCGAAGCCCTTGCAGTTCTATCTGCTGTTGAACACTGGCGATGTTATGTGGAAAATGGCCAAAAATTTACTATCTTTACAGATCATGCTGCTCTAAAATGGTTCCTGAACTTAAATAACCCTACTGGTCGCCTGGCCCGCTGGGGTGTGAGGTTGTCCGGTTTTAATTTCGAAATAAAACACCGTCGTGGTTCTGAAAATGTTGTTCCTGATTTTCTTTCCCGATCTATCCCTGTATCAGTGATAACAAATAATACAAATAATAATTTGCCTACTAGTTGTATACCTAATACAACAGATACTTGGTATCTTAAAATGTTTAATGGTTGCCAATCATCGCCTGCATCCTTCATGGATTACCAGGTTAATAACAATAAGTTGTACCGTTTTAAAAAGAGCTTAAATCCCTTAACGCGAGATTTTGAATGGAAAGAAGTCATTCCTACGGAAGGACGTCCGCAAATCCTCGCGGATAATCATTCCCAACCTACCTCTGGTCACTTAGGAATCTTTAAGACCTATAAGAGACTAGCTCTTAACTACTACTGGCCTGGAATGTACTCAGATGTGGCGAATTTTGTTAACTCGTGCGATGCCTGCATATCACACAAGCATCAGAATCATGCAACACTTGGTCTTATGGGTAAACCTAAAACTTGTCATCGTCCCTTTCAAGTTATCAGCGTTGATTTGGTTGGTCCCTTACCCACAACTAGGAAACAAAATTCTTATATCTTTGTGGTTACATGCTGTTTCTCTAAGTATTGTCTACTTTTCCCCATAAAGAGAGCTACTGCTGAGATTATTTCCAAAATTTTAGAGGAAAATGTGTTCTTAGTACATGGTATTCCATCTACCATTGTATTGGATAATGGCAAACAATTTGTTAGTGTTACACTTAAAAACTTGTTAGCTAAATACAAAATACCAAACTTACATTATACACCTCTTTATTGTCCCCAGTCTAATACTGTTGAACGCTACAACCGTACTGTTATACAGTCATTATCAACCTTTATTGATAACGACCATAGAATATGGGATACCTTGATTCCTAAAATACAGTTTGCTATTAATAGTTCTGTCAATGAAGTTACAGGTTTCACACCTGCATTCTTGGTTCATGGTCGTGAACTCATTTCTTGTGGTTCATCCTATGGTGAAAAATTTGACAACTCCCTTATCTTTGAGCCCCGTGACTCTTATGCTGAAAATCTTGGTCATTTAACATCAATTTTTGATAAGGTGCAAGCTGCGTTGACTAGTGCCCATAGTAGGAACTGTCAGTCCTATAATCTACGCAGGAAACCTGCTGAATTCAAAGTTGGTGACATAGTCTGGAAAAGAACTTTCTATCTCAGTGACAAAGATAAGTTCTTTAGTAAAAAACTGGCTCCTAAGTTTGTCAAATGTAAAATTCTAACAAAGAAATCACCTTTAGTTTATGAACTGGTTGATATGTCTGGTAAATCTTTGGGTGATTGGCACATCAAAGATATAAAACTTACAAACTACAAAGAATAATATATAAAACACAATACACTATGTGTAATTGTTATTAAACATGTCATGTTTTAATATAATTTACTAAATAAACTAAACTTTTCAATTAAAATTTTAATTAAATATTTTTAAATAAACTTTGTCTGGATTCATTCCAGATTAAAATAACTTAAACATTGTTGTTCTGTGGATGTTCTTGGGTTCTTGTCGGTTAGGGTGACACCTGTGGTTTTGGTTATGTTCGGGTCTCACACAGGGAATAACTTTGTTCGCTTGCAAGATACAGTAAGATAAGTTTGCAGTATGATACTGCTGGAACTTAGTGGGAGCCGCACTAAGTTGTCTGATTGCACTGCTTACCTACTTAAGAAAAAGTACGATAATGTTATTTCACATACAAGAACCGGTTCGAGTAATTTCCATTGTAATTACTACAATTCCAATAGAATTTCCACTTTACTTTTATAACTTGTCTGGTTATTCTTTTATATGCATGGTTTTACATACGATTATACCGTATTTTTAATAAATTGTTGTTTTTACAATTTTTTTTAACTTTTCTGCATGATGTAAACAAACTATGTTTGACGTTTAGTCACTAATGTCATCTGTCAAAATGACGGTTGTTTTGACAGATCCGAATGTTATTCCATTCACTTAGTTCGTTCCTGAACGCAATGAACGTTTAGTGAAACGAAACGTTGTGACAATTCTGATGTCATTTCAAAACATTTTCGTTGGTTTGTTTTGATTTTAAAACTTTTTTTTGTGGAATATAGTTGCTTTAATGTTGTATTCCAACACGTTTATACGTGATATTGTGGTTACATTGGTCATGTTCGCCTATTTACCACGTAAGTTGCAATTTATGACTTACAACTACTATGTACTTTAATTTTTTTTAAACTTTCTTTCACATAACATTATGTGCAAGTTTTTTTTATGTCACAACCCTTATTACCTCGTTTCTACTGTGTAATTCCAACTTCTTTCTTCTATTTTAAGCTTTGGATTTTGTCCAGGTTATTGAAGGACCTATTATGTTCTTCTTCCTTTATTGTTTTTTTTTAACAATACTTACTTGTTTTGTTCGTTGGCGATTAAACCAACGGGCTACCCCCGGCAATGGCCATTAACCATTGACCATGGGATTTTTGTATTCTTCTTGGAACTGGGATATTCAACCAGTATCTGGGTACTGTTTACCCTGAGCGGTTTGTGCAAACTCAGGTCAAAAATAAGCCTATTGTACACACTTTTCACGGGTTGAAATTACACAGTGGTTTTCTTTTGCTCAAGTTCTTCTAGTAGAAACAGTTGTACTGGTCCTACAACCTAATACCTTCAACTGGTCTACGTTGAGTCTCCAACGGTCATGATGTTGGAAACTCTGTCTGATAGGAGGCGTTTACCATAGCTTTGATGGTAACCGCCACATTTTATAAGAGTTGTATGTAGGGATGCATGTCAGTTAGTTAGGATGTGTAAGCGTAGATTGGTTGTAGTCCTGAGCACAGTATCGAATTTCTGTTAACAGAAATTCTGACGCTTGAGGGGGAGTATTGTGACATTGCAGATTGTCTTAATTGCAATCCTGTATTTTTTTTATTTAATTTATAGTATTGGTGGAGTAGTGATCGATATTCAATCGATATCGATCGATACTCGACTAATATTATCTGTATTTTATTCACTCAGTGGACCTAGCATCTTGTCTATGGTTGCGTGCGAGCAAATCTGCAAGTGTCATGTCAACATGGCGGTTGCAGTTGACTGTATTTGCCAAAAGAGTACGTATTAAAATCAAAACCCAAAGGCTATTACGGCCTAATCGTGTAATTTTGGGCCGGAAGTGGGTTCCACCACCGAACCAGCTATAAAAACTGGGGGACGAGCCACTCCGAGCTCATTATCTGCTGGCTTCGGTTACAACTACCTTCGGTTAAGATACTGTCCGTCCCGGGTGAGAATACTATATTATTTTCATATTGTGTGCTAATTCTTTTATTTTAAGGTGTCGCATTGGAAACATGAGAATGACGTGGTTTCCCATCTTTTCCATCAGGAGTTATTCCTATAACTCTCGTGATTACTATCACTATATTTTACCACGATGACACGTCGTACTCATGTCGCCATTGCAAAGCTCTTCCAGGTACATCTTGTCTTTTTACGTGAGCGAGATGTGCCATATTTCAATTTAATCCATCCGATAAAATATCGTATATGGAATATTTTCATACTCGTCGCGCCTATGCGCGAGGGGTAAACTTCATTGGGGCGTCTGCTTTTTACGCGAGCGGCGTCCGACCATTTTTATCTTATTTTAATTATTCGATTAGAATAATTTGCAAGGCTTATTTTTCTTAGGCTGTTTTATTTTCCTTCTGCTTGTCAAAAGGACAGTGACCTGCCGACCATGGGGTCATCGACCTCCTGATCTTTTACCATCTACCTACCTACCCTATTCGGTGTAACTTATTTTCTGTGCATCTGTTCTTCTGCTTGCAATATTGGGTGTGGCTTTTACTGTAATGACCTTTTTGCACTAAGTGCCTGGGAGAAGCTTGACCACCTGCTTTGGACCTTACCTGCCACGCCCGCACTAGCAGTATGTCATACAACATACTGATTTTGCTTCTGCACTATATTTTCCAGCACGAGGACCCGAGGCAGCAGCTAGCAGCTAGCAGCGATTATCTTCGCCGTTGAACGAGCCACGCGACGGTTCGTGTCGGCGCGGCACGTACTCCAGCGGCGAAGCTAAGTGCCCTGCTGCCCACATCGCGTCGGGTCGTTCTCATCGCCTATAAATTCAGTGCTGGTCTTAATTAATATTAACTCACCCCCTGAGATTCTTCTTATTAATAATTATAATTGTAATAACCAACTTCCTGGATTACAAATTGGAAATCTTTTTTAGCATCTTTCATTTAGTCTCCAATTTACTTTTAAACTTTCTATTTCAACAAGTATCTAATATCTAACTCTAAACTCAAACACTTCGTTTCAACATATCATTATTACCCTCACTGTCCCTACTTTGACACTAATTTTGTGTCCGATACGCATTCACGGATCCACTTTGCTATAATAGGCGAGTCCCACCGATCTGCTATAGTTTTCCAAATGGTGTTGGGGCTGCCCCGCAATCTGCAGAGCAGTGAGACAGTCTTCTTTCTCATTATAAGATTTCGCATTAACATCTTATATAAATTAATTAATAACTATTGTCTGAAGTTTTCCGCTCCGTTTGCAAAACAAAATCCGAGCAGTTAAATTTTTGAGTTATAATACCAATATTTTGTTTCATAATATTATAATGTTAATAGTTACGAGTTATGATAAAAATAATCATTTTACTAAAAGAGGATAATATTTTTTTCATTTCCCCATCTCGGAAAAAGTATTATTATTATTGAGTGTAAAAGTCGTTTTTTATCCGCCGGACGATAAAGTAAATTGAATTTAGAACATTGTGTGCACTAAGTTTGTAAATTCAAATTCAAAAGGGGTTTCGAGCTCAAGTGTAGTCTTCCTCAGTGTTTATCACAGTAACTGACAGTTAAGTTTATTGTCGTTGTCTTCCATCGATCATGAAAGTTTTTTAATTAAATACCTAAGTTTCAGTTATTCGTGGAGTTAATGGATAAGTATGGTTTATCACAAATCTTCTTCGTCAAATCTATCTTACTTAATGAAGAAACCTGATCCCTAAACAAACTAAGACTTAACAATCCAGTGCTCGATACCAGGCAATATGTAGAGCATATATAGAAGAGTTTCAGAAGTTCAAATTGTAAATAGAAGTGTTTCAAAAGTCCAAGAGCACTCTATCCAATATCCATGTATGGGAGGGATGGTCTCTTAATACGGGCCTTGAAGTCAATATGCAATGTCAAGCCTGTGTTACGATTAATGGAGCCTATACGGACTAGTTTAATATCTTAAAAGTGGTCAGGTAGGGCCGTGTAGCTTCGCCTTGGTTGTTCAACCTCTGCATGGATAGCTGTATGAGAGATATGAAAGGGAGTAAATTATGGATTAAAGATGGGAGGAGTACATGTAAAGGACCTCCTGTACGCAGTTGACCATTACATTTGCATCATCGGCAGAGGAGTTGCAGAAAATGGTGAACAGCATGATCGAGGTCTTTAAACCGAAAGGTATGAAGGTAAATGCAAGAATAACGAAGAAGTAAACCAAGAAACAACTGAATGTAATTTAATATGATGGCGAATGTGTAGAACAGTTCAGTGATTGTTTGCAAGGGATGGAAAATTTTAATCTCTCCCATGGACTCCCACTACCTGTAACAACTGTCATAGATACTCGTATGGCCACCGTGATCGACGGTCTAAGGTACTCTCTGAGGAACGGAGGTGTCTCAATGTCATAAGAATGGTCATCCATCCGAAAACCAACCTGGCTTGTGTTGCTTAACCTCGTTATGTGTTAACCTATTAGGTTACCAATTAGTCACGCGTCCCGTCAATGATTTTTTATTGATGATGGATGCATTGTGTTCAAATAAATCTGGTGATTTTCAATAAAAGCAATGTATGAAATGTGATTCTTATTCACTTAAAAAAAAAAATTGAGTATTTTATTGGATTATCATACCCAAATCATACCATTTTGAAATTTTAGATAGTTGCGCCAATTTTTAAAAAAGGATGCCATAGTGGTGTCCATACTTATTTTTTTCACCGAGATAAGATAAAGTGGGTCGAAAGAAAAAATGTTTGAAAATTTAACGACAAAAAAAATATTATGACTTATTTTTGTAAAATATCTACAAATATTTTAAATATTTTTTGGGTGGTAATGGATAGCCATGCTTTTAAGCTTGCTAATACAGAAAAGACTTCCAAAATATTTGCAAAATTGTGGGCCTGGTAGTTGAAAATATCATTAGGGGTACCGAATTTTGAAGGATTTTAAAAAAGTTTAAATAATTAAAAAAAAAATAGAGATATATTTTTTTTCTTATTTTTTCCAGAGCAGCCATTCGTAGGGCCACCCTCTGTTGCTGGTTTATCCTTGAATTTTGGGACACCCTGTAAGGTAACTGTACCAATGCTCGACACTGTACCAATGCTAGACACTTTCGAACAAAACCCAGTATTTTGAGAAAATTATCCATTTGTTTTATAAGACTATTGACTTAAAAGATGCCTAATGGTATCTATAAGATATGTTCAAATATTCGCAACACCATCCGAAGTAAATTTAGAAAGACTGTTGACAGCAAATAATGTGACTCCGTGAACACGGTCGTGTTATTTCTTAAGATTTTTGCCAAGGGTACTGATTTTTATAGGTGTGATTTTTTTGTTTATAAGTTATGATTATTACTAATTTTAGTATAAACGTTATAAATATTGAAGTTATTGACATACTTGGACCATTGGGACAATGATGTCTAGCATTGGTGTTTTCGACCAAGTGCATAATAATTTAATTTAAAGTAAAAGTATGATAGATTTTAAAGATTTTATGGGCAAAAGTTAATGTCTAATTGTTGCTGTAACAGTTAAAAAAGAATGTAACGACCATGCTGTAATTAATTTGTTAAATTTTTTAGATTGAAATTTTATTTTTCCTTAAAGTGTCGAGCATTGGTACAGTTACCTTATATATATATTTATGATATTTATATTTCCGATGTATTACTTTACTCTATGGAATATAAGTTCAAAGTACAGTGGCCTTACCATAAACCTTAAAACAGGTCAATAATTGAACTGCTGTCATTCTACCAACTGCAAATGTCACTTTGTAATCTATACTATTATATAATTGTAAAGTGGTCGTGTCTGTACATTGGAGATATTTAAAAAAAAATACTTGGGTTATGTTATATTAACGCTACTGAACACGAAAATATTTTTTTTGAATTTCCTGTCTATTTGTCTGTTTGTCTGTTTGTCCGCGATGGACGCAAAAACTACTGAACGGATTTTGATGTGGTTTTTTTTGTTAGAAAGGGCTTGATCAGACTTAAAATCTTACGTTTGTTTCATCGCAATCGGTTGAGTAGAACCGGAGTTGTGAACAATATTGATATTATACGGAATATGAGCGGCAATATAGATGGCGCTTTTTATTATTATTGGACAATTTTTATAGCAATTTTTATCCGGGCAAGTATGTAAATTTATAGATTTTATTTTTACATACACAATTGTGTAAACCAATACGTTTTTAATCATGAAATTAAAATTTGAATTTTAATGATTTATAGTTACAGAATCATAACTAGATGGCGTTCTCGCGTTTAAATTCAAGCTATCGTTTGGTTGCAAACTCCCGATATACCCGAACCGGTTTTTATAATTTTTTTAAATTTCCAATTTGAAATTTCTAATTTCTCAATTTGTGAAATAGATGTCGGTCTTAAGATCCGTTACAAAATCGTTTTTCACGCAAAGATAAGAGAGTCGAGTAGATATCCAGGTAGAAAGATTATTTTATACCACTTAAGTGGCAAACAAGCACACGGCCCACCAGATGGAAAGTGGTTACTGTGGCCTATGGACGTATGCAACACCAGGGGCGTCACACTCGCCCTTCTTATAGTACCCCATCCCAATACTATAGTCGTGAGTCGTACCTACAACTGTAATAGTAAAGTCGAGTATAGTGGCATCGAGTAGAGAGGCGAATACAGAGTGAAGTACTACGTCGAGTAGAGAGTGGAATACAGAGTGAAGTAGAGAGGCGAGCACAGTATCTAACCTTTTTTTTAATATATACTACTTAGGTCGCAGACAAGCACTCGGCCCTCCTGATGGTAAGAGGTTACCGTGGCCTATGGGCGAGTGCAACACCAGGGGCGCCACACTCGTGCTGTGCTGTAGGAACAGAGAGATTCTGTGCCGTCAGCGTAAAAGATAAGGACAAAGCCTTTGGTTTTCCCACTGACAGCACAAAATGTCCCCAATGAGCTCTGGCTACACTACACACCGTCGGAAACATAACACGAGGTTATTAAGCCGCGATCTTGTGAAGGGCGGAGGTACTTCCCCAGTCGGAATGCTCGATTGGGACGGATATACCTACCGTCGTGTCCTACCTCCTCTAAAAAATAAAGGTCCTCTAATCAGCGTTCAACGCGCAACTCTCTGCACAAAATTTATAACACCACGCGATTAACGACATCCACGCGGGCGGAGCCGCGGGCAACAGCTAGTGTCATATAAATATATATAGGATTACAAAGTGACATTTGCAGTTGGTAGAATGACAGCAGTTCAATTATTGACCTGTTATAAGAGTTCATGGTATAGGCCCAGTCAAAATATATTTAAATGTCAGTTCAGAATCACAGATAAATTATTTGGTTATTTGCATTATTTGTAAGTTTGTGTCACAAAAATGAGGATCATTCACGTTTTTAGCTGAGTATGCAGATTTATAATGATTAAAAAAACAATAAACACTGTGAAAAAATTATTTCAATCCGATCAAAAATGACGAAGATACAGCAATTTTAATGCAGTAATCTCAAAAACGCTCGCCGCCGCGCCAAAATACTGTGTGACGTCATCTGTTATGACAGCGCGCGCCGCCGCTATGGAGAGTATGAAGACTTAGGGCTCTTTTGGGTTAAGACTCCATAGCTGTTTTATTTCGTAACGTATAATTTTGAAATTTTGTACGGATTTTAAGTAATTTACAAAGCTTCTAATAATATAGTTTTTGTGCTATTTACTTCAATACTTTTTTAAATAAAAATAACTATATCTATACCTACTTATAATATTATGAAACTGAAGAGTTTGTTTGTTTAAACGCGCTAATCTCAGGAACCACCGGTTCGAATTGAAAAGCTCTTTTTCTGTTAAATAGTCCATTTATCGATGAAGGTTATAGGCTATATAACATCACGCTACTACAAAAGGGAGCGGAGCAGTGTTCATAAATGTCAACAAATCCGGCAGACTTCCATACATCTATGTTAACATAGTAATAAAGAGGGAAGATTTGTATTTTTGTATTCGATTAAACTCAAAAACTACTAGACCGATTTCGAAAATTCTTTTACCATTAGAAAGCTGCATTATCACTGACTAACATAGACTTTATTTTATTTTCAAACAAATTAGGAATCCTTACTAAAACTTCAATAATGAAATCCAAGATGTAAAAAAATTACTTAAAATATTTCTTACATCGCGTGCACTGCGAAAACTATTGATGATAGAATAATATAATATACTGCGGAAATATATAACTTAAAAAGGTCTACATAAAAGTCCGCGATAGCATATGTCTATCTCCTAAGAAAAACCCACAGCAATCATTTTTATCTTTTAAAAATTACAAAATAATAATGTGTCATTATCGAAGCTATTTTTAACAATACAGTATCATTCCTTATCCAATTAATACGTTCAATATATTGTGCATTTAATGTAGATTCAAATTGTTATTCAAACTATTTGATTACAATGAAGAACTTCAGCGTTAGGTAAGCGTAAGAGCGGGAAACGTGCGGTGCGGTGTGATGCGAGCGCTCAGGCGGGCGTTCGGCAGCCCTCTCTCTGCCAGTTTGTGTCGTCGACGACTCACCGAGCGGTAGGTGTATAGCGCGCGGCCTTGAGCGAGTGACGGAGGCCTCACGCAACGCAGCAAAGCAACGCAGTCCACTGTAGTGTATAGACTGGAACGTTTGTTATTGTTTCGGTGGTAATAATGCCCCCATACAAATATTGTATTGTGCCAAAATGCAAGAATACAAGTGTTACTACGCCTAATAAACTGTTTTTTTTTTATGTTCTGAGAGATGCAAAGATAAGAAAAAAATGGGTTAAAGTAATGAGAAGAGATGATAAAACTCCTCTTTCAAGCGAAAGTGTTTTACATTGTTGCGAAGATCATTTTGACGTAAGTAGGTATTGTGTACCTATTACTATTAGAACTATCGAGATATTTACCATGTATTGCTTGGAGCTTCCAATAAAGGTCCAACCCCACCAAACGGACGGCATCGGCCCGGATTTTACAATCTTTAAACAAAATTAAATCTTATTATCACAGTGTTTGAAGTTTATATTACCAAGTCACGCACAAGCACAACAGCTTGACAGCGACGTGCGGCGGCATGACGCACGTCAAGCTCTCATGCGTGACTTGGTACGCTTGGTACTCTAAATGCGTAACTTTAAATGCTGTTATATAAGATTTATTTTGTTTAAAGATTGTAAAATCCGTTCCGATGCCGTCCGTTTGGTGGGGTTGGACCTTAACACGTTCACTGCGGGAGGATTTTTAGTGTACTTTTATCTGGTGCGTGTGAGGTTATATAGACTCATGGAGGACTTTTTAACTGTGCGTATGTGGTCACATTGACCCATAAAAAGTTCAGTTTTAATATAGGTTTTATTCAGTGGTGGTAGCGATTTTTGTCTGTTTTTTTTTTGCAGTACATAGACCTTTATATGGTGTATATGTGACTACCGGCGTTTTTAGCTCTCATGTTTCGTTTATGCTATAGAAGAGAAACAATTTGTGAGTTCATTTTGACCACACAACGCACTGAATATATCAAAAAGCTAGTGATGGGAAACACTTCTATTAATATTCATATCGATAAATTGACGTAGAGCTGTATTACTGATAGGTTATACTACTTAATACCATTCGAATCTTAGAGGCTTAAAATGAAAAATCAAAGACTTAGTAACGGTTTATTTTAATATGATGGCACCTATGGCACGTTCCTCAACAGTGCTGCCCTTCTTCCTCAATAAATTATTCATATCAAAACATACATGTTCATTCAAAAAATTCTATCGAATTTGAGTAGATGATCCATAAAACTATTTTATTAACTTTAAAATCAATCCCTATGATTAATAACCGCTTCTATCTTGTTCATTTTTAACATTTTTTTTTCCATATTCTGGGTTTTTCTTCTCTTCTATTCTGGTCTTCTCTTCGTTTTCTACCTCACTGTCATAATTTAGTTTTTTCTACTTCGTTTAGGCATTTCTAACACTTGCCGAGAACACCACACTACCTAACGAGTATAAAATACTAAAATTCAACGATACAAGAAAGATCGAAAATGTAGGCACTCAAACGACGTGACATCTACGATGTCGCTCTGCGTTACAACACTCATCATCTGCATATAGACGTATTCTCCTGATTGCATCCGTGGCCAAGATGACCTCGAAGCTCAGGGTCCGCCTTCCGGCTCTTCCTCCTCCACTTCGCACGATCTTGGGCGTCCATGGTAGTGAGACCATTTGCACGCATATCACCCTCCACGACGTCAAGCCAGGACTTCTTTGGCCTACCCCTTTTACCTGGACCCGGCGGGGGTACCATTGCCAGGCATTTGTTCCCCACGTAGCCTGGCGGTTGCCGCAAGACGTGGCCGCACCAGCGAAGGCGGCTCTCTTGCATTTTATCCGCGATGTCACGGACATGGAGGCTGCCGCGGATGCGAGAGTTCCGTACGCGATCTTTACGCGTAACGCCGCACATCCACCGCAACATTTTCATCTCCGTGACACGCAGCTCTTGCTTGTGTCGCTCGAGCAGCGGCCACGCCTCACAACCATACAAGAGAACAGGCCTAATGATCGTCTTATAGACCTGCCCCTTCAACCTGACTGGCATTTTAGGATCACAGGTCACGCCAGTCATTTCTCGCCACTTGGCCCACGCGGCAGCAATGCGTGCCTTGACGTCGTGGTCGATCTCACCGGTCACATGAAGTACAGATCCCAGGTACTTAACCTGGTCCGTGCGCTCGACCAAATCATCGCCTATGCGGACGGGTGTGGGATCTGTGGAGTTTAACGCTAAGTATTCTGTCTTCGCTACATTTAGCTTCAGACCGCCGTTCTCAAGCGCTTCTTTCCATCCTTTCACGCGTCGCACCAATCTGCTCCTGTCCGCGTCCATGAGCGCAATATCATCAGCATACATGAGCAACCACGGAGGCTGCTCATGTGAGTTTCTAATGCTGTCCGACAAAACATCTAATACCACGCTGAACAGGTAAGGACTAAGGACGGATCCTTGGTGTACCCCGACGGTGATGGGGAAGGCTTTCGAGTCGCCAACAGCAGTCCGAACCACGGAACCGGAATCGTAGTACATGTCTCGGATGGTGTCAATGTAAGTCTCTGGGACACCCTTGGCCCGCAGTGCCCACCAGATCACGTCGCGAGGAACACAGTCGAAGGCCTTCTGCATGTCTAAGAATAGGCAGTGCAGGGGCGTGTTCTTCGCCCTGTATTTCCCCGCCACAACCCTTAGGGCGAACACTGGGTCCATGGTCCCGTGCCCGGGACGGAACCCGTACTGGCACTCCGAGAGTGTACTTTCCTGTCGGATCCGGGAGTCGATTATCCGCTCATAGAGCTTCATGGTGTGGGACATTATCTTTATACCGCGGTAACTACCACACTCCTGCACCGATCCCTTGCCTTTGAAGACTGGCGTGATGATGCTCAGCCTCCACTGGCTCGGGATCTCGCCGGTGAGGAGTACGCGGTTATAAAGATTTGCTAGAATGCCCACACCACGGGCGCCCATTGCCTTCCAAGCCTCGATGGGGACTTCGTCGGGTCCGACAGCTTTCCGGTTCTTCATGCGGCGAATGGCAGTCTGGACTTCCACAGGCGTTATCGGTGGCACTAGTCCTTGATTCGGAGGGAGGTCTGGTGGCTGCACCTCTTTATGCTGCTTATTCAGCAGCTCGTGGAAGTATGAGCGCCATCTCTCCTTCACCGCGACTTTCTCGTACAACAAATTGCCCCCAGGGTCTTTAATGCAGCGGCACTTGGATAGACCCTGCGCCGCTTTGGCCCTGGAGCGCGCCAACTTATATATGAGCTTTTGCCCCTCAGACGATTCCAACTTGGTATATAGAGGTTGCAAGTGGTCTCGTTTGGCCCTGGCTACGGCTCTCCTGGTGGCGCGTTTTGCATCTTTGTACGCATCGCGGTCGTCGGAAGATTTGGACGCTTGCCACTTTTTAAAGAGGGCTTTCTTCACCCTGATCTCTCTCTGGACTGTGTCGTTCCACCACCAGGTGTCCTTGTCACACTTGCGTCCACCGTTAGACATGCCGAGCACCACCCTCCCCGCCTCAAGAATAGCTGCCCGAATCCTGTCCCAAGAAACCTGTACTGGTTCGTCTACAGCATCGGCGCACTTGTCACCGATGGCTGAGACGAAACTTTGGGACTTAGCTTCATCAAGCAGCCACCACCTGATTTTGCGTTGGGCACGCTCGGCACGTTTGTCTTTGGGTTTCACGCGGAGGTCCATGACAAGGAGACGGTGTTGGCTAGTGAGACTCTCCCCGGGTATAACCTTGCAGTTGGCCACCCTGCTGATGCTGTGCCTCCTAGTGAGCAGGAAATCAACCTGGGTTAAGCGCCCCCCGCTCTTGTAGGTGACAAGATGTTCGGATTTCTTTTTGAAGTACGTGTTCACGATGGCCAGGTCGGCAGTCGCACACGTTCTAAGGATGTGCTCACCCTCTGGGTTGCGACTACCGTATCCAAAACCGCCGTGGACACGCCCAAACTCCTCACATCCGTCACCCACGTGACCGTTCAGGTCACCGCCCAAGACAATCTCCTGCGACAGCGGGACGTCACGAAGCACTCCCCCGAGTTGGTCCCAGAACAAGATCTTTTCGGCTTCGCCACGCCCAGCCTGTGGAGCGTAAGCACTTATCAGGTGGGTTATAATCCCATCGATAAGCACCCTCACAACCATAAGTCGGGCGCTATAGCTCTTCACCTCCAAGATGTCATCCTGCAACGCCCGGGAGAGCACCACGCCCACCCCGGCCTGCCCGTCAGGTGCACCTGTGTACATCAGCTGGTAGCCCTCCCCAATGTGCATGGTGCTATCGCCACCCCACCGAGTCTCCTGCAGGAACGCCACGGCCACTCTCCGCCTGCAGAGTACGTCAGCCAACTCCCTCGTGCGACCGGTCAACGTGCCGATGTTCCACGTTGCGAAGCGGAGTTTCCGGGAATCACAAAGTTGGCCTAACATCTTTAGCCGTGCCCGGCTCAGGCACGGTAGCCCTTGCCCACTTGCGACACGAGGCGGGCGACCCTCATGCGCGCCGTTTTGCGGCGGCGCCCTACCCTCATTGCGATTCCTTCTTTCTTTTCGAGCCATTTATTTTAAATTTGGCAATTTTGGCTTTTCCAGGGGCGACTGCCGTCCGACCCCCCAACCCCGAGGGGAAAGCCAGCGCCAGAGCCTCGTCCGTTGTTCAGCAGGTGCACCAGCTTGCAGGTGAGGTTGGCTTGGGGCTCAAGATCTAGGTGAGCCCCCATACACCTACAACACTACCCGCACAAAATGACGCCAGCGCATCGTTCAGTGCGGATGTGAGGTGCAGAGAGTGTGTGGTCATATTGAACTCACACCGCACTGGAATGAAATATTTTTCTTCTGGTGCGGGTGAGGTCATATTGGGTCACGACTATTTAAAAATGCTGGATTGTTCACATTAAAGCGGTGAATATAATGGTATATTCAACTCTTTCCTGTAAAATATATTCTTAAAGTTATCCCTCTCGCACCAGCGGAAAGTACGCTATTTTCGTCCCGCACCAGACAAAAGTTAGCTATGAGCCAAAATGACCTCACAACGCAGCGAACGTGTTAATAGTAATGTGAAAGGCCATGAAAGTTTAAATACCTATATTGCGTACCTACCTATGTCTATACATGATAACAAAATTCAGTCTAGAGATTATCCTGCAGGCATTATACTATATACCTACCTATTCTATCATTTTTAAAAGTTACAGACTTGCACCACTACGAATAAGTCTCCTAAATACTTTTGAAGTGGTCATGACGGCAATACCTACTTAAGTACTTCATCCCTACTTTATAATATTATAAATGCGAAAGTATCTCTGTCTGTCTGTCTGTCTGTCTGTCTGTCTGTCTCACTTTTACGACTAAACCGCTGAACCGATTTTGATGAAATTTGGTATAGAGGTAGGTTAGACCTTGAGAAAGGACATAGGCTATGTTTGGTCGTGATAACCGACATCCACGCGGACGGAGCCGCGGGCAAAAGCTAGTTTTATTATAAAACTTAATACCTTTTCCTTTTCTGAACCTGTATTATACTAGCTTCAGTTAGGTATTTCACGTCATTTCTAACGTGGTTTATTACTCGCTTGACAACACAGTAGGTACAACTTTCGACAGAACATCATAAGGTAGGTAAATAGGTATGTACAAGCGTTAGGACGAACTACGTATATTATAAAGTATTTTAAAAACAAACTGTATTTGAATAATCACCAAAGAACTTAAAACACAAATAAAGTACTAAGAAAAACCAATAAAATAGTACTAATAAATAGTAAATATAGTAAAAATAAAAAATAGTACCAAAAAAATAAAAAAAACCAATAAAATAAACTAGTCGATCCACGAAAGAATTTGTACTGACTGACTGGCGACTGCGCTAGTCGGGGACGCGTTCATAACAGATGACGTCATCGTCTAAATCGCAGTGTAAGCGGGCGTTTTTAAGTACTCGTTAAGAAATCCCTAATAGCTTCGTCATTTCTTGACGGATTTTGATTATTTAAAAAATAGGATACTCAGAAAGGTATAGCGCACCTGGTATACTGATTAAAAATACAATATTCCATTATGTGATTCATCCTCATTAGGTACATTATTCTAGGTTGGTATCAGCTTGTCATCCAGAAAGTCCGACACCGAGTAATAACATTTGTTTAGTAACATAGCGACTCTTCCTGGGTGGACCACGACAAATTACCACCCTCCAGCTCTTCTTCCTCCACTTTGCATGATCTTGGGCGTCCATGGCATGTCACCGTCCACGTCGCCAAGCCTACCTGGACCCGGCGGGGGCGCCATTGCCAGGCATTTGTTACCCACGCAGCCTGGTGGTTTCCGTAAGACGTCAACGCATTAACGAAGGCGGCTCTCTTGCATTGTATCAGCGACATGTACAATATGAACGCTGCTGCGGAAACGAGAGTTCGTCACGCGATCTTTACGAGTAACTTTGCACATCCACCGCAGCATTATCATGTCCGTGACACGCAGCTCCTGCTCGTGTCGCTCCAGCAACGGCGATGCTTCTCAGCCGTGTAAAAGGACAGTCCTACTTATCGTTTTATAAACCTGCTCCTTCAACCTGACTGGCATTTTAGGGTCACATGTGACGCCCACGCCAGTCATCGAAACCGGACGTAAGACTATTTGAGCATTTTTTGCAATTCCTCGTACTTTGCTGATTTGGCCATCCACGCCCGGTTGAAAAATCACACTGACGTATAACGCGGTTGAAGCAACTAATATAAAAGTGCAGTTATGGGGAAAGCACATTATATGCATTGTGCTTTCACAATTACCTACGATACTACTGGAGCAGTAGTGCGGAAGGGAAATATATTCTTCAAGGCACTGCTAGTAGTGTGGCTTGGTAATGGGTCATTATTTTTGCAATATACCGAAGACACTAAAGAAAATAAAGACCTAGACCGGTAAAGAAAATCTCGAGACGGTACCACTCACTAGTAATACAACCAGGTAGTGCGGTGGGACAGGAGCGGTCGAAACGTACATAAGTATTAAGTATGCCTATATAAAATGGGTAAGATTATTGATATTATTCTTACTTTAATTACCATTCGTGTAATGGAACTAATGGGGTTCGCAACTCATTCGTTAATAACCACACGTGAGTTTATTCTGCGTAAATAGTAAAATAAACAACAAAATTCAACGTAAGTACCTAGGTACCTACTTTGAGGTAACTTAAACTTCAAAATACGTGAGCAAGCAATCTCATCGGAGAATACCAATCCGTAATAACAGCACCTACATCATAGTCTAAGAGTACCTACATCATAGTCTAACAGTACAGCGTGCTCACTGAGGCGCGCCGCGGACCATGCAGCGCGCACACGTGCCGCGGACTGCATAGTGCATCGCTCGCAGTCACGGAATATTAGGTACTCATTTAGTGCACGACTGAAAGATTTCGTTTCCATTGCTTATGCAGTAGGTAATACATTCTATCGCAATTTATAAACACTACGTACTGTCGTCGTATAACTCCGGTGTTATCCTCATGTCAAGCGCGATCGGGTCGGGGTCGGCTAACTGCACGCACACATCACTCACGTATCAGCACTCACTCTCACACTCGCGCAAATTACAATAAATAACGTAACGTTCGCAGCGTGCAGCGTGCAGCTCGGCGGAGCGGCGGTGGCGGCGGGGCGCGCCGGGAGCGCGTGCGAGCGTGACGTAACGCCGCGCCACACTGCAGCGCCGCGCGTCCGACCGCCCGGGCGTCCCCCCCCCCCCCCCCCCCTCGCCGCGCCGCCTGCGCGCGCACGGCGCGGCCGCCTGCACTTTAATGCATCACTTGAATTATTATTAACTTTCTTTTGACCCTGTGACAACAGCACTGTTCTCCGTTATTATTAGTGGGCGGTGTTCTGATCGGTAGGTGACCGTGTACGGGCTGGCAGGCGAGATTGGCTTTATCCCGTTCCTGGGGCTAAGTTAGCAATATTTGTGATAATAATATAATACAGACGTAGCGAAAAAAAAATACTGAATACCTAATAGATTGTTCAATCGATAAAGAATCCGCTCCTCTTTAAATCGAAAAACATTTGCAAGTACTACACAGTTATTAAATTGATCGCACTGTAAAAGTTGCACACCGAATTCGACATCTCAACTTCAATGGCTACGACGACGGCTATTACAGTAGCTACGGCACTGGCTACGGCACTGGCTATGGCACTGGCTACGGCACTGGCTACGGCACTGGCTACGGCACTGGCTACGGCACTGGCTACGGCACTGGCTACGGCACTGGCTACGGCTACGACATTAGCTACGGCAATAACTACGGCTACGACATAAGCAACGTCAATGGTCGTAATCGTAGATGCTACCGTAGGCAATATCTACGAATACTGCTAGGTGTGTCACAATCCATTTATGAATAAATGCGCACAAAGGACTGTTTACACAATGTGTACCTGTCATTTTTATACTGAAAACCAAATAATTAATGGAAAAATTATTTCCTAAAGTTATTTACGTCAAGGTTTCCTCATAGATCAACTCGTATGCACAACTAGTTGTGCCAAGTGAAATAGTATTTCCTTACGGCACAACTACGCAAAATAGCACAATTAGTTGTGCAATAAGTTATTCCCTTTACCACAACTAGGTACTCACTTTAACTCAAACCTCTTTAGATAAGTCACATATCGCTGGCCACTTGTGACACAATCTGTCTTCTATAAATTAATGTCATTTATCAATCAATTGATTTACTGTGCACAACTAATAATTTAATTTTATAATAATATAAGATATGATAATATGATAAGATATCGGTAAGTAGATCAACAACACCGTTCCCACGCACACGTGTTGTATGATACACGCACAAGTGTCGACGTGCGAAAATCGATGGCCTATCAATTTGATGTATGTATATGTTAGAGGCAATGTGTATAATGCAGGCATTCTATACAATACCTAGGAAATGTATAGAATGCCGGGGTCGTTGAGGCAATGTATGAAATGATATTCAATGTTTAAACTATTTTACACTTTGCCTAGGAAATGTATAGAATACCTAGGCATTGTGTAGAATGCCGGTTGAAGCCATAGGTAATGTATGTAATCTATTTTTCTTCTCTATGATTTAGTTAGATAGATACTAATCTTTAGAGAGCTAATCCTAATTTCAACTTCCACCAGCAGACAGTGCTGATAAGACATGTGTTCTATTGGTAGGTATGCCTAAGTACCTACGTGTTTTTTGCGTAGAATGTTTCTCATATAGCAGTGAAAGAAAAGCTGCACATTCCGACTTGGATAGATTAGGCTAGAAGGCTAATGCGGGAGCTCCGCTCCGCTCCCGCATTAGCCTTCGTGGTTATTTTTTTTATTACCATACAGAATTTCTATAGGCCACGGCAACCACTCTCTTACCATCATCCCTGTGCTTGTCAGCCATCTAACCTGATGGAAAGAGAGGTTGTTACCGTGGCCTATAGAAGTTCTGCATGGTTAAAAAAAAATAACCACGAAGGCTAATGCTTCTAAACTAATCTATCCAAGTCGGAATGAACAGTTTTTCTTTCGGCAGTAACATCCATTTTTCAAATCCATAGAGGGCTTCTTAAAGGATCGCAAATAAATGACGCTTTGTTAATCTATTACTTTGTTTGCTAACAGTACTTACTTATCAAGGTGAGACGAATTTTCGCACATGAAATATCATTTTAAAGAGACGAATTTACAACAACCCGTCCATTAGGTATACGCATTGCCTGATGCGCTTCGGGCATTTAATACAGGCAATGTATGAAATTAATCGTATTATACACATTGCCTGAACATTTTAGGCAATGTATAGAATGCCTAGGCATTCTATTCAATGCCTGATTATACACATTACCTATAACAACAAGCGTACAACTTGCTGGTATACATACCATATTATGTATACCAGCAAGTTGTACGCTTTGTACGTATGGTTATAATGACGTTTATTGTTGCCCACAGCTTCACTCGCTTGATGAATTAGTTGTACGTGATGCTCAAATTGGATATAAAGATTCGTTTGAAAAATCTAACATTTAATATCACAGTAGACATAATATCCGCGGCTGTTTTCTCGTGGACCCACTAATTTGTTCCACTAGTGGGACCACGAGGGAGAGTTATTTCTCGTGGACCCACTACTTATTAATCCACTAATTTCTCTCACTGGTGGAACCACGAGGGAGAGTTATTTCTCGTGGACCCACTCACTCTAGTACGCCCGAACCCTGTCAGCTAAACTACATAGCTTGTGTTAGGAATGGGTTCACATCGTTGGTATCCTGGGGATGGGGATCAACGAACACTTGCACCCTGCATTATTTAACTTTTAACCTCACGCCATTACAATATATTTTTCAACTCTTCACAATTTTTAAAATAAAAAGTTTTGTAATAATTTTAAACTTTTATTTATTTAGGACTATACAATAATTGGACTATACAATTTATCGTCCGCAGAGCCCTCGTATCGGCATCGGCAAATGTCCCCTGCGTACTGGAGCCTCCAGGTCTGAGCAGGTCGGACGGTAAGAGGCCGGACGGGCTGACTTTGGTGCCTTGGCAGAACGGCGAGTGTCTAATTTGGGATGCAACGTGCGTCAACACTGTAGCCGCCAGCCACCTCAGTCGCACCGTTCACTCTCCGTCTGCCGCTGCGGAAGATGCTAGCTACAAAAAGACCCTTAAGTATGCTGATTTGAAGCCATTGTACCATTTTGTACCGATAGCGGTGGAGACCTTGGGGAGCTGGAGCAAGGAGGCCAAAATCCTTGTTAGGGACATAGGAAGCAGGCTCATAGAGACTACTGGAGACTCCCGCTCCGGAGCGTTCCTGGTGCAAAGGCTGGCCATCGCAATCCAGCGTGGAAACGCGGCGAGTGTGATGGGCACTTTTGCGCCGGGAACGGTCAGGGGCGGGCGGGTTATTTGATTAATTTATGATAAAATTTTATTGTGACTTGTATAATGTATTCTTATCTTTGAATACCTTGGTGGTCTGATTCGTTAATTGATTAAATGAATTATTTGGGTACTATACAGGGTGGAAGATTTTAACCTTACCTGGAGGGCAAGTGCTTTAAATACTGGAGATAGCGAAATTCGCTCAAAAGAAACATTCATAGATTTTTGAAAATTGGCTTGCCACACCCGGTAATCGAACTGACTAAAATACGAAAAAATAACATCCTGTATTTTTATAGCATCAATCGATAGTGTCAATTATGAGGATCAAATCTCCCTAACAAACATGGTAAATTAAATGAAAGGAAGTTCATAAAATCTTAACTTATAAATTCCATTCCGACAGACACAGTAGATACTTTTGGTCAAGGAGCCATCACATACCTTATGAACAATATAGTTATCTTTGACGCCATTTATTTATTAAAATAAGTACTAAATGGCTGAACTTTGACTCCGATTTAGAATGTAACGTTATTGGGTAACTGTAAAAGTACTCAGTTCTCCCGATTAAGGGCCAAGATACGTGTCTCGAGGTATACTTGGTTCGGCTTGGAAACCTCTGCGTGGTACACCGCATCGCACCCTGGGCAACGGAGATGGCGAAACAATTGCTTTATTGGTTCACCTTATAATACGTTAATTGAGACTTGAATTAACCTGACGGCATGCGGTTTTAGTCAGTTTGAGTGCGACATAAATACCCCTGCTGGCCAGTGGTGGTATCCGTATGAAGAAGAGGGGTAAGTAATTTAAATATGGAATTTTATTGTTGATATGATATCTGATGGATCCTTAAGTTAAGTTCTGTAATTAATGTGTTAAATCGAATTTAAATAAAAAAACGTTTTCAGGGATTTCCTTCCATTTAATTAACCATGTTGTTAGACAGATTTGTTCCTTATGATTTACACTATTGATTGATGTCATAAAAATACAGGATGTTATTTTTTCGGAATATAGTTAGTTTGATTACCGGGTCTGGCAAGCCAATTTTCAAAAAATTATGAATGCAGTTTTATTTCTTTTTAAAAATAAAGGAATGTTTCCTTTGAGTGTAATTCGCTATCTCCATTATTTAGTGAACTTTCCCTCCAGGTGAGGTTAAAATCTTCCACCCTGTATAATTGGTTATGTTTAGATTAGAGATCCGATTTTCAGCACTCCATGGATTCACCGTGCGGTCGCCGGGTCCATTGCGTGATACAGAGAGGAACACCGTGACGGCGACTGGGACTTGCGACCCAGATGTGGGTTTAGGGTGGCCCTCCACCGTCAGTAGTTCCCCCCCTCCCCCCCCCTACCTATCCAAATTTGTTAAGATCCTATCAATGCCGCTTTTAATATTCGATTTAGTAAAGAGCTTACTGATGCTCTTGGCAATCCGAGGTCTTTAAGTTAGTTGTACAGGGATTTAGCTGGAATTCCCCTTGCTCCTACTTCTACGGCGTAGAGTTTAACCACGTAGCCGTTTTTGGTTAAGTCGTTAGTCAAGTCAAAGTATTTTTTTGTTATAACGTGGTCTTTAGGTATAATTAGTTTCCCACGGTACTGTGAGTTCTACAAGCACTGCACGCCTATGCGATCGTGAAAAAAGGAATATGTCGGGTCTGGATGATGAGGCACAGAATATATCCTCCGGTATTTTATAGTGCTTCTCATACGTGTCTCCATTTCGAATAGTTTTATGAGTTTTACCGGCATCCCTCGCACCCCGGCCGACCCAGGGGCCTTACTCCGAAAATCGAACATGAACGTTTCGGATCGAAACGAACGGTCGCCAAACACAGACCATTAAAGTTACTCTGAAAACCTTTCGGTGACGACTGACGGATGCCGCCGTCTTCGAAATCATAGACTAACGATCGACTCTAGATAAATAGTGTGGACCAGTATATTATAAACATCTAAAAACAGTTCACAAATGAAAAATCAACAAATATAGTTGTATTCTCATGAAAAGAGCGTCAAATAAAAAAATATTTATGAGATTTTTATTACAAAGGTACCGTTAGATCACTAAAATGTCATTTTTCAAGAATTTACATATATTTAATGTGAACGAACTTAAAAACACTCGTGCCATAATATTGTTTTATGTTTTTAATACGTACTTTGACAGTTTGACAATTTCAAATTTGAAACTTTGATACCCGTATACACTATCTCTATTAAGATAATAGAGATCAGTGCCCGTCATGGTGCCCGTATGTGTGTAGCGCCATCTACTGGGGTCATCAAATACTTCCGTAATGGATAATGGTTGTTGGTTAAATGCCCCTTTGCCAAAATGTTGTTTTTTTGAGGAAGTAGAGGAAAGATTTCCTCGCATAGCTCCTCAAAAAGTACCCTCGTCAATCTATAATTAGAGACAAATTCTATGTCCGGAATTTGCCTCAAAAAAATTTTTTCACGAAGCCGGTGACGATTTTACGATAGTTTTCGATTTTCGGAGTAAGGCCCCAGGGCCATATCTCACGATCTGGCCCTCTTCCGGTGTGGGGACCACAGAGTCCCCAACTCGCCCCCGGGTGTGAGTGAGGAAGCACGCAATGCGCGCTGCCGCCGGGGCCTGCTTCTGCTAGGGTGACAGGCGGCTCCACCCGTCACCCCCAGGTCCGCGCTCATGGAGGACGGAGGTCATTCTGCGACCTCCGACGCCCGAGTTGCCGCCGCTCTTCGCGGGCCACGCGGTTTGCGATTCTCCTCCGCTCCTCGCGGGCCGACATTCACGATACGATACAGTATTTCACAGGGGAACACCCAACAATTCCGAAATACTTAATTCCGAATTTCAATATTCCGATTTTCAAAATTCCGAATATTATAATTCCTAAGAAACAAAACTCCGAGTATTCAAAAACACGATAGTTATTTATCCGAAAGTTATAAATACGAATGTTCATTCTTCCGAATTTCATTTTTACGAATAATTAAAAATCCGTAGTATTATTGGCCCGAAAAACCTTATTCCGAATTTCAAATTTCCGAAAAATCATTGCTCAAATTGAAAATTTGTATTAAAAATAGGTAAAAGTTAAAATTGATTTGACATGTTGCGCATTTTAGAGTTGATTTTTTATAATAATAATAAATTAATTTTCTCGCCAATTATTACGTATAAAAATTAAGCCAAACCCGACTTGCCGTGGTCCTACTGCCGTGGTACTTGTTTGCCCTACACTAGAGTGTTATTTAAAAACCGGAGGCGCGGAGGGAGGGCAGTCCTCGCCCGCAGTAGCGAAGCTCAGGCGGCCGGGCGAGCTGGAGCGGCTGAGGCTGGTCGCCGGAGGCGACCAGCAAGCCGAAGCTGCGGAAGCGAGCATGGGTGCCCGAACTTTGTTACGCAAGGGCGGAAGGACTGCACATCCCGTAGCGCCGGAGAAGAGCGAAACTAATGCATGCCTGCATGCTTGCCTGCATACATGCTTGCCTGCATGCTTGCTTGCATGCATGTTTGCCTGCATGCTTGCCTGCATGCTTGCCTGCATGCTTGCCTGTATGCTTGCCTGCATGCATGCTTGTTACTGAAAGTTGTATGGCAACGTGTATTTTGTAATCATTAGCATAAATAAATTAAAATAATAGTTCAATAATTCTATTTCCTGTTTATCTCGTGTACCCCGAAAATAGCAACTATCCTACTTACCTAATGCAGGTTTATAAGGCGCTTGATTGTCGGGTTTGTGTTGTTTCGGAGTTTTGATAATCGGAATTCGTATTTATGATATTTCGGATTATTAATAATTCGGGATTGTAATAGTTCGGTATCTTCAAATTCGGAATTTTAATATTCGCAGTTATAATCGTTAGGAATTTTGAAATTCGGGTTTTCAATAAATAGGATTTATGATACATCGGATATCTGACTTTCGGAATTTGGAATGATTCGGAATTATGAAATTCGGAATTTTGAAATTCGTGATTGTAACTTTCGGAATAAGGCTTTTCGTATTTATGTAGTGTACCCCACAGGGGAACACCCAACAATTCCGAAATACTTAATTCCGAATTATATTATTATATTGATTTGATATTTGATACTGTCATTCAGCAGGTTAGGCAAGAGAAAGACAACCTTAGGAGTGGCAAGGGGTCCCTATGCTCTGCAAAGAGAAGCCTTAGTAGAGATGTTTATAATGGGATCCCATTTTTTCTCATAATGGTTTTTGTCCCAATTTAAATTGTCATAACAAGTTAGGCATAATTTTTTTTGTCATAATAATAGTGTGCCATAATTGGTTTTAGCATACTATGTTATTAAGCATAAATATTGTATATCCTAATGTTTTTATTCATAACTTTGATATGCATAAAGTTGTAAAGCATATTGTTTATTTGTCTAGATTTGTGTCTAGATTTATTGAGAAAGCCCCTGATTCCAACTTGGATAGATTAGGCCTTCGTGGTTATTTTTTTTTATAACCATGTAGAACTTTATTTAGTCAAATGAACATTATGCTTAAGTAAACTTATGCTTTGGGACAGTATGCTTATAAAATATTATGCTTATAGTAAATAGGATTAAAAAATTATGATTAAAAAGTTATGACAAATGAGTATTATGCGTAAATAATGTTAGGACAAGTAACATTATGCAATGTTAAATTATGACATAAAATTGTAGGAATAAAAATAGAGAACCGTTTATAATATACACATTGAATTATCTAAAAGTGAAAGTATCTGAAAGTCAGTATGGGAAATCGTGAAATCAGAACTTTCACCCTTTACCACTGATCCTTAGTTTAAAATCGACGCAAACCATTAGACGAGCAGTATACTTATTTTCAATCTTAATGCTTCTTGCAATACTCCACGCAATGTCAGGTACTAAATCTTTATATTACCGCAGTCAACCCTTACATCGCTGTAGGTACTATTGCAATGCAGCTGACACAATAATAACCCCTTATAATTCCTCTAATAACATTGAATAACCAATATATCTTTTTTATCGAATTGTCACTTAGTGATTAATAGTTTTCTTCTCCTTTTATATTTTCAATAAATGATTGTTTGTGGTTGAAATTACGGTTGGGTTAATTTTTAATGTGCCTTTTTAAAAACATCATTAATAAAAGTAATGGCCACACCCTTTCGATTTTGTTTGGGGTAAATAAAGATTCAATTTGAATTCATATAAAAGATTTCATTTGTCAAATTACTTATTATTTTTTTATTCAAAACTAGTGAAGTAAGTCGCAAATAATAAATAACTGAAAAGAGAATTTTGTTGTGTCGATATACAATTAAACACTACTAAAGGTTCGCAAGTATAGTGTGTAAGTGGCTTGAGTGAGTTTATCAATCGTGAGGTGTGATTTATATTTTCAGGTTGGGTAAACATTTTGCATTCCATTTCACTATTAAAAAAGCCTACAAGTTGAAATAAATATCTGATATCCTTAACTAGTATTTTTTTTCAGTTTTCAACTTATTTTATTTTATTACGAAATGTAGTATGAAGATGCCCAAGTTACATTTTTTCAATGCATAAATGAAGCTCTAAAATCCCAGATAGATAAAATCATCTACCCAAAACGGCTTATATACTTCGATCAGTTATAAAAATAAAAGCTAATTCGAATCTACACAGATCATTAACACTGTTCTTGTTAACACTATAAACTAACATTTTAACACGAAACGATCGTAAATATTATTTCCTATTGACACATCTATGCACCCACATCCCAACGCTTGTTAGCCCAAACACATAAATATATCAAAAATTGAGTAGCCAAAACAAAATAGCGAAAATTTTCAAAAGTTGACCCTTTGTTGCGCTCCGGAACTAATTCTATAACGTTGACACTTGAACCGGACGGAATGTCCTTAGAAATACATTGTCCGTGAATTCTAGGGTCGCTTGGACCCGGTCACACCTAATTTATTAAATAATAATAGGTTTGCCCGTTAGGAGTGAAATAAGAAGTATGGCTGGCTGTTGTCTGTACCTGCCCCGCAGGAGAAAAGTCATTAGCTTAAAATAATATCGTTTGTAATATAATACATATATCATATGAAAATACATATATAATATTATATTCTTGTTTGTAAATCCACGAGGAGGTAGGTACACTTGTTAGTATAGTATAGAATATTATAGTATACGTGTAGGCAGAAGTTACTGATGATCTAATACTGTAGTTCATATTCAACAAAGTTAGATTTCGAATAGAGTATTTTAAAAACTAGTTGTGAAATTAAGACGTTATTTATATTTTTAAATTAATGCTTTCTAAAGAATTTAAGCAGAATTAGTTACGACTATTACACTACGTATATGAAATTTAAATTCTATTGTACAAAAAAAGTTTTTCAGGAGTAAGCGGGTTAAAAAAAAAAAATATTTTATGGAATGCAAATTGAAAACCTAATAAATGTTAGACTATAGTTAAATGTTAGCAATAATTGTTACCTATTCTTTATAGTAGTCTAAAAATCGTTAAGATTCCAACTGCCACCAAATTTCTTTCATCTTAATTTTCTATGCACTGACTTACCCTCAACATAAAATCTCACAAAATATGTTGTCCAATCCTCCGCCATTAACCCCAAGCGTCCAAAAGATTTAATATTTACAGTACATTTGATAATTGATGTGGTCACACTTCTATTAAGACATTGTTGCGATGGAAATCTGGCAACCACGTGTGGTCATTTCGACCGACACGGATAATATCGCTAATTTCAAAGTATGCTGCATTTGAGGGTTGTTAGTTTTTATTGTTGGTTTATAAATTTTGACATAATTCAAGTTTTTTAAACTATGTTTTTATGCATAATAATCTACCTTATTTTGACAAAATATCTTAATACATGCATAGTAGGTATGTTTGTCCATCTGGCATTAGATTAAAGCGAATAAATTTATTTAACCCTTTATAATTTTTACTAACAATATTATTAACTTAGTTAAAGATTAAAATATTGCGTGCGGTCATAACACCCTGCTAATAGCCGCAAAAGGGTTATGTTAATTAAAACTAATTAATTACGTAGTTTAACATCTTTCTGATCAATTTTAAAATGACATGTACATGACATTCATGACATCATAATGTGGGTTTTAATATTTTTATCTTTTGTTGATCATCATTACATTTGATGTCACTATTTGGTCATATTTTGATCTTATCCTCCTAATAATCACATAGGGTACCGATTAAAAGTAGAGTTGTTACCCCGTTTTTAATTTTCTTATACGATATGATGTGAAGCAAGAGCTTTTTTAACTTTCAGTTCATTTTTATTTTATTTTTCTGAATATTACCGATATTTTATCATCAAATCTTCAAAATTATTACCAGTACCTAATCAAATTACTTAAATATTTATTATGCTACATTAGAAACTATAATCTACGCACGTTTTAACTATTTTATGATTTGTTTATGTTTAAGTATTGTATGTTTTAACTGCTAATGACTTCCTCGTTGTGTTAATTCCCAGTCGCATCCGAAGCTTTCAGCTCGGAGTCTGGGGTCCGCTTTACCAGTCTTAACTACGGATTTGGCTAGACCTCGATATTTTCCGTGAAGCGATTGTCATCTTGTTGTCAATGTTAACATTAGGCGATATCGAAGCTTTGCAGTTAGACCGTTGTTTTTGGATTTTCTAGGGCTCACTACCCGTAACGACTGCCATAGATGTTCTTATGGCAACCGGGACCGACAGCTTAACGTACTCTCCGAGGCACGACCAGACCAATATAAATACTCATATTTCATTCACACAAATATTTGCACTGAGCGGGGATCGAACCCGCGCCTCCTGCGTAGCGGCCGCGTTCACTACCGCTACGCCACGGAGGATGTCAATATGTTTTAACTACTCATAACTACGTATTAAAACAATTATTGATGACATTTTGAAGCTACAACTTCAAATATTTAATTTTTTAACCAATTTTTATTAATTTATTATTATACTATTATCACTCATTCTAAACATTTTTATAAAGAAATATAATTCTCTACTTGGATATAAAAAAGAGAAATCATTTATTACAATAATTGACTCAATAAGAGACATCACAACGAACATTTAATAATGCAATAATACTAAAGTCATAAACACATTTTAAACTAAACGCACTCTATTAATGACATTTGACATTTTAAAAATGACGTCAACTGTAAAATGTGACATCAACATTCGTTTGTCAAAAGCATTCTACTTTCAAATGATTCGATTATCGATTGTCAAACTGTGTTCGATTGTCAAAATGACAATTGATTTGCGCTTAATGGTTTGTCAAAACATTTGAAGTGTTAACGATTTTGAGTTGATACTGATAAATGATGTGATGATAGAATTTCGAGAATTCTCATGGTTAGATTTTAGGATCATTTATTTGACTTTATAAATTCCAATTTTGATATCAAGATTGAAAATAAAAAAATGTCTTTGGGCTTGTGCTGTCATTTTAATGATATAATTACAAAACCAAAAAAGCTACGAACTTAGTAACAGTTTCAAGTTCAAGTAGTACCTATGGTAGGTACCATACGGACAGACTGTCTGTCACTGGATGAAGACGGAGGATCGGAAGCAATAGCGCATATTGGAAGAAGTTTGTGCCCTCCAGTGGACTAAATATAGTAAACTAGCTTTTGCCCGCGGCTCCGCCCGCGTGGATGTCGGTTATCGCGACCAAACATAGCCTATGTCCTTTCTCAAGGTCTAACCTACCTCTATACCAAATTTCATCAAAATCGGTTCAGCGGTTTAGTCGTAAAAGTGAGACAGACAGACAGACAGACAGACAGACAGACAGACAGACAGACAGACAGACAGACAGACAGACAGACAGACAGACAGACAGACAGACAGACAGACAGACAGACAGACAGACAGACAGACAGACAGACAGACAGACAGACAGACAGACAGACAGACAGACAGACAGACAGACAGACAGACAGACAGACAGACAGACAGACAGACAGACAGACAGACAGACAGACAGACAGACAGACAGACAGACAGACAGACAGACAGACAGACAGACAGACAGACAGACAGACAGACAGACAGACAGACAGACAGACAGACAGACAGACAGACAGACAGACAGACAGACAGACAGACAGACAGACAGACAGACAGACAGACAGACAGACAGACAGACAGACAGACAGACAGACAGACAGACAGACAGACAGACAGACAGACAGACAGACAGACAGACAGACAGACAGACAGACAGACAGACAGACAGACAGACAGACAGACAGACAGACAGACAGACAGACAGACAGACAGACAGACAGACAGACAGACAGACAGACAGACAGACAGACAGACAGACAGACAGACAGACAGACAGACAGACAGACAGACAGACAGACAGACAGACAGACAGACAGACAGACAGACAGACAGACAGACAGACAGACAGACAGACAGACAGACAGACAGACAGACAGACAGACAGACAGACAGACAGACAGACAGACAGACAGACAGACAGACAGACAGACAGACAGACAGACAGACAGACAGACAGACAGACAGACAGACAGACAGACAGACAGACAGACAGACAGACAGACAGACAGACAGACAGACAGACAGACAGACAGACAGACAGACAGACAGACAGACAGACAGACAGACAGACAGACAGACAGACAGACAGACAGACAGACAGACAGACAGACAGACAGACAGACAGACAGACAGACAGACAGACAGACAGACAGACAGACAGACAGACAGACAGACAGACAGACAGACAGACAGACAGACAGACAGACAGACAGACAGACAGACAGACAGACAGACAGACAGACAGACAGACAGACAGACAGACAGACAGACAGACAGACAGACAGACAGACAGACAGACAGACAGACAGACAGACAGACAGACAGACAGACAGACAGACAGACAGACAGACAGACAGACAGACAGACAGACAGACAGACAGACAGACAGACAGACAGACAGACAGACAGACAGACAGACAGACAGACAGACAGACAGACAGACAGACAGACAGACAGACAGACAGACAGACAGACAGACAGACAGACAGACAGACAGACAGACAGACAGACAGACAGACAGACAGACAGACAGACAGACAGACAGACAGACAGACAGACAGACAGACAGACAGACAGACAGACAGACAGACAGACAGACAGACAGACAGACAGACAGACAGACAGACAGACAGACAGACAGACAGACAGACAGACAGACAGACAGACAGACAGACAGACAGACAGACAGACAGACAGACAGACAGACAGACAGACAGACAGACAGACAGACAGACAGACAGACAGACAGACAGACAGACAGACAGACAGACAGACAGACAGACAGACAGACAGACAGACAGACAGACAGACAGACAGACAGACAGACAGACAGACAGACAGACAGACAGACAGACAGACAGACAGACAGACAGACAGACAGACAGACAGACAGACAGACAGACAGACAGACAGACAGACAGACAGACAGACAGACAGACAGACAGACAGACAGACAGACAGACAGACAGACAGACAGACAGACAGACAGACAGACAGACAGACAGACAGACAGACAGACAGACAGACAGACAGACAGACAGACAGACAGACAGACAGACAGACAGACAGACAGACAGACAGACAGACAGACAGACAGACAGACAGACAGACAGACAGACAGACAGACAGACAGACAGACAGACAGACAGACAGACAGACAGACAGACAGACAGACAGACAGACAGACAGACAGACAGACAGACAGACAGACAGACAGACAGACAGACAGACAGACAGACAGACAGACAGACAGACAGACAGACAGACAGACAGACAGACAGACAGACAGACAGACAGACAGACAGACAGACAGACAGACAGACAGACAGACAGACAGACAGACAGACAGACAGACAGACAGACAGACAGACAGACAGACAGACAGACAGACAGACAGACAGACAGACAGACAGACAGACAGACAGACAGACAGACAGACAGACAGACAGACAGACAGACAGACAGACAGACAGACAGACAGACAGACAGACAGACAGACAGACAGACAGACAGACAGACAGACAGACAGACAGACAGACAGACAGACAGACAGACAGACAGACAGACAGACAGACAGACAGACAGACAGACAGACAGACAGACAGACAGACAGACAGACAGACAGACAGACAGACAGACAGACAGACAGACAGACAGACAGACAGACAGACAGACAGACAGACAGACAGACAGACAGACAGACAGACAGACAGACAGACAGACAGACAGACAGACAGACAGACAGACAGACAGACAGACAGACAGACAGACAGACAGACAGACAGACAGACAGACAGACAGACAGACAGACAGACAGACAGACAGACAGACAGACAGACAGACAGACAGACAGACAGACAGACAGACAGACAGACAGACAGACAGACAGACAGACAGACAGACAGACAGACAGACAGACAGACAGACAGACAGACAGACAGACAGACAGACAGACAGACAGACAGACAGACAGACAGACAGACAGACAGACAGACAGACAGACAGACAGACAGACAGACAGACAGACAGACAGACAGACAGACAGACAGACAGACAGACAGACAGACAGACAGACAGACAGACAGACAGACAGACAGACAGACAGACAGACAGACAGACAGACAGACAGACAGACAGACAGACAGACAGACAGACAGACAGACAGACAGACAGACAGACAGACAGACAGACAGACAGACAGACAGACAGACAGACAGACAGACAGACAGACAGACAGACAGACAGACAGACAGACAGACAGACAGACAGACAGACAGACAGACAGACAGACAGACAGACAGACAGACAGACAGACAGACAGACAGACAGACAGACAGACAGACAGACAGACAGACAGACAGACAGACAGACAGACAGACAGACAGACAGACAGACAGACAGACAGACAGACAGACAGACAGACAGACAGACAGACAGACAGACAGACAGACAGACAGACAGACAGACAGACAGACAGACAGACAGACAGACAGACAGACAGACAGACAGACAGACAG